>JAQFVV010013093.1:91935-251935 GCA_028023455.1 Epiperipatus broadwayi | reverse complement strand
AGTGGAACACATCATATAATCAAATAAAGGACTCTGATATGTTTTATCATCACTTGTCTGTCTTTTTTTCAGTTATGATAATAATTTGTCTAAAATTATAATTTATTGTTCTGCATTTATAGCGTAACGTTTGATAAGACATAAAAACATATTGAGATTCCAACAGAAAATGTAGTCACTTGTGCCTTTATTTACTGTCATAGATTCTATAGTCATTAATATGAAATTCATCGTTTGTATTTATTTCACATCTGCATACATTAATAGCTATTAAATTCATTTTACAAAGCATGACTTGTCATAAATCTATTGATGAGATTTCAGTAATTTCTAGAAAGACAAGATTTGAATCTGGAAAAAGAAATTTGTTTAGTATCTCATAAGAAATGAGTTTTAGATGCTTATTCTGAATCAGCTGTAGACTATTTAAATATTTTGCCTGGACAGATTATTATATATTTAAAATATTGTTATCAGTTAATATTCGGCTTCAGTATTGTAATGCTTAAATTTATATAGCTGATAGCAATAAATATTGATTCGAAAAGCATAACAATGCAATATTACCCCTACCCCCACTAACTTAAGATATTATTAAGTCTTTGTGTATCATTCGTAACAGTGAATAAGATGTATGATAACTGGATTCTTTTTTTATTCATGTAAAATATTTCAAAGCAGCTCTGGATACCTCATATTAATAAATTTATTACAGGTGTTCCTATTATTTTGCTAAACCACAGTACATATATTAAAAATCAGCTTAATGGAGTATAGTGCTGAAAGTGGAATTAAATTACTGTCATGTAAAATTATGGTTTTGAACCATCCTTCATATTTACATCAACTACACATTTAAAAAATAGAATATATATATTTTTTTACATTTAGATCTTTGTATATTAGTATTACAACACATATAGACAGATAGTGAATAATAAATTACTGTTAATGTAATAATGTAGACAAAAATGTTTCAAGGAACAAAAATGATTTTGATTTGTATTATTAAGACAAAATGTTTAAGCAGCACATCAGATTTTAAATTTAAAAAGTGAATTTTATTTTAATGGTCTTGAAGAATATAGTAAAACTTGTTATTCAACTAATGTGAATTAAAATATTTTTTGCTTCTTAACATATTTATTATCATTATAATTGGTGGTACTGGTAGTAGTGGTGGTGGTGGTAGTGGTGGTGGTAGTAGTAGTAGTAGTAGTAGTAGTAATAGTAGCAGTAGCAGTAGCAGCAGCAGCAGTGGCAGCAGCAACAGCAGCAGTAGCAGTAAAAATAGCAGTGGTGGTGGTAGTAGTAGTAGTTTATTTTTTTAAATATAAAATAAAGTTTTTGTTAATATATTTTTATCATCATTTATAGAGTTCTGTTTTTATGTGTGTATATATATATATAAATATATATATATATATATATATATATATATATATATATATATATATATATATATATATATATATATATATATATATATATATATATATATATATATATAAGGGCTTCATTGTGTAATGGTTATCATGCTCTTGGACTGATGTTCTAATGTGAATTAAATAATTATTAGAATTTTCTCTAATTTAAAAGCAAATTTAGGACTTTTTTCAGGTAACCAATCCAAAAGTCTCTATAATAGAAATAGGTATACTGAGTCAAAAGGTATTTGATTAATCCCATAGTAAGGTAAACTTTAACACGTTCCACACAAAAAATACAATTGTAATTATGATGCCATTTTATTGCTGGTTAGGGTGATGATCAAAGTTGATGGCTTAAATTTTTCTATTGTTGAAATCATTGATAAGGTCAGCAGATGTTTTTTTTAGATTCAATATTAAAACTTGTTTCCCACTTGCAGAAAACATAGTGATTTTGCTTCATAAATCTAAAGACCAATAATTTTTTAAAATATAAGAGTGTTTCTGAAATTCTATGTTTTCAGTTAAAGAATTGGGAAGAATAAAGATGCTTTCAGTAAAAATTCAATTACATCAGCCTTTATATGACAGTTTTTAAGTTCCACTAGTGATTTTAATAACACTAAAATATTGATTAAATTAAAAAAAAATATGGTTTAAGAACTATGAAAGAGTCTGAAAATTCTGAAAAACTCAAACAAGTGTACAAAATTTAGCACATTTCAGCTTTAGAGATCTATTATTCTCTCCCAACCTTCTAGCAGTATTTTTAGAACAATTACTTATTTAAAAAATCGAAAAATACAAAATCATGCTTAAATCTCCATCTAAGATTGTATAACTTCTTGACAAAATAACTCTTAAAAAGTCTTTAATTCACACACAGCTCCTTGACAAAGATAAAAAAGATTTTATCAAAACATTGATGGCCATCTTCAACCGATAAAGTGTTCACATATATGTGAATAGGTACCCTTTTAAAGACTTTAAACAAGATTTCTTTATTGCTGATCTTAGAAATTTCTTATTACAGATAACTAATATAGTATTTTCCAAAAGTTTCTTTAATTCCACCTTTTAATTATGAAAATCTTTGTTATAATATATATATATATTGGAGATCATTTATTTTTTTCACATGTATGTGATCATGAGTGTTATACAAAATGGAGTCTGAGTTCAAATCTCTTTTAATTACATTAAGTTCAGTATAGACAATATAATTGTATTTACAAATTATATATATGCGTGTGTATATTGTATGAAAATATACTTTTCTATTATAAATTCTGCATGTTCATGATGATTTATTTAATTATGATTGGATTGCATTTTATAATTAATCAGAATTTTTAATAGAAGTAATAACTTTGACAAAATATATTTTGTAAAATTACAGTATACAAAAACAAGATAAAAATGTTGAAATATCTGTTTTTAATTACTGGATTGCAGAGTATTACTCATCAAAACCCTATTCTTAGAAAAACGCGTATTCAACATATTATACATTTCTCATTGTCTCCAAGTATATATTAAAACAATATGGAAAAAAGATTGAATTATAACAAAAGATTCAACATTACTATATATTTTCAAAACTTAAATATTGTTAAAATCATAAATCATAAAAATTAGAGTATCTTTGCTGCTACATGTTTAAATAGAAAAAGATTAGTTTCTTTTGATTTCTGTATTCCTATTTCCGGAGAGATTTAAAATAATTATGTAAAAAACAATAATTAAATAATATTTATCTTTATTCAAGTATTTACTTTTATTAAAATAAAATAAATTGTGAAATAATCTACTCTGCTAACTATTTTTGAGTATTAAATTTTGTGATAATCAAAAATATGAAAAGATAAATAAATGCAATTTCATAACCATTGTAATCAGAATAAAATTTATTTGAATTTATATAAATTAGATGGTTTCAGAAAGAAGTTTACTACTATTAACTGAAAGAAAATTTTTTTGTAATTATTTCTTTGAGGCCTCAAATAAACGGAACATGGCAATTTCCTAATGTCCACTATCGTTAGAGCTGTAATTACTATATGATTATTCATATAGTAAACTGACATGGAACGTTGACTCATCAACACGGTCAGGTCTGCTACTGCAGTAAATTTATTGTTAAATGACATATCAGAAATATGTGTATGTGAATAATCTTATTTTGATAGATATATAAAATCATGAAAGACCAAACTAAATTATGGACATTATTCCCAGGAGACTGTAAATTGACTTTCCAAAGCAGAAGTTGATGGCTGAAAGCAGAGAGAGATCTCCTAATTGCAGACCCATGACTTTTTATTAGAGTATTTATAATTACAGATCTCATACAAGTGGAAGATTTTACAAGTGGAAAAAATTGTCTAATATTAAATGGGACATGGTTGAACTTTATTTAAAGTAAGAAAAAAAAAGGAAGAGACCAATGATTTAAAAAGTTGGAGGCATGTACAACAAACATACAAATATTGGAAGCATAAAGGAAGTAGGATTCATTATAAATAAAAAGTGAAAGATTAATGTGTAAATTAATTGTTTATTAGACAGAGTGGTAAGATTAGTTATTCACATTTAGGAAAATACCAAATGCAGATAATTTAGATTTATGGCCCAACAAGTTTTCATGATGAAATAAAGGTTTTTATATAGATGTATTAAGTGCTTTTGATTAGACCAAACATTTTAAGATTGTTATGAGAAATTTTGTTATTAGAATTGGCAAACGATTGGAAAGTGAAACTGTTATAGATCAATTTGATTATGGTGATAAAAATGAGAGAGAGGACTTAGACTCGTGAAGTTCACAAAAAAAAAAAAAACCTTGTTTAATTCTTTCTGTGAGAAAAATGCTAAACGGAAATGAATATGGTAATATCCAAATAAAAGTATAGCAAAATTGGATTACATTTTGACTAGAGAAAATATATATTTCAAGATCTTCAAAATGATCATCGAATAGTGAGATGTAAGATACCTGAAAGTGCAAAACTAGAGAGCAAAAAATCATGAAAAATTGTAATGAAAGTTGATATTGATAACCTTCAGAAGCATTCCAATAAATTTAAATTAGAAATTGCAAATCGTTTTAAAATATTAATAGATTTTGAAGATGTGTGAGATTTGAATGAAATCAATAAGAAAATAACTGATACACTATTAAGAAACATAACAATGGTACAAAAAAAGCAGCAATTTGCAATAAATTTTCTAATTTTATAAGAAAATATAAAAAGAAAGAAGAATTACGATTTTTTTAAAATTGATATATTATATAATTTGGTTTATATAAATTGATATATTAAAAAGAATTGAGTGAGTATCTAGAATTTTGTAAAATGTTAGAAAAAGAGTTAATGATATGACAATAAGAAAACATAGAACTGTCACTAAAAGAGAGTTATAAAGTGCGTGAAAGAATTTTATAAAGAATTATATAATAATTAAGAACAAAAAAATATTCCTTATAATTATTACATCTTTTGAATTGCCTAGATTTTAAATGAAGAAATAAGACGTTAAATCTATAAAATGAGAAAACTCCAGGAAATAGTGGAATTGTTATTGATATTTTAAAAAAAGCAGATAAAGTAGTAGAAAAATTGTTAGATAAAATTAATTAATTTATTTTTATGAATGTATTAAATAATCTACACGCCACCACGCATTATTTTAAAATCATATAAATAAAGGTACAATAAAAAACAAAGATCCCCAAAATGCATTTTATTCTGAACCAGCACTCAAAAGTTGGCCCATATATATCTTTATTATAAGCATTCAATTTATCAATAGTAAATTGTTACATTTTAATTTACAAATGTCAAAATTACACGTCTCACAACTTTAACATCATCCACCCTAGATAAATACAGTAATGATTATTACTAATCATTTATTAACCTAGAGATTTTTCTAGCCCACATATAAACTTTAAACCTCAGTTAAAGATTAATATATCTCTGAACTGAGTTATTTTTATTTTTATTTCCATACGTAATATCTTTTTATAAACGTATTAAATAACTCCCAAACCACCACATATTCTTTTGAAGTACAAAAATGTACAATAAAAGACAAATAACCTCCAAGATGCATTTCGTGCGAACTTAGCATTCATCAGTTGGTTTAGGTCACCATTTCTAATATTTATTGTATCTTTATTTATATAATTTCAAAACATGTCTGGGGGTGTAGAGATTATTTAATAAATTAAATAAATATTGCATATGAGAAAAAGAAATGTAAATAATTCAGTGTGACGTAAATAACTCAGTGTGTGTGTGTGTGATTAATTAATTTAAAAAAATCAAAGATATAGTAATCTTATCTGGGTTAAAGACAATATCTAGTTTAATAAATGATTAGTGATAATTATCTCAAGTAGATAATGTCAAAGTTATGGGTAGAGTAAGTTTTACACATGTAAACCAAAATGAAAAAAAAATATTTACGAAATGGCTAAATAATAAAAAGGTCTAGATGATTGGAAGAATGCAGTAACAATGTTGTTTATAAAAGATAATAAAGAAGTTATAAAAAAAATTAATCCTATGATTATTATCTATTCTATACAAAATCTTTACCAAGATAATTATAATTCGACTACAGCGAACTTTGGATTCAAACAAACCAAAAAAACAAGAGAAATTTTAAAACGGTTTTAATACAATGAAACACATCTACTTATCGAAAGAAATGATAAAAAGGACAAATAAAAATGAGTTGCCATTATGCTTGGAATTGTAGATTTTGGAAAGGCTTTTTGCTTACTGTAGTTAAAGCACTGGATCATCAAGATAATAAACTCAGTATATTGTCATATTCTGAAGAATATTTATCAAAATGAAACAGAAGTAATTAGATTATACAGTTATATTAAAAATATTAATATTGAAAAAGATGTATGACAAGGTGTTTCCATATTTCCAAATCTTTTTACAGCAGTTTTATAAAAAAAAGTATTTTGTAGATAAAAGTGGGAACTAAGGAAATAAAAAGAAATGGAGAAAGTCATCTAGATTTTGCAAATGGTGTAATTCAAAACTTAGTTTTTCTTTCTTTCAGCAATTGAATTGTTTTTACAAATAATGTTTCAGAACTTCAGAAAACGTTAAGAGTTGTCAGATGAAAGTGAGAAAGTATGACTGAAGATAAATATAAAAAAGTCCTTTTCTCAGAAAAATAAAATAAAGTTTGATAATGAGGAATTAAAAGAAGTTAACAACTCGAAATACGTTGGGTTGATTATTAATATTGATGAAAACATATTTAATGGATGGAATTAATCATAGAATGAAACCTAGATAGATCTTTTTGATAAAAATAATATTAAAAGTAAATATGCCTATAGTGTTTGAAAATAAATATTTTTAGTAGGTGTATTTTATTAGTTATTACTGATAATTCTGAGACTTGGATACAATCAATAGAGCATAACAAAGACTTCAGATTAATCATCAAAGTATGGAGAGATTCAAGAAATTGAAAAGAAAATGCTTGTATATAAGAAAAAATAAGTATCATTGACATCATTGAAAGAATAAGAGACTGAAGTGAAGATTATGATAGATAGATAGGTGAATTCCTATATTTGATTTCAAGAGATGGTAAAATTAAAAGAGCCCATTTTTGAGATAAATAAATACATTTTAGAAATCTGTTGCTATATTCTAAAAAAGAGAGGTCATAAAACAGATAATCTAATTGGGAGAAATGTTTATCATGTAGTAGATTGATAATAATTGAAAATGTTGATGATATAAATTAAATATAAAAGTCA
The DNA here is from genome assembly GCA_028023455.1 of Epiperipatus broadwayi. NCBI lineage: Eukaryota > Metazoa > Onychophora > Udeonychophora > Euonychophora > Peripatidae > Epiperipatus > Epiperipatus broadwayi. Next base: position 244,705 of record JAQFVV010013093.1, on the reverse strand, counting down.
ATTAAAAACAAAGTAATTCAACAGACAGGAAAGATCCACTATGCAGGAAAGATAAAATCATAATTTTTTTTATAGATTTACAGCTTAGCACTGCTCTTGATCAAGTAAGTCATATTTATAGCACTAAGGTAGATATGTAGAAGAAAAAACTTGTAGGTTAATTAGTATGCAGGTTTGTGAATTTATATACACCACAGGCATGTTAATGCAGTGCATGAGTCTTTTTTATTTATTGTGTGGGTGTTATTTTTGATAAACCATGCCTCTTTGTATTTTCTCTTTTGATCATAGCACTTAGGGCAAATCACTTTGATGTTGAGTGAGTCGAAATTATGACCTAAGGCAATCTCATCCTCTAAAAACACTGACTTTATGTTGGAGTCTATTTTGGCATGTTAGTGTATATATTTGTGCTGCACTAATCTAATAGTGCTGTTGGCATGAGACTCATCATAGTAAATTGCTTTGCAAGTTAGTTCATTGCAGTGAATTTTACAGATTATTTGGAGTCTGGTAGGAGATAAATTAATTGCCTTTGGTGTTATTCAATAAATGATTGACATTAAGAGGGGGGATCATGAAGCTGATATTGAATTTATTTGAATAGATTCTCTTCAACTTTTTTGATGCATCCAGTATAAAAGGAAAACATCCATGCCTTAGTGCTGCTGACACTCACATGCCTGGTGTTTAGTGTGGAGTAGAATTTTTTAAGAGCTCTAATTAAATAATTATGATCATACCCTGACTTGCTTACATCTTTTATATAGTTTTTTGTATTAGCTCTTTTATGTAAAACTTGCATAGCTTATAGTTTCTTTATAGAAAACACTTTAAAAACAACAAATTTATGTGAGGTGGAAATGTGTGAATGAGGGTGAACAGCATCATGAATGTTGATGTGTTTGATGATCATTTTGTAGTTTATTTGCACATTAGAGGGTTGGATGTAGATGTCCAAGAATTTTGTTCCATTGATGCATCGTCATGATCTATGGTCCAGGCTAAAGATGATAATTGACTCAGCTCATTCTGTATATCAATAATAGTTTTCTTTTTGGCATAAATCAGTACATTGTTGATGTAGCATATTATAGAAAGTGAAATAACTGTGGCAAAATGTCTTAGGATGATTGCCATTTCAAATTTGTTCAATACAATGCCAAAAACCATGCCACTTATTGATAACTTCATGGAACAGCATGCAAAATCTTCTGTTGAACAGGACAGTAATGTCACCATCCAACAACAAAAATAAAGTTGGTTTTATTATTATTGAAGCCTGATGTTACTAATGTGTCATGAATTATGCCAATTGATCATGGGCATGAGCTCCACTATATCTAATGGGATGAGCCTATGGTGAAGATTACACTTTTGTAAATTTAAGAGCTGTGTGATCTTCCAAAACCTATGTGATCTTTCAGCCATTCAGCTATTAAACCTGTTTTACAGAGAAAGTGCCCCTAAAGTCTATTAAAAGTCCAAGGAAATGATTTTCTATCAAATATTCATTTGATTGGACACAACTCTAAATTCACAAATGTGTAACCCCTGCCATAGGATTGCCTTATTAAATATAGTGGAACTTTATCTCTCAATGTAATGCCCACAATCCATTGGAATAATTCCATGATGCATTAGTCGCATCAGACTTTGATAATAACAAAAACAACTTTATTATTGATACTGTCAATTGGATAAATGGAGACATCTCAGTCATGTTTGCTGAAAGATTTTATATGATGGAACATGACTGGACCATGGGATTATCACTAAGTGGCATGGTTTGTAGTATAGTATTGAAGAAATTTGAAATGGCAGACATTCCAAGAAATTTTGACACAGTACCTCACATCTATACTTTTGATACATTGACAATGTGCTGAATTATGCTGAAAAAAACTATCATTGATATACAGGATGAGCTAAGTCAGTTTTCCTCTTTAACCTGGACTCAAACATGAAGACACATCAAAAGGGGAATAAAATTCTTGAACATGTACATCCAACACTTCCCCATGCACATAAACAACAAAATAATTATCAAACACATCAACATTCAAGGTATTATTCTCCCTTATTCACACACTCCCACCTCAGAGTTAGCTTTAAGTGTTTTCTGTAAAGAAACTATAAGCTATGCAAGTTTGAGGCAGACAGGAGAGAAATTTAAAACTATATAAAAAAAACTGAGCCAAGTCAGGGTATGGTCATAATTGTTTAACTAAAGCTTTTAAATTTTTTTACTCCACACTAAACACTAATCTTATAAACCACAACAATATTAAAGTATGAATCAGCCTTCCTTTTATACTGTGTGCATCACAAGAGTTGATGACAATATGCTCGAATAATTTCAATATTAGCTTCAGGATCCCACCACACAAATATCAATAGATTATTGAATAACCAAAAGACAAATTACCTTGGACCAGACTCTCAAAATAGTCTATAAAATTAGCTGCATTGTACCAACTTGCAAAGCAATTTACAATGAAGAGTTTTATACCAACAATGTGTGACAAACAGACTGCAACATAAAATCAGTATTTTTAGTGTGTGAGATTGATTAAACCACTCAAGATCAAGTGGTTTGTTTATGCTGATCATAATGATCAAAAGAGAAAATACAAAGAGGTATGATATATTACACCCATGTGACAAATAAAAAAAAAATCATGCATTCCATTATCATGAAAGTAATATTAGCAATTTCACAAACTTTCATACAAATTAAACTATAAATTTTCTCTTCTGCATACCTATCTTAGTGCTACAAATATGACTAGCCTAGTCAAAAGTTGTGCTAAGCTGTAAGTCTTTAGGAATTATAATTTTATAACCTTTCCTGCATAGTGGCTCTTCCTTATTTACTGAATTACATATGAAAAAGGAAAATAAATAAAAAATAGATTGAATTAAAATATATTTATCCATAATCACTAATAAAAATCAACCATCTCATTGATCACTTAGGAAGATGAATTAACCTACAATGATTATAATGTATTTTGTAAGGTTTAGACTACTATCAGTATCTCATACCACTTTTAGGACATGTTTTGATATATATATTGGAGATCGTTTATCTTTATCATATGTGTATTGATTATATGATGAGATAGAGTGTACAGCTAAAGGGAGCTTGAAAGTCTGTGTTCAAATCCCTTATATTATATATACATTGTAATGATCCGGAAAATGTAGACTTACGTAAACTGCACTACAGGGCGCCATCTAGGCATTTGAACCTAAAAAAATTTATAAAGTAGTCAGATACGTAAGTCAAAAAAAAAATTATTTTTTTAAAATTTTGATTCCGGTCATTATCCCATGTCACTAGCTCAGTGGAATAGCAGAGATTTAATAAGATAATCTAAGAGTATATATAAAAAAAAGAATAAAATAAGCCACTTCCAGTAATTAACATACAAAAATTTATTTACGCACATATATATATAAGATTTAAAATTGTTTTAGTATCAGTTTACATTTTAACATTCAACATTATTTTTAACTTTACTTTAATTTACATTTAATTACTATTATATCATAATTTTACATTTTAATTAAGTTCACACATATAAATTTATGAAAGCTTGTTTATAATGTTGAATATAGATCGGTTACATAGATTTCACAGTCAAAAACATTTCAAAAGAAACATAAATGATCAAAATACAAAATTATTGATTACTGACAATTGCAGAGGGAAATTTATATGTAACCCAATAGTATTCAACATAAGATACTTGCATTGTCACCAATAACTTAAAAGACATCCGAATAAATACATTTTAGATACTCACCGTAAGGTATCATTATTTATCGAATGTCTATATATTTTGATCAAATATGAAAACCCAAAACATACTTAACCGATAACCAATCCATGCAAGTGTCTATAAACAACTTAAATTTAATGCATTTTTATTTAGGGTCAAGTATGAATAGACCACATAGATTTGCATTTGAAAATAAAATATTCTATCCCTATTTAACCTTAGGCTAAAATTTGCAGTCAAACTGGCATCAATTCATCTGATACATCGATGTATTCAATGTAATACGGTATACGGCAGCATCAAAAAGATTAAGAGAAGATATTGACTTTCATTAGATAGGAATATTACTTCTATCCAACGAGAGAACTGCGCTCTGTGTCTTATAATTCCTTCCCTAGGCAAAATGGGAGAGTGCAGCATATGAAGCGATTCTGCCAGTAGCGAATCTCCGACTACATCTACTAACTACATCAATATATCCAATCCATTGACCCAATCTAACAATGACACAAATAACCTAAGATTACCCTCCCCTAATATAACTTTACAAATCTATACAGCCATTCACGCCCGACTTAAGTTTAACATTTATATAATTAATTTAACGAAAAACAAAAAAATCATGATAAAAACTTAAAGAATAAAAAATAAATAAATGGAAATGATTTTACATAAATAAGAAAAAAAATACATCAAATAACACTATTAATAAAGAATTTAGTTTGGTCAGATAGGATCATATTGCAATCATTTAAATATAGAAAATTTTAATTTAATGTTCATTATTTATAAAGTTCTTACGGTTTAAAACAGTTCATCTTTATCCATTGCTTGCCATGAACGTGAATTCCCATGCCGTCCTAAGATTGGTATCCATTTAGCTGTTGTTTTATTTATTCATTCAGACGTTTTTTTTTAGTTTAATTGGTCCTCAATGTAGGAAACGATAGTTCATTTCTCCTTTCTTTAACAGCTGAAAGAATTGACAGTGCGTCTGTCAATTCCTTCACCTCCAACTCCGTACTACTACATATAGTCACATCGTAATAATCAATTTCCAGTCACTAATTAATAATTTCCAAATTTTCCTTTTATACGTATTCGAAGGATTGACTTGGCATTATGTCATCGATGTGATGATCCTTTCGCTGAGGTCTGATTTCCCGATGGATTTCTTTCATTGGCTATTTGTTTCTATTGTTTTCCTATCTGACCGATGTTTTTACATTTAAATGGCCAAGGCTGGTTTACGTTTAACTAATTAACAATCATTTCCATTTCTGATTAATTAACCTGTTTTCCAAATCAAAGATATATTTTTATCTCTAAATCTTTTTAAGTTTTTGTTTTTAAAATACCTTTTCTATTTTTAATACAGTTTTATTTTAATAATTTTTTTTATCTGTGCGATTTAATATATACGAGTTTAAGATGATATTTAATTTCAATTTTTAATTCTTAAAGAAAATTTTTAAATGTGAACTTTTTAATTTACTTTCATGTTTAATAAATATAAAAAAAACCAATGTAACGAACGTCTGTGCTCGTTACAACATATTGTAATGATTCGGTATATTTAAATGTCTATTAATAATATTTTTATATTTACTATTTATGATCATTTATTAACATTTTATTATATACTTATATGACTGGCTTTATTATTATTTCTTTTCACACTTATGCCTCTGGCTCCAGATCATATATTACAGACAGATAGAATATTATTGATAGATTAACCATCAATCATATCTATAGTTAACATCAACTCTAGACAAATGCACTGCCCTGACCATCTTTCATAATGATAGCACCCCTCCATGCTGTAGGACAACATCCATCATCCAAAGCATTATTTGTTTTGAGAACAATTCTGAGGTGCCATTCAGTCATATAGGTTGTATATAGACAGCATGCCCAGATGAAAGGCACATGAACACAGTGCCTGAGATTTATTCAGGTTAACTCAAATATCTTGATCAGGGAACTCAGTGCAATACTAAGTAATACATGGAAATATTTATAATCTTAAACTAGTGACACAATTAAAAGAGAGGGAGAATAGACCAAGCAGCATTTAAATAAACACTTTTTATTCATACGACAATCAAATAAATATTTAAACAAATAAAATAAGCAAATGTTTTTGAAGGTTTGTGATGATGGTGTTTTAGTTGTATTTTTATATAGGACTATTTCCATCATCTAATATGAGTATTGAATGTCTTTAGAAACATTTAACTTTATTTAAATATTCCAAATACATTCAACTGTTACTAATACCACATCAAAAAGATTAGTATATGTTCAAGATGTATTATTCTCTCCTCTTCTTCAGATATTGCTGGCCTGACCAGTGACAGTATTAGTATGAGATTCAAACCTGGACTCTTATATTCTTGAGTTATGAATTTTAAGGTAACACTTTAACTAACTGAACCATCCTGCCAAAGGCAATAGTCGATGAAGTTTCATATAAGATTCCTCATGAATTCTCCACTTTTTTCTAAGAGCAAAGTTGATTAGTGGTTTTTATACATTATGTATAGTCACACTAGGTTGGCTTATGGGATTGTTTGCCATTGTCAAGTGAGAAGCTTCTTTAAATTTTCTTCCTTGTACCTTTTCTTCTCTATCCAATATTTTTGTATTTTCCCAGTTGAACATATGTTTATTGGCACATATATGGTCTGCTATCTTAGACACATCTGTTTTCTCTCTTCTAATCATCAGTTTGTGGTCTTGCAAGTGCTTTGAAATAGGAGTACTAATCTCACCAATATATGTTCTTCCAAATAAACATATTTCATAAATGCAATTCTTTCTTTTCAGCATTTCATGTTTAGGCTTTGTAGACTGATCACAGGTGAGAGAAGTTGATAGAGCCAAGGACCTAGGGCATGAAACCCATATTAACCCTCCAAAAGTTCTTTAGCAATACACATTGCTACTTCTACAGTTTCTATGTTTAGATTTTCCACAGCAAGTAATAACTGGCTCACTGAGGATCTTGATGATTATGCTGTCAGTAATAACTCAATAATGAATGAATTGATGAGCTGATAAACTGGAAAAACTGAGCAACAACTTAATAACAATGGACAAGCTGTCAGTTTTATATATACATCAACTATTGAGTAATTTTTATCATAATTTTAATTTGGTTTTTAATTACATTTTACATTCTCTTTAATCTTTTTAGATTAATCTACTATCTGATCAGCAAGAAATCTTTCAAAATTTAAGTGGAATCCTACTGATGAGATAGTTTACAAGATTTTGTTTCACTAATTAATTCTATGGAAAATTTTATTTTAAAATTGATTACATTTATTTTTTGTCATTTTTTTAATTATAAAAAGAAGAGAGGAGTTTTAAATCTTTATCTGTCATGATTATCTTTTCCCACCATTAATAAAAACAATCTATTCTCAAAAAAATGATGCAACCTTTCCTTTCTATTAATTTCATTTTTAAAAATCTACTTTTAAACTATTATATTTTCTCTTTTTTTCATAATTTATTATTTTTAAATTATTAACATATGTAATACAGATATATGTGTTTTTACAACATATATGTTGTGAGTGTTACAATATATATAATATAAACAAGATTACTTGTACATAAAACTGTTATCTTTAATATTTTGACCAGAGCACTGGCTTTCATCAGAAAGCAGCTTTACAAACAAGTAATTTTGTTTATATTTTTTTTTGTATACATTTCCTTTAGTAATCTTTATATGTATATTTTTCTATATATATAATTTCAAATTTGATTTTTTAATATGCATTATTTACAATAAATATTAAATTATTTGTATAAAAAATGTAAAAAATACAGCCAAAAAATGAAATAAAATTACTTTTGTTTAACTGGATTCAGTTCATAGTTTTTTTTTATAATTAATCGATTGCTTTTTTATAATCAGTTATTTTAATGAAACAAATTTGCCACTTATTATTGTTGCTATTAGTTACAACAAAATTTTTTTATATTTGTTTTAAAAAAATAACAAAAAAAAAGGTGTCATTTAAAAAAAAAGAGAAATTTTGCAGCCAAGTTTAGATTACAAGTGGTATAAAGTATTGCTAAAACATAAAAGAAATGAGTATAAAATTAAAAGTACATGACCTAAATTCAAATTAATTTGAGTTTTACAAAACAAAGACATCCCTTTGAAAGGTACTGAGAGGAATACCTGTTCAATTTAAAACAATTATTTAAAATTAAGGCATTTGAAAATTGACTGCTGCATCACATATCTAGCTGCTGCAGGTTAATACAAAGAGAAGTGCTGGTCATTTTTATTCTTTCAGTTCAGACTTTCAGCTATTTTAATAATTAATCATACTAAAGCTGCATATTAGACAGCTGTGTGTAAAAATTAAGAGAAAAAAGAAAATAAGTCACCTGCATTTACAAGCTAAAATTAAAATCATTAATAGGATAACTTATTTTTCCAGCATAGAGAATTATAAGTATTTGTATTTCTAAAATTATGATATTAATCAAGGAAATTAATAAATATATCAACATGATAAGATAGTGCATATTATTTAGAATTACTGGTCTTTCCCAGTCACATAGACATACAAAAAATGTTACAAAGGACTTGCAGAAGAACTTTCTATTGCTTAAGGAACATCATACATAAAAAATCTTGAGTTCGAAAAATAATTTATTGTCCATATTGCCTAAGTCAAAATATTGAATACTAAATAAGTCAAAATCCCAAGAATAAATGTTAAAGAAACCAATATTAAAAAAAAACTAATGTATAACACTAGCAAAGCAAAACATTTATAAAGTAAATACTATGTTTGAGGGCTCTAAAATTCTATAAGTGCACAATTAGTAGTGTAAACTATAAATGAGAATTCAAATGTTATACAATTCAAACATTGTTTTTATCCATTTTATTGGTTATAATTAGGTGGCTATTTATTTGTTTTCAGTTAGAACCTTTCAAATTAGATTACAATTTGACATGTTTAACATGTTAGTTTTCAATTGGTTATAAGGTAGCAAGTGATCATCTGAAAGAAGTATTGGTGGCAATAGGTAATCAGTCTTTTTATTCATAGATTACAATTTAGTGCCCAACAGTGGCTTTTGATTGGTTGTAAGATACTAAGTGATCATTGAAAAAAATACTGACATTTTTTAGACATTAGACTGAAATATAATTTGACATTTAAGTTTAAGTAAAAGCTAAAAGTCATTATATATATATATATCTGTAAAAACATTAATTATTAATATTTTTTTAATAATTTTTAACACTCATATTATTTTCAGCTTTAAAATGTAATATTTATTATAGTTTTGATTGATAATGGAAAATAGATATTATTTTAACCTTTGAATAAAAATGTTAACATTATATTAGCATGTCTGCATTTACTTTAAATGATAATATTATTATTATATAAAATCTGATACTTACACTTTAATTTTCATTATAAAATCAGAGTGTAGCATATACCTATTTCATTATCACCAGGTAGTAAATTAATTTAATAGAATATTTAGTTATTTTTGTTTTGCTAATAAGTTATAAACAGAACAATTAATGTACAATAATCTGGGTTTCTTATCACTGCCATTTATCATTTATGATCTCAACTTCATATAATTGTATAAATTAGCATATCAATGTGCAGGAAAGCATGAAGTTGAAATAGCCTCATATGAACACACATTTTGCTACTATATATTATACCTACTGAAAATAATGGGCTAATGAGACTTTCAGAGTTTTCAATAATTATTAAATTGTAAATAAATCCTTTATTATATAGCTGGATAACAAAGGACATTTTATTGCACCCAACTATATATTATACAATAACTGAATCTTTATGTAATCTTAAGATGTATATATAATAACATAACTTATGTAAATACCTTTATAATATATATATATATATATATTTAACTAACTACATCAGCAGTAATAATATTATAATAATTAAATAACTATACTCTTCCTCATTGCTTCTTCAATCATGTTTAAATATTCTTGGCAATAATAATAAAAAACTATAATTGTTCAACCTATATAAAAATATATAAAATATTATGTGGCCATAAATTTACATAATCATGTGATGATGTGAATATGCAAAGACACAAAAGTCAAGATAATTTGAATAAATGTAAAATGTTTTATTTACAAAATAAATAATACAATTAAAATATTAAATAATAATAATAATAATAATAATAATAATAATAATAATAATAATAATAATAATAATAATAATAATAATAATAATAATAATAATAATAATAACAACAACAACAACAATAATAATAAATAAATAGTAGGACATTTCTCAGACATCTTCTTGAACAAAATATTTAAATTCAGTTATATTCTTATATCTCAGGTATGGATAATGATTTCACTACATGTAGTTAATGTATTAAAGGCTGCTTATGAAAAGCATAAAATGTGCTTTAATAAATAACTATAAGAATAACACTTCAAGATGTTTTATTAAATCTTCATTTCTACACCACAATAGCATTGGTCTTTATTCATGTGCATTTTTTACTTAAACATCATATTATCTATTATATACTTTTACTTGCTATGTCTACTTTATTATAACATTTAAATATGCATACACTCATAACTCCAGTTTTTTAAATATATAATGTTATAAAATGTAGTGGCATTACAACAATGCATAAATGGCCAACAGTATTGTCATAGAAGCTTTGCTCTACTATGTGATAGCACAACATAATATTATTTATCTAAGAAAAATTTATTGCCACTGATACTGGAAAACATTCTAAAGATCAATAAAACATAGTATCATATAGGAAAAAGGCTTACGTATTTATCTTAAAAAAAGTTATATGTTAATCACTTATATATAGAAATCAGCTTCATGTATATAATGTGCAAATTTCATTTCTTTTTTTTGTGAAAGTGAAAATATGTAGTTAGGTTTTAATGCTTTAAAATCAAATCATTTGTTAGCAGTTGAGATAAGTCTGAAATATCTAATTAATATTTCATATTTCAATAAATAACTGTATAAAAAAGTTAAAAGTTTAATAATATAATTATTCAAGACATATGCCCTCTCCCCTCAAAAATTTAACAGAAAATCCTGCTATATATATTTAAAAGTTTCTATTAATAAACTAAAGTAAAAATCAATTAGTAGTAATGTCTATTTGATGTATGAGGGCGCTGCTCCAAATAGTTTTCAACTTTGTGCAATTTATGTAATCTGTAGTTTTGGGTATGAAATATAATTTAAAATAATAAATTTACTGCAATTAACAATTAATAATTAGTAAAGTTCAGTTTACTGTTAATGAATAATTCTCCTTTTTATAAGGTTAAATTGAATTATTATTGAACCGTAAAATGAAAAGTGAGAAAAAATTATCTCTAATTAGCGGTATGAAAACCAATAGTGTAATAAAATTGGCTATATTTTTTAAATTTTTTGTTTTTATATATTTGTAAAAATGTTATACTTTACTAAAAATTTATTTTATAACATTTCATCTTAATAAGAATCTATGTACCAAGCTGAAATTAATTCATTGAAAATAAAATGTGGAATTTATTAGTTCTTCTAAGGTTAAAGTTCAAAAATAATGATTTATGTTTTTATTTGTTTATTAGTGAAATATATAATGAAAGAACTACGCAAATTATTTGACAGTGAAAACATTCATCGCTACTGCATCACTTATATAAAATTTCATATAATTCTGTTATTTAGATTGAATAAGTTGATAGCACAACAGTTCTTTAATGTTATAAATGACTCCTTATTTGATTACCTAAAAGCCATTCAACTATTTATATTCTAAAGATATATTTGTTTGTTGGTTTAAATGAGCAATTCAAACGAATATCATTGTTTAATATTTTGCTACAAGTAAAAGGAAAGTTCTATTTTAATAAGAACAATGCTGTTGGTTTAGATAATTCACTATTCAAAGTGTAATAAATTATTTTATTTAATTATTTATTTAAACCTTTAATTCAGGGAGAAGAAAGTTGAAATACCTGAATGAAGAATGTTATCAAAATCAGTAACTTTGCTACGATCCTTGTTAAAGAAATACTATAACATGATTAAACCTTCTTTTTATCCGTCTTCTTTGAAAATTGCGTCTTTGGATTTTGCTTCCAGTTTTAAGAAATATTAAAATATGTTACTTTTATAAAATATACTATCGAAATAGTTGTATCCTTGAAGTGCTTGATGTATAATGTTATTTTAACTTATGCATTATCTTTCATATAGTCATTCGTTTAAAAAAAAAAATTAAAAAATATTATATAAAGAAACAGGCATTGAAAATGATTATATTATATAGTAGAAACTTTATTATTTTAATTTATTTTGCAGAGTTTTTGATACAAACTGCCCTCAAGTGTTTATTTTACCATATGCCAAGTTTTTTTTATCAACACATTTTGATACTATTATTTATAATTACCAAGTTTTTAATATTTATTTCTTAATTTTTCATTTTTATCAAAAATATTTTTTTATTTTTTGTTGGTTATACATATTTGCTAAATTATTTCATTTGTTGGAAAAATTATCATTAACCTCATGTAGAGTCATAATTGAGTTGAACTGTGTCATTAACATCTTATTGTTATCCAATAATTCATTAAGAAAGTAGATTTTTTCCAATATTATTCAGACTTCTATTTGTTTTAAAAAGTTTTATTTACAATAACTTTTTGTTTTTAAAAAATTATGTTGCATTTATCACATTATTATTAAACAATAGCACACATATATGTTATATGTGTTAAGATTTTCATGAACTTATCGATGTAAACAATGAAATTTTTTTTTTTCATGTAATAATATCAACTATAGTGTAAACAAGCAATGGCCAATTAAAACTGGTAATGCAAACTGAAATTATGATATCTAATAGTACTTGTCTGACCTAAATTAAACCAAAAGTTGAAACACTTTTTAGTTTAATACTTTCATGTTCTTGAAAATTTAAAGAATAAAAACTTTTTTGAATTTTCACAAGAAACAGTCTTTTACAAAAAGTTATATATATTAATTTTAAAGATTTTTATGGATTTACAGGTGTAAACATTGAAATATAATAGAATTTTTTTAATGGAGTAATCTAGATAAAACTTCCAACTACTATGTAATTTAGTAACAATCAATTAAAACTTATAATGCAAGCAGAAACCATCCATCTATTAATAGTAGCACATTAGCCTGCATTATCAGTTTTTTTTTTATTTATTGGTGCCTAGTTACACAACTGAAATTTAATTTAGATTATTACATGGTTAAAAATCCTTCAATATTTCAAAGTTTATATAAGTTCAGGAAAATCTTAAATTAATATATATATAACACTTTTCTGGAGTGATTTAATTGTTAGTGGAAATTCAAAAAAAGTTGTTATACTTCAAATTTTTATATTTGTAAAGTATATTCTTATATCAACTAAAGTATATTCTAATTTTGCATTGGTATGGGTTAGAATAATGCTATTACTAGATGACATGGATTCATTTTGCACTATCAATTTTAATTTATTGTTGCTTGATTACATAGTAGCAAAAATTTATCTAGATTATTATATGAAAAACATTCTGTGACTCTTTTAATATCATGAGTTATCCTGAACATACTTCTATATTTTTACACATGTATACATTTTTAATTCTTATGTTATTTCTTTAAATAGTATGAACCTATAATTTATAGTTTTACCTAGAAAATGATGCCATAGTTATCATGGCATTTTTACCTAAAGATTTTAGAGTAAAATGAAATTAAATTAGTAACATGTGTGGATTGTGATATATTAAATAATCAAAGAGTTTATTGTTTAATCAGATAATTTGAAAATCTACATCTTCGTATGAAAAATAATGGAGAGGGGGGGGGGACAAATGTTCCATTTTATAAAAATAGGAAGTTTTTTTTTCTTTCAGAGTAATTATTTAGAACATTAGTCATGAATAATAAGGACTAAAGTAAAAGTTGATATTACTTGAAAAATAATTTTTATATCGTTTATTACTACTATTATTACTACAACTATTAATTCTGTTATAATTACAACTACTACTGCTATTTAATAATAATAATAATGATAATAACAATAACAATTTTATTTATTAAAACTATTAAATCAATAAGTCATAGATAATAATGACTAATATCTATTTTTTTTTTTCAGAAAAAATTATTGTACAATTTTTAACAAAAAACACTAAATAAATTTCTCATCATAGTAGATTGAAACGAAACACTTTAAATTTAAAATATTTGTTTCTTTGCTAGGAAAAGATAATTTCTGATTTTTTTTAAAAAAACTATTAAAAAAAATTTCTTAAAAGTAATCATATTATTCCTTCAATCATTTTTCAATTATTCTAACACAGCGCTATCCAAATTATGGCCGCCTTCCCCCAACCATCTGGTCTGCATATCGCTATTTGTGGCCTGCAGTGCATTCTTGTGAGGGCAATCTGTGGGATTTATTTTTTATGATGAAAGAATAAAATAATTTAGATCGAATGCATTTAAATATTTGAATTCTACCATTAATTGGTAACCTCGATGCTAATAATTTTATTTTGTTTTGCACATCACTATATAATTAAGTATTATTCAAATACTAAATGTATCAACAAAAACTTAATAGTATTTCAAAATAAATCGACAGCAATTGGTATTTTATTTTTGCAATTTCATGTCCCAGAAAAAGCAGGTAACAAGTATTTTGAGTAAAATGTGAACTCTTTGAGCAAAATAAAATTAAAATTACCACACTTTAATGATTTATTATTATTTTATATATTCATTGTTGCTGCGATTTACACACCAGAGCCATTTATTCTGAAGATATCTTCAGTATGTGTTTGGGATTCTTATCTGTGAAAATTACACAAATCACACTGCCAACTGTTTATACCAATTTTATTCTGTGATTAGCCATGGTTGTAGATTGAATCATCTGCTTGCCAAATTATTAAATAGCATTGTGACTTGTTTCTGTATTATCTTTAATAATCTATTACTATTTAATACATTTTATTACTATTTATTAGTCAACAATCTTATCTGGCAAAAAAACAAAAACAAATTATATGATGAAAAGAGAATGAATCTAAGCATATGGGTATCAGATTACTTCATTACAAACAACAATAATTAAATTCGATGTATTGTTGCATATAAGTTTTGGCAGTGCCTCAAGAATGTAATGTGAAATGTTCATACACTACATTAAACAGAAAAAATTTGAGAGTTATATTAAAGAAAGAGGAATATATGCACCAAGCAAGTTTTTTTTTTTTTGCAGAAGTAAATGCTGCACAAAGTTCTAGCTTTACCATTTAGTACAAGGTAGCACCAGAGTTAGAGAAAGCTTAAAAAGCCTTTTAGAGATCGAATGACAGTGAGGAAATGTTTAATTGAGATGGCAAAACAACTTATTGAGCTGAAATTAACTGAGAAGTTTAAAACAATTGCATCATTTCATCAGACTGTTGCAAGATGAGTAGAATACATGGATCAATAATTTTTAAAAAAAATTGAATGACTCAGTACCAAAATGTGAGTATTTTTAATCTTGACTGAATAAAAATATTGGTCAAGCAGATGTAAGTCAATTTTTATTTTTGATTCAAACTATTCAGAAAAACTTTAATGCTCTGTCTTATATCTTTATATGGGATTACTAAAGATATTGATATTTACAAAGCAAAACTGTGTTATGGACTACGGAGAATTCTATAAATATTTCTGCATTATAATAGGAAGATTTAAAGCTATGACAGAGACTGCAATTAGATTTTGTGGATTATTGAAACAGAATAACATTAATTGGCTTATAATCCATTGTATAATTACCCAACAAGCATTCTGTGGAAAATATTTGGTCAAGTTAATTTCAGGAAAGTAGCTGTAAAAATAAATAATATTATATAAAGAGATAATAAGTCTCTGGTTCATAGAAGCTTTCAGTATTTCTTAAGCAAAATTGATGCAGCATATGATGATTTGCTTCTCCATTCTGATATTTGCTGATTGGATGCTGGAAAATGTTTGAATGACTTTTTTTGTCATTCTAAAAGAAATAAAATGATGTGATCTAACAAAACAGAACTTGAAACTTAAATACAAACCCATATGTTTTTCAGATCTTGCATTTATAACAATTATAATTATCTCCTTGAATGATTAAATTTGAAATTGTAAGGCAACAACAGAATATTGCTATCATAACTAGCCAGTTGAATGATTTCAAAAGTAAATCAAAGCTTTTTAAATCAATATTGGCTAATAACATTTTTACTTTTATTTCAAACATTGTAAAATATTTTGAAGAAGAATTTTGAGAAAGCATCATTTACAATGTATGTAAAATATATTGAAGAAATTACTGAGGATTTTGAGAATCAATTTGATGATTTTAAGGAAAATGTATCTTAAATTTTTACTCAACTCTTGCCTAAAAACATTTTCAGATGGAATTGGGTTATTTGCAATTAGATTCTTTTTACACTTGCAAAAGTGGAAAAAGATATTTTTAAAAAATTACTATCAAAAGAAGGAGAAAGAGAGATACCCTAAATTGAAGATCTTTGGATTAAGATTTGCTCAAAGCTAGGGATCTTTGTGAAAACACTTTTTCTACATGGAAAGTAATTAAATCAAAATATAGATGTTCATTAACATATACATCTCAAATTTACTGCGATTGGCAGTTACAAACATGACAGCTACAATCAGCATCAAAAGTAGTATAGCTATTTTTATAAATAAAACAGAACCATTGTCAGAGTTTTTATTAGAATAAAATAATTATTACATTTTGTCTATTGTCTAAATAATTTTTTTTATAAGCAATTTGTTAAATTTTAATGCGTTTACTAAACCTAATTAATGATAGGGATCTCCAAATATTTAATATATATATGAACTATATTTATTCTGGATGTGGCCTTCTGATAAATCTTTTACATGAAATGGTGGCTTCTATTACCTGTTAGACAACCTTTCTCTAACAATATGAAAGTTAAATCTGATCATCATTTCCTATCATCTAAAACAACAGTCAGTGGTCCATGACGTAATTTTAATTGTCTGCATAGAAATTCAGATATTATTTAAATTCGTTAAGCTCATTTTATAAAATTTTTAAATAAAAAATAAATTTTATTTTATGTAAAATAGAACAAGAACATTATATTACTAATTGATTTGTTACAAAATACTGCTGCGACTTGCAAAACATCCACCTCAAAGGCTGTTTAATTAACCCCTACTTAGTTAACCGTTAGCGGCATAGAAAAAGTAACAACATAAGAATACCGAATTCTGTACAATTGATTAGGCATCAAATTTGACTATGGCGCACTCTTGGTAATTGGGTGAATTAAAACTCAAAAATTTTATTAAGAATTTTGAAGGAAAACACATTTATAAAAATTATTAAAGAATAGAATACTATTCGTTATTAATCTTAAATAATTTTTGTAGATATGAATTAGAAAATTACACATATAAAACAACAAATACTTATTTATACATTCATTTATTTTTATGAAATAAAACAAACATTATATTAACAAAAAACAAAATAAAACATAATTCTTTAACAAATTATAAAACATATACATTCAAACTAAGTTTTACTTTCATATAACTCAAAATGAAAACAAATAATTACAAAAAAAACTTGCACAAAAATTATATTAATATACTTAAAGTTCAATATTACAATCATTTAAGTATTTCTTTATATTTATATTTAATAAATCCGAATCCACTCACAACGACCTACTTGTGTGAAAAAAACGTTTTCAAACTGTAACAGCTTTTAAAAACAAGTATCGCTCTTGGCTTGAAATAGAAACTCTTTTACCAGTTGCGGTGACATCATTGGAGCCAGGGATTTGTAAAATAATCTTAAACCAAGAGCAGCAAATGTCGCACTAATTTTTAATATATATTACTATTATTTATTTTGTGTTAAAATTAAAATTATATATATATTCATACTCAATGTTCGTATTAATTCGTATCTTTAAAAATTATTTTAATGGTTCGCAATATCTAAAAGATTGCCGACCGCTGATCTAAAATAGCTGTGATCCAAAGTGTTTTAAATAATAAAAATACTCAACTTATCAGGTATATCATTTTAATTTATTATCTTTGTATATTTTAAAAAAACATTATTGGCTGATTGACTCTTTGCTTTAAAATAGTCAATCAATCTACTATCATAGATTAAAATAAAACTGTAGTCATTTCCAATTTTTTAACAAACAGGCTGTTTTTGTTTCCAAAGTTATTCTGAAAATAAAAGAATATACTTTCTAATGAAAACTTCAGAGAATAACACCATCTCCGGAAGTAACCGGCTTCTAATACAAGTCATTTTACTCCAAAAGAAATTCAATTGCTTCCAGTAAAATTTTATTCCTCTTCGAAAATATTTATCATCTCTAGTAGAGGACTCTACATTTTAAAAAAACCTTTAAAATTTTATCTAAACATTCTCTACAATGATATTAATATTCACAAGATCCATTTTGAAAAAGAAATAATCACCTTAGAAGTCTCTTTATAATAGTTAATAAGAAATCAACATTGAAGCTATCAATGTCATTTGACCGTTTTTTAGATTAAAACCTGTACTGTGAGTCAAGCGTTGGTAGCCGAGAGGTCGGCGCAGACTGTTATTGCAGACAGTGTTGCGGGTTCGCTTTCCGGCCGATGCTTTGACATATGGAAAAAAAGAAAAAAAAAAACACCTGTAATGTTATTATGAAGGATAGCTAATCTAAAGCCATTTTAAACATAAAAATACCTGGCTTAAAATTATCTACGGTGTCTAATTCCGCAGCCATAATCCACGATTATATATTAAATATATAAATTTATTCAGCATTACAACTATTAAAAACCATTTCAATACCTAAACTACAAACTACAATGTCAATGAAATTACTGCAGTTAAAAATAAGTTAGATGTAATATTAATTTTTAATAACAATCATTGATTTTTCTTATGGCAGATTATTAAGAGTTATCACCAACCATATCGATAGTATCTAGATCAAATTTTGGTCAAATAAAGTTTTTTCAAGTTCCACATTCAATTATTGTTTGGTATATGACCAACAAACTATTCTACTTAGAATATGAAATAATAAAAATATATTAATACTTTAAGTATTTTAAGGTTGACAAATCTGATAAATAACATCTTTTTCTTTAATGCTACTTTCTGAAGACTGGAAAAAGTTTTTATTCTGCAATGAATTATTTAGTAACTATTTTATATTTTATTTATCTTATCTTACCTAATGTTAAATTTTACTCACCAATTTGCGTTAAAGCCAATATAATATAATCATTAAGTGCAGAAGTAAATCGTTTATAACAGGATGCTTATAAAATCAAGAAACTATTATAATCAGAAAAACCTCAAATAATCTGAGAGATTGATATTTATAAATCAAAATAATTTCTGCTTAAAGAAGATTGTAAACTCAATGTATGTTTACTTATTACTGGTCATCATATTTGGATAAAATAAACCCATACATCACTTGCAATAAATTTACAACATAGCATGAATAATACAATCTTCTTTTAATATCAGGAGATAAATAATTTTTTTTACATATCTTACACCTCTTTCCTCTAAAACATTACCAAAATATAAGCTCAATTAACCAATTATATCCTCATCAGCTCCCAAAAATATAGTCCATTTATCATTAAAGACATATAGGCAGAAAAACAGCAACACAATTAAGAAAAATGGCAGGTTAATGTGAATTTAATGTGTCATTAAAAATTAAGTATTATTTACAGTGATATAAGGTAATGTTTTTTATTGGCCAACTCCAGTTTTGTTTTCAATTATAGTATTATAAAAATCGTTATATAACGCAAGCCAAAATTTAACAAAGAAGATAACCATTCATAAGTTTATTATCAGACAAATACATAATTCGCAACAAGGACATATTTTTTATATAATTATGTAGCATATCTTACACACAACAGGAAATATATACCAATTGTAATAAACATCACAATAAACATCAAAATATATCTTAATCCTGTCCATGTTGAGTATTATATTAAAACATAGATCATATAGAATAATGTTTTGTTTAAAATATATACATACAATAGTTTTTGAGTTAAAACGTATTGTATATGATGAATTATATTACTTATAAATTTATATTGATTAATTAAGTCACACTTAATACACTAATTTTGAACACCAAATCAACTGCTTTTTTTATATTCAACCAAGAAATGGTTTTCTGACCATTTTTATTTAATTTTTTCAAAAAGAAAACTTACAAAATAAAATACAATTTAATGCACTAAACAATATTATCAAAGCAAACAAGCTAAATTACTGGCATTTAAAACATCTTTAAACGAATTTAAAACTTAAGTAAAATATATATATATATATGTGTTTTTAATATATTCTCTGCAATAAATATTAATGTCATTTAAATTCGGTTGTTTAGAATCAAATGTTGGTCTTTGAAATAATTAATATAATTTAAATTTATAAGTAATATAATTCATCATATACAATACGTTTTAATTCATTTTCTATTTCTATTGCATTCTCAAAATATTCTTAACTTAAATTATTGACAGTTGAGAGCAATGATAGATAGTCAGTCAGACTAGAAGACTAAAAATTATTGGATCAAAGTTCAATTTAGCACTTGCAGTGCTTGTATGTCACTCTTCTAAATTACTTTAAGCATTTTCTATAAACGTAATTGTATTATCTAATTTTAAAGGAATGAGATTGAAATTACACCATATATATATGTTGCAATCTTTAGTGTCTATATAAGTATATTAGACCATTAATAAGGTGAGATTCTACTTTTATTGTTAAAAGGAAGTTGCCTTGACAATAGTTTGAAATTATTGTCTGTTATTAATATTGGTATAGTCTAATTGCTGACTGGTTTTTAATGACATATATATAAGGTACATAAATGTTTGGCAAACATAATAACATATATACAAAATTAAACAATATGTTCATGGAACTCAGGAGATAAACAATTAAGTTATAATGGGAGTTTTCCATTTATTAAACAAGACTAAACATTGAATTGTATTGTACATCCAGGTGTCGTTTTACGCAGATTTATTTAACGCGATTTTTAAGTTATGCAATTCATGTTTCTTCTTAATATTTTTGTATGCGGTTTTCTTTTATGCGTTAACACTGTATTAGATCGGAAGTCGAACTCCGATAATGCGCTATTACTTTAAATAATAAATTTTGCACACTTACATCATATTTAAAGTACAGTGATAGCACATTATTGGAATTCGACTTTCATTTTAATAATTTCAATATTTTCAGTGCTTTATAATAGAAAGATTTTATGCAATAATGAAATTAAAATCATGATTTCCACATTTTATGTACACACATTAAATTTTACAAGATTATAATGTAAATTTGTTCAAATATTGTGCGTGTTAATTTTGCAAATCATTTTGTGTCTGCAAATTTATTTTTAAAAGATGAGTAATAGTAGTGGGCACAATTAAATTTGACAATTAAAAATTAAAATCTGATTTTTAATTGTAATTAACAATTTAAAAATTATGTAAAGTGATCTGAAATTAATGTGATGTGAAATGAAATTTGATTTTTAAACGGAATTGAAAATTAAAAAATTAAAGACAAAAATAAGAATTTAATTTTTAGTTGTTAGATTAATTACTAATTATGTTGTCACCAGAAAACCATTAACACAATATGAGAGTGAAGTTGGCACTAGTTGTATTTCCTCTTGTGAAGAATCTGATTTTTTTACCAGTTTGCAAATGGCAAATAGCGATAATAATTAAAACGTGTATAAAAAATGCAAATTACTGTAAATTATGCATAAAAATATATTGTTTTGAATAAAATTAAATATTAAAGTTAAAAAAAGTTTGTCTTGTATCAATTTTTTTCAAATTTGAAATTTTTTGTTAGTCATATTTTATTTCCTTATTTTTTTTTTTTTTGCGCGAATTTTAAAGTAATTTTACATTGGTGCTTTGCTTTTATGCGATTTTTGAAAAATCACAGTCCGTATCCCCCATTTTCAAGGTAAGTTACATCTATTTTTATGCGAATTGTTTTGTGCGTGTTTTCTGAGGAACCTATCTATCACGTAAAACGAGACCCAGGTGTAATTCAAGAAAATATCAATTAAAATTGACAATCCAAACAACTGAACCATGTGATATAGAAATTAGTAATTGCATTTAAATTAACAATTGCTTTTAATGCAATGTGATTCCACATGGATTATCATTTTTAATTGGTCTTTGCTTGGTTATATCATAGGTGAAGCTATATTCTAGCTTATTACAAGAAAAACTCTCATTATAATGTCAACGTATATATAAATATATATATATAAACATAACCACGATCTAAGTCAGTAAAACTTAAAATTTGTTTACATATGTGAATATATTCATCAGCCACATAATTTTTATTTCAAATAGTCAATTTATTTATCATTCCGCCAGAGGCTAAAATGGGACATTAATAAGTGACAAAAACTAGCCTCTCTCTTTTTTATTGTCTCTGTCAAGCCTTCACTCTAAGGATGGACTACTTAAGACACTTTTATCTTACTACATATCATATCATTTACACCTTTTTTAAACACTTCATCGATACTTTTTATTTATATCAAACTAACAGTTTCGACTGTCTTGTAGTAAGAGTAAAATAATAAAATGGGAAACGATTATTCATAATGGTCAGATTAAAATGTATATTTATTTTTGTTTATATTGTGTATTTAATTATGTATGTGAATATGAATAAGTTTATTAATTATATAATTATATATTTAAATATTGTAGCTCTGGTGATGACTGCAGGACAGTCGAAACTATTAGTTTGATATAAATAAAGAGTATTTATAAAGTGTTTAAGAAAGGTGTAAATGGTATGATATGTTAAAGTAGAAATCAATACATAGTAAAAGGAAGAAGAAAATTTTATCTTACTATATATATATATATATAGAACTTTTTTTAATCAAACAAATATATTGAAAATAATAATGTGATTCTTTTCCCAAAAGATATGTGTAAATTTTAATAATTTTAAAAGTCGTATATTATTTATATGTATTAAAGTAAAACAATAAATCGAAATCCCATAGGCACTCTATCATAATTTCTTCCATAAAATGTTACTGAACTTTTTTAGAATTTTAAATGAAAAACAGTTTACTAATGGAAAAGTGCCCAAAATATTTGTTTCTATTTAATTTATTCTTTTTCTATTTTTAGTAACATTTTTCTTTTGTTAGTTTAAAAATTCTATATATTTTGCAATATATATATTTATATAAAGAATAAATTAATATTCAAGTAATGATATTAAAAAAAATGTTTTAAGAGAAAAAATGATTTAATTAATATTAGTCGTGTTCTCATTATCTGATAGTTGGTTAATCTAAGGAATAATGCTTTCTTTCTTTTATAGTTCTTTTATGGAAAACTGTTTGAACGGCCTATGCCCTACATCTGATTATTTAAAGCAATTTTACTTAAAATTGGATATAAAATTTTCTAAACGTATACTTAATCATATGCAATAGGTCTAGAGCACTATTAGAATTCTATTTAAGATCATGAAAAGTAATTTGATTTAATTATTTATAATAATTATTGAGAAATTAAAATATCAAATAAAATGTGCATTACTAACACAATATAAGATTTCCATGCTTTATCTCTTACAAAATATGTTTGTGATATGTTTGATTCAAAATTATTAAATAGTTTTAGAAGTTTAGAGATCCATTTATGATACTTATTTTTAAGAATGCTACTATTGACTCAATTTACAAAAACAGAGGATAAAAAACAGTTGTTATCCTCTATAACAAAAACATGTTTAAAAATTTTGTTGGTTAGGATGTTTCCTTGAATAAAGATGATTACAAGAAATTTAATGACTTTTTAGAAAGTCAAAAAGTACTATAGAGACGGTTTTTATTATCCTACAATGAAAAAGTATCCTAAAAAAGATGCAATATATATATATATATATATATAAAATCATTAAATATATATATATATATATATATATCATTAAAAACCAGCCAACATTTAGGCAATCCCAATATCAATATCAATCAATTAATTCAAGCTGTTGTCAAGACATCCTCCTTTTAACAATAAAGGTGGAATCCCACATTTATTAATGATCCAATATAGTTATATAGACACTAAAGATTGCAACTTGACCACATAGGTTATATATTTTTACATATAAACATTAAAAGCATTAAGCTAAACTAGTTAATAAATAATCAAAATTACCCTAAATTCAGAACTCAAACAGAATAACCAAAAAAATAAACTGTAAAACACTACCAATGGTTTCACTGCTACAAGTAGAATTCTCAAGTGTAAAGAACTACAAAATAACAACATATTTATATTAAACATGACCTACAATTTCACTTACTGCCCATATACCTTTAATATTAAAAGAACTTTTAAATAAATTAATTGCTTCTAATAATAAAGATTCTTTAATTCATCTTTTTATTTCATTTCTCTCAAAGAAGACAACCTTAGCCTCATCAAAACTAATAGTGTGGCCTGTATCTTTTTCATGGATATATAAAGCAAAACTAAGATATTTATTTCTAATCCTACTTTTATGTATTCTTATTCTTTCATTTATGCTCAAACTACTCTGATCTATATATACCTTTTTACAAAAACAAGGAATAATATACATTACTCCAGAAATAGTCTTTCTATCAAAAATTTTCTTTGTATTATTTAAGTAATATTTACTAAGGCAATAAACTTAAAGCATGTGCGGTGAAAATGCGAAGGTAGGAACCTCTACAGGTCTTAACCACAAGCTTATGCATTGGAAGAAAAGAGTGGAACCCTTCTTTACTTCAACCTACTTTCTATATAAATAGGTGAAGCTGAAGCAGTTAGATCTGAGAGTGTGAAGCTATTCAATACTTCACTGATTAAGTCCACAATTCCTATTATACATTAATACTCATGAAATCTTTTGATTTACAACAAGTCAATGGAAAGATCTTATAGTTAGAAATCTATTACAATAATTTAAAGTTGTAATTATAAATTTATTTAATAAATTACTTAAAGTAATACCCCTTTTCCAAGCAATTTTTTTATTTTCAAACAAATTACTATTTTTACATTCAGTTTTATAAGAAGACAATTTAAATGACAAACAAATAAAATCATATTTTTCTTTATTACTATTAAATAAAATACTTTTAACAAATTTATCAGAGTATCCAACACTCAAATAATTTTTGTAAAATTGATTTTTTTGAAACATAGTTACCACATTAGAATTATTTAGTCTCTTATTTCTATAACAATAATTTCTTAAACCAGCTACTTTATGAGATATAGAGTTAAGGTCTATAATTAATCTGATAGCTATCAATATGCATCTCATAAAGTAGCTGCTTAAAAAAATTATTGTTATAGAAATAAAAGATTAAATAATTCTAATGTGGTAGCTTTGTTTCAAAAACATCAATTTCATAAAGATTATTTAAGTGTTGGTTACTCTGATAAATTTGTTAAAAGTATTTTATTTAATAGTAATAATATTTGAAATGATGTAAAGGATAAAGAACAACATGATTTTATTTCTTTGCCATTTAAATTGCCTTCTTATAAAATTGTATGTAGAAATAGTAATTTATTTGGAATTAAGAACATTCCTCAGAAAAGAGATATTACTTTGAATTATTTATTAAATAATACAAAGAAAATTTTTGATAGAAAGGCTATTCCTGGAGCAATGTATATTATCCCTTGTTTTTGTAAGATGGTATATATTGGTCAAAGTAGTTTGAGCATAAATGAAAGAATAAAGGTACATAAAAATAGGGTTAAAAATAAATATTTTAGTTCTGTGTCATATATTCATGAAAAAGATACAGGCTACACTATTAATTTTCAAGAAGCTAAGGTTGTCTTCTTTGAGAGAAATGAAATAAAAAGATGAATTAAAGAATCTTTATTATTAAGAATTTAAGATTCTGAAGCAATTAACCTATTTAAAACTTGTTTTAATATTAAGGGTGTATGGGAGGTAAATTGAATTGTGGGTAATATTTAGTATAAGTATGTTGTTATTTTGTAGTTCTTTATACTTGAGAAGTCCACTTGCAGCAGTGAAACCATTGGTAGTGTTTTAGAGGGTTTTTTTTGGCTAGTCTCTTTGAGTTTTGAATTTGGGGTAATTTTGATATATATATATATATATATATATATATTGCTGTGGTAAATATATTTGATCCAGTTAATAAAAAAGATTTGTGGCACTTTTAAAATTAATTGGTTGAATAACTAAGTTTGTAGCTTTATTTCTGATTAAATGAGAAAGTTAATGTTTCTAGTAGAAGATCTGAGGCATTTAAAATTGAAGCCATTTATAGGTAGCTTATTGAAGTAGACATCAACTTAGAATATAGTTTTGAGGGAGAACTTTTTAATTTGAATGATTAAAAAATAGTCTTCAATTGTTCTCAATGTTTTAATACATCCTATAGAGATTTAGGTTTGGCATCCAGAACAACTCCAATTCTTTATCAATTAATAATGAAAGAAAAGTCTTTAGCAACTTTTAACTTTGATGTATCAATATGAGAATATAATTCAATTCAACATAAACTTAGATATTGAAATACAAGAGACCTCAATGTGTTGCATCAGATTTTAATAAGTGAAAAATGAATATTTAGTATATAACGATATAACTACTGTACTGCAATTAAATTACAATAAATTTCTTATATAAACTTAGAACAGAGTTTCAATCCTAGTGCGATGAAAGCAATCTCTTCATTTGATTATATTATTATCGGTTATCTTATATAAAAATACATTTAATAGACCTGTAATATCATTGCTTAGGAAACATGTTACTATTGAAGCATCACAATATATATAGCAACCTCTATAGACTATGTCTTAATTGCAGTTTTAATTCACCAATCATTATTTAGTTATCTTGTACTTTGTTGGTGTTTTTTTAAAATTTTGATATTGGCTTATTAGACTTCATGCTAAATTTATTATTCTACTAAGAAAGAGTAATGTTTTTAAATCAAGTTGCTAATAAAATATTCGTTAGAAAATCAGATAATATTTTTCTTTTTACTTGGATTCATATTAAGAAAATTCCATGCCTTAGTAATAGAATAAATTAAAAATCTCAAATTATTATTTTCTGCTATAATTATAGCTGCCGAAATTCAATAAAATAGCAGTTGCTTCTAAAGAAAGAGCAATAAATTCATTTATCATATGTTTGGGATAGAATCCATTTTACTGTAACTTTTATTTTAACATTGGAGCTATTAAACAATTATCAGTTTAGTGATCAGCTTCTGTAAGTATGTAATATTAGATTTTTTACATTCTTGTTTTAAACTATAACATAATCTGTAAGACTATGATCATTTTGGAAAGTTTTTTTGTCTGAATAAAGATTATATTAATCAATCCACTGTAATTGTGCAAAAATTCAATAATACTGATCTTACAAGTTTATAGAGCCAATTTTATTAACTTTAGACCAAAGTTTTCTGTTGACTTAATATGCATTAACTACAAAAATATGAGTATTTTATTGATATTAATGTAATTATACTACTCATTAAGAAATATAAGCTTTTTAAACGTCATTAACTTTTAAATGATACATGTAGTAGATTCAAGAATAAAAGATAAAATACATTTAATAGTGAATCCAATGTAATGTATTTTTCTTTCTTTTAATAAATTGCTGGTTGAATAAAATTTTTAAAAAATATATTGAATCATCTATCCAATTAGTCTTTCCTTCTATACAATATGTTTCATTAAGAATATCGATTTTAACCAGACAATTTTTTAGTTCCAAGCGCTGACCAATTTTCTTATCTTGAAGAGATCTTTTTTTACAGTTTATCACACTGTTATTATTTTTTTTAATTAATTCTTTTATTATCAATAGTAATTTTTTTAAACAAATTACATACATGTTGCTATTTGCATCTGTTTGTGAGTGCATTTTAAAACAGAATAAACCTAATAATATGTCCAAAATTAGGAAATTAGAAACTTTTCAATAAATTAACATATGCAGAAGAATCGACAAGAACTTTCAACTATTGAAAAATTCTACTTCAAAAAATATATAGATATTTTTTTTTTTACATTTTAAAAGCTTTTTTAAGTTAATTTGTATCAGTTTAAATTGAAAAACTGACTTAAAACTGACAATTACCTACCGAAACAGAAGAAATAAAGATAGATATCAAATTTAGAGTATATAGAAAGCAATGAAGTTATAATTGCTGGACTATTATCTACTTACTGCTTTATAATTGTACTAAAAGTGAATTTAAATATAAATAGGAATCACCATAGTAAAAAATTTCAAACTGAACTTAGAAACAACACAGTTATTAATAATAAATATAATGTGTTTCATATACCATTATAGATACATCTAAATCTTTTCAGGAATTAAATATTAAGCTATCTAAAGTAAAGAATCTAAGTAAAGTTACACTCAAAATTAGTTCTGATGCAAAGACAACTTAACAATTTTGCAAAACTTGATTAGGTATTGTTAAATACACAACTTTTTTTTTTTTACATTTTCTGCTTTTGTTTCAATAAAATACCATATCAAAATCTAAATTAAAACAGCCAAAAATTATTATAAAAATCGTCCAGAATAGAAATATCTACTGTTTAACTAAGAAATCAAATCTGCGAGTTTATAAAAACATATTTTTCATTACCAAAACAAATTATGCTTAAATTTTAACATTTGCAGTGATATATCCTTTCAAATTTCGCTGTAACATACATTAGTTTTAAGTATAATTCAGTAATAAGCATAGATTAAATTATAAGTCAAATTCAAATAATCATTATTACAATAGACATGATTCACTTTATGAATTCACATACAATGCATTGAATCATATAAACAATTAATGATGTAACAGGAACTTCTATAAATTGAAAACAAAATCATTTCAATAATAAAAAAATATACAAAGAATGTGTGTAATGTATTGGCTATTCTATCAAAAGAAAAAATTTCTCCTGAAGATGTGATATATTTGAAAAATTGCATAGAAATAACTAATCTATTTTTTTATCACCGTCCTATTATACAATCACTTTTAGGGAATTTAGAATAATAAGTTGATTTAAATATATAAGTAAACAACCCCCCCCCCCCCCAAGGTTTTCATTTTCTATAAAATATGTCTCTGAAGAATACATTTCTTAACTAATTAGAATAAAGATCAAAATTTACTTTCAAGCCAAAATGATTTTGTTAAGGAAAAAATAAATATAAATGAATATCTGGAAATGAGTAATTCAAAAATACTTTTTGTCATAAGAAATTTAAAAGAAAGTAAATCTAAAAAAATAATAATTATATTTTACAGGCTTTCTCTCTCTCTCTCTATATATATATATATATATTGTGTATGTGTTTTTACAATCAAGACATCGATATTCATCTCATAACACAGATTAATCCTTTAATCAATAACAGATAGATACTTACTTACTGATCGATATTCGATTACTTATTTGTTGACTATGAGTTGATTACCTAAAGAAAAAGTTCAATGCCTGTTTTAGATATATTTAATTACAATTTAATTTAATATCCAATGACAATTTTATAATATTTTTTCATTATATAATATACAAAATAAAAATACTACAAATTTATTTTTTATTTAATTTTATTTATTTAGAAATAACAAATAAATAATATAAATGTATACTCCATAAAAAAAATCTTGAGGAAATTTGAAATATAACAAATAAAATTTAAAAATATATAATGTTAAAGTAATAAAATAAATTTAAAACACTTAAATATTATTTAGTATAATACAACCAATAACAAAACCATTTTTATCTGGTGCTGGATAAATTCAAACAAATATAAATACTAAGAATGATAATATTAGAAAGTTTAAGCTGGTATTTACAATTCTTGATCTATTTTTTTTAATAAAAAATTTATCTAATTATTATATTCTCTATTTAATGATAAAAAGAAAGTAATAAAATATTTTATTTTAATGATAATGCAAAGATCTAGGCAATTCTGGTTGAATATTTTGATCATCTTTTATTTCAATGAGTGAATGATATACGTACGAAATATAAGCCTTGTCCCAGATATTTTTTAAAACGAAATATATTAGATACCATTAACTTCGTAACTAATCCATTGTTGATAATTATTAATGAGAACAAGCAATTAC
This sequence comes from Epiperipatus broadwayi, assembly GCA_028023455.1. Taxonomy (NCBI): domain Eukaryota; kingdom Metazoa; phylum Onychophora; class Udeonychophora; order Euonychophora; family Peripatidae; genus Epiperipatus; species Epiperipatus broadwayi. Next base: position 214,516 of record JAQFVV010013093.1, on the reverse strand, counting down.
TACACATGAGTTTTCAGGTTTTTTATATCTTGTTATAAATTAAACAAGCAATAATTAAAATTTTTCATGAATGTTCAAAAAACTTTAAACTAAAGTTAGCCATAATTTTAAATACATAAGTAATATTAAAAACACTAATATATCTTAAGCATTCAAAGAATAGTTTGAAATATTAGGGGGAGGGGGATATCAAATTTATGAAATAGCATATAATAATTAGATAACAAAAAGTAAGAATACTTTCATTTAAAAATCTTTCAAAAGTGTTAGTCAGTTCAGACTAGTTTACATGTCTATTGATGTACAAGAGACATTAAATTCATATCTGATTTATGTGTAGATATAAGTATTTTACAAAATAAAAAAAATAAAAAACACGCAGAAAATGAAATATATCTGAATACAAAGCCTATTATATCAGAGCGAATATATCACAAATATACAATAAAAGATTTAAAATCATACCTGCTTTTAATTATCCTTTATTTTCAAACTATTAAGATCATTTTTTATTTATCTCTATGGCAGGCAGCACAGTACACAAAATGTTGTATGTTATTATACTTGTACAAAAGATGGAATGATTAGAAGGGTTGTGGAGTGTTATAGTTGCAAAGAATGGGATTGAAGAAAAAGAATTTAAATATATATAGAAGTAGTATTAGCAAAAAATGAAATTTCCTTTAGTAAGCTAAACATAACACACATCATTAAACATTAAAAAAACGGAAACTAGTTTGCTAAAAATGGTATAATATAATTTTTTCTTAGAATTTTCATTAAAAATGTCTTTTCCAGATAAACACTAAATTATTAATAATGTACCATGACTAAAAAAACTACCCATGCAGTTTTGAATGTTCTAAAATTGTGAGATATGCAATGAAAAGAAATTAATGGACCATTATGATAAAATTAGATTTTAAATCTATTTCTAATAGAGAAAATTAATATTGTGTGATTAATGTTTTAAAGTAATTAATACCATCTATCTGATCAGTGACAATTACTATAGGTTACCTGAAACTATTGAAAACTATATGAGAATCTTTTATAAACTGAGTGGAAAGATACTACAAAGCTATCAATTTGCAGCAAATTTCAATTTGTAATTTATATTACTGCATTTTTAATTACAATTTATACCAATCCTTTAATTAAGAAAATTGAATAGTTGGTTTATGCTTACTTCATCTGGAAACAAGTTATGGCTATTTATGGATAATGTTATTATTTATTATAAGCATATCTGTTCTCTGTATTATTATAAATATTTTATAAGAATTAAAAATGATGAATGATTTGCATATCAATTAACAAAGTTTTCTATCTGACAAGATGGGTTATAACAGAATTTTAGAATTTATAGATATAATAAACACCTCCATACTTCGCCCATTTTTTTAAAATTCATATGAATAAAGATATAATAAAAGATAAATGACCCCCAAGATGCATTTCGTGCTGAACAAGCACTCATTAGTTGGCCCAGGTCAGTATCTCTCATATACATCTTTATTATATGAAGAGTACAGTATTTATCTAGAGTAAATTGTACATTTTCATTTACCATTGTCAAACTTCCTCTACTCACAACTTTCACCCATCCATTTCAGATAAATACAATAATGATTATTACTAATCATGTTCAAAACTAGAGATTATTGTATTTATCTAAAATGGATGGTGACGAAGTTGTGAGTGGAGAAAGTTTGACAATGGTAAATGAAAATGTAACAATTTACTCTAGATAAATACTGTACTCTTCATATAATAAAGGTGTATATGAGAGATAGTGACCTGGGCCAACTGATGAGTGCTGGTTCAGCATGAAATGCATCTTAGGGGTCATTTGTCTTTTATTATATCTTTATTTATATGAATTTAAAAAGAATGGGGAAAGTATGGAAGTGTTTATTATATCTATAAAGATATTACACATAGGAAAGAGAAAGGTGAATAACTCTGTGTGTATATAAAATAAAAAATCAGATAAAATAATCTTTAACTGATGTTTAAAGTTTATATCTGTGCTAGAGATAATCTCTAGTTTCGAAAATGATTAGTAATAATCATTATTGTATTTATCTGAAATGGATGGCGTCAAAGTTGTGAGTGGAGGAAGTTTGACAGTGGTAAATGAAAATGTAACAATTTTAAAATTCCATATTCTCTAGAAGTTTTCATGGTAATTGGTTTTCAGTTCTTTCTATTGATACTGTAAATGTAAAGCTCAATAAAAATACTGAATTCAAATCAGATAAAAAGTGACTAATCTTTATCAAATATTATGCACAAAACTCTTTAATGTTATTGAAAGAATATATTGAATTATTACACCTCTTAGATTTGTTAATGAATCCCAAAGAGATAAAATAAACCAAGTAGCAAATAAATATATATTTGTGAACATTCACCCTCTTTATCCCTATAAATAATGCAGTTTATAATTAATTATAATGGCCTCAGTATCTGCAAAGTTATATATTACTTATATGAAAGTAAAGTTTTACATTTTTATAATATAAAGTTCTTGAATCAAATCAGTGAATAACAAAATCATGGTATTCGTATTTTGGCATTACCCTTATAACTGATAAAAATTGAGGAAGAATTAAATTATATTTTGTAACCAATGTTAAATACAAACATTTAAAAGCATCAAAAGAAATTTCAGGATTTTGAGTTGAATCTTATCAGTATCCAGCACCTGAAGTCTTTCAAAATATACATAGCTCAAAATCATATTTAAAATGTATTTTTAACCAAAGAATATCTTGATTACTAACTTAAACTTTACCTGTGAACTCTATATTGCAAAACCATCAAATATCTATACAACACAGCTTTTATAAATCTTTAACAAATGTAAAAAATCAAATAAGAAACTATAAGAACATTCTTCACAATGGCAATGATAATGGTTCACTGCTTGAAAAACAGTATGCTTTAATTTTTTGGGGTTTATTTTTGAAAAGCTAGTAAAATAATTACATTCATATTACCTAATATGCTTTCTGCTTCCAAAAATATATTATAATTTAGCTGATTTACTATCTGTAATTAAGAGAAGAAATCAATTACTTTAAAGATTCATAAAGCTATAATAATTATAAACAAAAACATTTTCATTCTTTATCAAGTATATATTGCTAATCAATTTACTTCTAACATAAATATTTAATAGAATATTAACTGAAATACACAGGTAAAGCACAAATAAAAAAAAAAATTTCATAAAAGTCAACAAAATGTAAACTAAAATAATCCTAAGCATCACGTGATTACCATTTTATATGCTTACACATGCAATTAACAACAGTACAAAACTCTCCATACAGTAGTGTCACTAAATGCAAGCCTCTGGAATCAATGGATAAAGGAAAGTTTGTGCATAAAATCTCTATCTAGTGCCTATGCATCCAACATTACCAGATTAATTTCTAGCTTGTTGCTTTCATCGGTGAAGAGAGCACTGCACCTAGATCTTAGGATCTATCGCAATTCTCCAGCAGCCATCTTTTACCTATTTAGTTAACTACAAAGCTAGGAACTCAAGATGAAAACATTATAATATTTCCAACCCGAGCTAGTCATATAAATCTGAACCTAGTTCAGCATATATACATTTAGGTGTCTTTGATTTTTCAAAGTTTTATAAAACCATTAAAACATTACATATGCTTATACATGCTGTTAGTAAGAGTACCAAACTCTCCACACATGCTGTTAATAGGAGTACCAACCCCCCATACTATATGGAGAGTTTGGTACTCTTATTAAAATAATTCAACTTTTAAACAATTATTTTTTGCATTAATTAAATTATAATTAATCTAAATAATACATTTTTTGTACTTATTTTCCATGCAATTTTTCAATTTGATGCTGAGTTGTAAAATTTATAAAACACGTTAAAGTAAGATATCAAATTTTATTCAAAATACATTATATGTAATTCTATTGTTACTTAATTCTAAGAAATAATACTCCTTTATGTTGTTTATCTTATAATCAATGAAATATAATATAAATCTTTATTATATAATAATAACAACTTGTAAATACATCACAGAAAAATTATATATATAAAAGCCTTTTTCGGTAATTCTCAATTTTTTACCCTTCTCAATATGATACCTCGTACTAATACTAACACGTATATTACGTATATAGCGACATCTACTGACATTTCCTATAATTCATATTTTTATCATTTTATTTATTTCCCCTTATATTACTTTCCATTCTTTATCCATTACTCAATCATTCATTAAATCAATTGACTTTTTGTAAATGTTCATACATGTATTTATATTATATTTTATATAATTTGTTTCATATATTTTCCTTCTATTCATTTCCTTTATATAATTTAATGGTCTTATGTTTTTAATACAATCTATTTTATGTCCAAATTTTAAATAATGAACATATAATGCTGATCTATCATCCCTCCTTTCAATAGCACTATTATGTTCTTTTGCCCTTTGTTCTAATTGTTTTGATGTTTGTCCATAGTAAACCATTTTACATATCCCACAAGTAATTTTATATACTGTTCCCTTTATATATTTCATATCATCTTTAATCTTATAATTTCCTATTAATATATCTAAATTTTTATTATTAGACCATCCTATTTTTATATTTTTATTCATATAATTTTTATTTTTAGTTAATATATCATAAATTTTAGGTGTATATCCAATTTTAATCCATTTTATATTATTTAATATTTTATTCCCTCTAATATTATTTTTATTATCATATAATATATTCCTAATATTTCTAGGATTATATCCATAGCTAGAATATAATTTAATAAATTGTTCTTTTTGTACTTCAGCGGTTTTTTTATCTGTGTTATACCTATCATTTTTAATTTTAAAATTCTTAATTACTGCCATCTTTTGTGTCCATGCTTGTTGTGAATCCTTATAAATTATTTTTCTTATTTTATCTTCTTTAATAAAATGATTTAATACAATCATATTATTGTTTATCTTTATTTCTATATCTAAATATTTTATTTTATTATCTATTTCTTTTATTGTAAACTTTATATTATTTTTATTATTATTAAATTCATTATATATATTTTTTATAACTCTTTTATTCCCTATTACTAAGATATCATCTACATATCGAAAATACTATTTTATTTCTTTATTTATTATTCTATTCTTGACAATATGTAATTCCATTTCATTTATAAATATTGAAGCCATTAATCCACTTATTGCACATCCCATAACGGAATATAAATAAGGGATGGGTTATGGGATGTGCAATAAGTGGATTAATGGCTTCAATATTTATAAATGAAATGGAATTACATATTGTCAAGAATAGAATAATAAATAAAGAAATAAAAGAGTATTTTCGATATGTAGATGATATCTTAGTAATAGGGAATAAAAGAGTTATAAAAAATATATATAATGAATTTAATAATAATAAAAATAATATAAAGTTTACAATAAAAGAAATAGATAATAAAATAAAATATTTAGATATAGAAATAAAGATAAACAATAACATGATTGTATTAAATCATTTTATTAAAGAAGATAAAATAAGAAAAATAATTTATAAGGATTCACAACAAGCATGGACACAAAAGATGGCAGTAATTAAGAATTTTAAAATTAAAAATGATAGGTATAATACAGATAAAAAAAACCGCTGAAGTACAAAAAGAACAATTTATTAAATTATATTCTAGCTATGGATATAATCCTAGAAATATTAGGAATATATTATATGATAATAAAAATAATATTAGAGGGAATAAAATATTAAATAATATAAAATGGATTAAAATTGCATATACACCTAAAATTTATGATATATTAACTAAAAATAAAAATTATATGAATAAAAATATAAAAATAGGATGGTCTAATAGTAAAAATTTAGATATATTAATAGGAAATTATAAGATTAAAGATGATATGAAATATATAAAGGGAACAGTATATAAAATTACTTGTGGGATATGTAAAATGGTTTACTATGGACAAACATCAAAACAATTAGAACAAAGGGCAAAAGAACATAATATTGCTATTGAAAGGAGGGGATGATAGATCAGCATTATATGTTCATTATTTAAAATTTGGACATAAAATAGATTGTATTAAAAACATAAGACCATTAAATTATATAAAGGAAATGAATAGAAGGAAAATATATGAAACAAATTATATAAAATATAATATAAATACATGTATGAACATTTACAAAAAGTCAATTGATTTAATGAATGATTGGGTAATGGATAAAGAATGGAAAATAATATAAGGGGAAATAAATAAAATGATAAAAATAATGAATTATAGGAAATGTCAGTAGATGTCGCTATATACGTAATATACGTGTTAGTATTAGTACGAGGTATCATATTGAGAAGGGTAAAAAATTGAGAATTACCGAAAAAGGCTTTTATATATATAATTTTTCTGTGATGTATTTACAAGTTGTTATTATTATATAATAAAGATTTATATTATATTTCATTAATTCTATTGTTATATATGCTCACGTGTATATGTTTTAGGAAGCTGATTTTTTTCTTACCTTTGTCTGAATGCACTTTCAATGGGGTTATGAACACCATAATCACACACACAATCGCTAAGTATATGCACATGCATGTAGTAGGCAAAAGAATCATATTACATTGCTATTATAATGTTTTTTTTTTACAAAAATCAAAACTGTACAAAAAAGAAATGCTTAAATGATTTATTATTTATATGTCTATTACAACATTTAAACTAATACATTGTACAGGCTTAAACCTGCATTTATATATGTAATATATGTGGGATTCGAACTCAGACTTTCACACGGCCCACTACTCTCAGTGCCATCTCATATTGCTGACCCACCTGATCACACACATATTGAAAATAATCACCAATATACGTATTTCATGCTAAACCAGCAATCATCAGTTGGTCTAGATTACTATCCTCACACATATTTAAAAGTAAAAAAAAAAAACTCTAAATAAAATATGGAATCAGAAAAGTTAACCAAATTAATGTTAATAAAAATCACATTGAAGTAGAGAACATCATTTCTTAATTTTGTGAAAATCTAGTGTAAAAACCTTATAAAGTAAAATTTTTTAAAAATAAACTGATTATTTTTGATTGAATACAAGTACTGTATAATTTATGTATTTGGAGTTTTAGATGTAAATTATAAATGACTTGAACGCAGACTCACTTCAGCTATCCGCTCTATTCCATACAACAAATAAATAATATGCCCGCACATATGTTATTAAATTTTAACAAAATAAATTCATATTTGTTTATTATCTCAAAATTTACAAAGAAGAACAATTATTTTATCAAATTTATTTTACTTATATTTTATTTTGCAAATCATTAATTATATATACCATATATTTTAAAGTTATCGTTAATTTATGTTTAATAAAGTGTAATGTTTACTTATTTGTCTATGAGTAAACAAACTATTACGTGTAAATATAAAAATACTGTGGTTTTCAAAATTCTTATTTTCTAGAAAACTATATTTTTATATCAATTTCATAATTCCACTGATTGGATTTCTACATAAATTTTCTGTAAAATTTGATACCTTGACTATATTATATTTAATTAATTTACGTTTTATTAAATACAAAAGTATTTGATCTGATCAGTGGTAAAATCAGTATTGTTATATGTACATGATTTTATAAAGTAACTAAAAACAATCTCAAAGTTGAGAAAATATCTGTGATATCGCTAGTTATTTCTCTGAAAAGCTCTGGGGAAATCAATAAAACTGAACTTCAAGTAAAATACAATCCTGAGAAATTAGTTGTGATAAAAATCTCAGATAGCCGTTGGAAAAAGATTATAGTAAAAATTTACCAAAAGGAAGCCAATGTGGTTTCCTCTATCATGTTGAAATCTAAATCATATAAATATGAAAACTTTGAGTTGATATATATTTCGGTTACCACATTGGCACTTTTTATATATTTAATAGTGTTGGTGAAACGTTTATTATTTCCATTAGGGCTGCTTTTTATTTTAAATAAAATATTTAAAATAAAATATTTTAACAGTTATTTCTTATATTTAGGTCTTTTTTTTTTTAAAGTGATAATAGACAGTTATAGTTGCTTATTGATTTTTTAAAAAAATAAAAAAGAAAGATAAAAAAAATCACTTTATTAGTGCTAGTAGATTTTATTTTAATTTTTAACCTCCGAATTTAGGTTGGTTATAATATGTACTTCAATTTTATATGTTTGATAAATGGTAAAATATTTTGGGTTAACAATTCTCAAACATTTTATGTGTAGGATAATAAATCAATGAATAATGCATGAAACCTTGATGTTATTCGAGAGTTTTGTCAATAAAAAATTAAAATGTAAGTACCTGAAAATCTAACATATATTTAACTACGATTTAAATAAAAGATATTTATGAGTCTAAAACATGGCATTTAATATACAAACTTTATTGATCAAAGATGTATTATATAGGTTTACAAATGTTTCAAGAGATTTAGTCAGGGTTACAGAGGCATTTCGATTATAATAATTGTTGATTATTACCTAAATCTAATTTACGTTAGTGATTATAACATAGATTTTTTATGATGTATAAACATAAGGAAAAAAAATAATTAGTTTGGATTATTTGAATTAAAGTTCATTTGTGAGAATCTTGACTTATCCAGTTAGATAATCTTCTATGGTATAATGAGGATTTCTGTAACATATATGAATAGTATACTCTGAAGTGGATGAGATATCTGTGACAGTTTTTAGTACTGCATACTGTGATTGTGGCAGCTTATCAACTGGGCTGCTCTCTAAGAAGGGATATTTATCTAAGTGTCTTACAAAATATTTTCTGAAAATTTTTTACATGGACAATTCATGGTTAAACATCAAAATACTATTGGAAGAGTTTTTGGAAAATTTAAGTTGCTGTCTCCAGATGTGGAATTTAAGCTTGCACTTTTAACATATGGTTAAGTTTTAAGGTAATATACAATCAATATTGTTAGTTATTGTTTGAATTAAGAGCTGATGTACAATGACTGTTCGATTGTTTGTCAGTCAATGAAAATTAATTGCAGCATGGCTATCTGGAAAAGCAGAACCTTATTCAGGCACGTATGTTGAGAAAAATGATAATCCAAGAAATCTTATCATAATTAGATGAATGGTGTAGAATTATGAACATTATTTTGGAATGAAGAGTGCCAATTGGGAGTCTTTTATAAATTGGAAGATTGCCTTATGAGTGACCAGGTAGCTGTAAAAATATCTGCTGGTACTATGTGTGAGTCTCATGTTTTTAATTGTTAAAGTTTGTTTGGAAATGTGGAGGAGTGCCATCTGGTATTATTGCAATGGGTGCACCACAATGCAAATAGGATGAAGGTGGCTGCATGCACCATGGGTGTGTATGGCTTTTGAAATGATTAGATTATTTGTTGTATGGAGATATCAAGTCATCTGTATGTTTCTGAGAAGATCTGTTATATGTGATTAACAACTTGACAATAAATTAAAAAGATATTGCTGTATCTCTTCTGCCATATGATATTGCTGTATCTCTTCTGCCATATGATATAGAGAGAAAATGGATCAATTCTTTTGTACAGGTGACAATAGCAAAGAAAGTAGGATGTAGGCAGGGCATGTAGATTTAAGTGAAGCAGAAAGTCAAAAAGTTTTAGTTTCAGGATCTATTTTTTGAAATAATGAAGAAATTGCCGATTATTGATATTTAGTATGAAGGGCAGGTGATCTATGTTATCATTTGGATATATATATATATGCCTGTATGTGTATTTTCTATTAGTAAATAAGTTCATTGATGGCATCATTTTGAATGAAATGGGTAGAACTTAGAAGGTATGAAGTTCAAGGGGGTAGAATCTGTCAGTGGGTATTACAGTGAGCAGGTGCTGAAATATTGGGAAGTACTTTACAATTGATATAATAAGGTTGAGGGCCTTTTGAGTATAAAATAATTGGATGTTATGAAGACCTAGGTCATTATAGATAGGTAGATAGCTGAGTCATTTGGCAGAAATTGATATGGTCTTTCTGCTCTGTACTATCATATTACAGAGAGAATTAATAATAGTGATCATAACATGGAGAATTTGATAATGAAAGAATTCCTTAGTATGTAATCTTTTGTAATTACAAGGAGGTTGAATAGCTGAGCCTTGAAATAAAGAGAAAGATAAGGTTTAAATATAAATAAATAATGCACATAGTGATATTTTGATGTTTATTTTGTATTATTAGTCTCATGGGAAGTGGATTAATATAGAAAGAGACATCCAGAAAGAATCTAGGCTTATCCTGAAATACTTGAGTACAGGTTTCTCTTCTGTAAATGAACCATACAGTAAATTTATTCAACTTGAATTTGAGTCTGAAGACAGATGTGTATTCATAAAGTTTCTTTTGAAATATGAGAAGTTATTTTCCAAGAGTCTAGAAAGGCTGTAATATCATCCAGGTGTGCAATACATTGTTGTTGGGTATGTGAAATTTGAATGCCAGTGATCTTTTGTTGTATCTTTCTAAAGTGGGTTGACACATAAATAAGATGATAAAAGTGAGCTAAGTAGCAATCCTTATGAGATGGACTGAGTAGGTGTGAATGATAGTGAATTTTTCCCATTGAGGGTGATATGTATCTTTCTAATGAACAGAAGATTGACAATTAGATATAGCAAAGTAGGAGAAATGGTGATTTTAGTGAGTATATCAATTAGGAGGTTAAGAGGGATTGAATAAAATGTAGCTTGGATATTGAGCTGAACTGTAATGGAAGCATATCTCTTGTGTTCTTGTACTGAACTCTAACTTCTCTAAACATAATTACAGCTTTGCAGTGAATGAGCAAGGAAAGTATGAGTGGTTCTATTTGATCTTTAATCACTCTCTCCAATATTTTATTTCCTAACAGGCCTATAGAAACTGACTGGGAGGTTGTTAAGTGGAGATGTGGTTTGATTTTTTAGTGAATGGTAGGATGGCAATAGGATACAGGCCTTTAATGTCATATAACCATTGAGACAAGTAATTTGCCAGATCTTAAAGATATAGAATGGTGAAATGACTAAGATGAGTAGAGACAAAGGTAGGTATTCCATTGACTTTGGAGAGATAAGAGTTGTGAATGGCAGAAAAATGTGGTCTGATATGGTATGTTAGTTAGTGGTCCAAAGAGACATGGTGGAGGCTTGAAGATATTATCTTGTTTATAATTTATGCTTGAAATAAAGATATATGGGGTGTATCATGTTCAAATTTGTACATGTATCACTTTTAGTCTGGAGTGCTATGAGTACTTTTAAAGTTGAGGGTGGCCAAGGGTCTAAATATATATATATATATATATATATATATATATATATATATATATATATATATATATATATATATATATATATATATATATATATCCTCTAGTCCACATGTGCTTCTGATTAAAACCAAATTTTTCTGTTCTTGGTGGCAAGATAATCTTTAAGCTGATTACAGGTATAGTGATAGGCTCAATGAGTTTATAAGTGTGGTGATGTGTGTGATGCAAGTGGGTTTAGCCATGGCAATGCATGCATGCAACATCAGCTTGGTGCTAGGAGACAAGAAGTTATGAAGTGGAAGAACATCTATCAAATGTATGTTAAAGGATAAACATTAATTGAAGCTATATATTCTTGAACTGGATCTATAGCTATATGTTCTAGATTGTGCTGCATAATGTAAGCTTTGGAAACAAAAACTCAGTTGTGACTGAAGGGAGAAGGACCCGGATAGTTTCATTAAGGTGAATTGAAATGGGGTGTAGTGCAGATAGGGGTTTTATGAATAAACCTTCCTGCATCAATTGATTATGATAACTTGCATTTGGTGGCATGACTGTATGGACAGTTTTGTAAATGGAAAAATATGGGTGATTTATTTTTTAAATTATGTAAGGAAGGAATAGAAAATATTAGGCATTTGTTAATTGAATGTAAATGCTTGAAAACAGAAAGGTTACATATAATGAAGTTATGGAAGAATAAATATGAAAAAAGTGATTATACAGAAAGTGAATTACTGGTTTTTATGCTGGGTTTGGGAAAAGATAAGGGGGATTTAGATATAAAGGCCATAGAGTTGACAAATATTATGTTGTGAAAATGGGATAGAGCAGAATATGGAAAAACTTAGAGTGGGGAATGGAAAATAAAGTGGTTAACATGTTTAACTGGGTATAATTGCTGAGATATTCTTGACTTCGTTTAAGGAGAAGCCACAGTACATCACATCACATTACTCTTGAAAATAGCATTGTAAGCATATGAAAGGGTGATCATGTGCTGTTTAAATTAATAATTACAATTCTTTTCTAAGGTAAACACATTTTTCATTTATTTAAATTTTTTAATGATTCACATTGTTTATGTCTCATTTTCTCTTATTTCATATCTCACTGCAGTAAATTAATTAGTAATTAATTGATGCAGGGCTGCCATATGAGGATGTGCAAGTTATGTGGAGTACTAAAGCATTTCTTCAATAGGTGTCCCAAATTGCCATGATAATTAATAAGATTTATATGCAAATGAAAATGTTAAGATTTCCAAATCACTTTTATTTAAATATGCTAATTTATATAAAAAATGACACATTATTATTAATTTATTTAAAAATAAATTTAGTTAAAAAATATTGTGTCATAATAATTACAATAATTCTGCAGTACAGTCATATAGTAGATGTTTACTTTTATTAGTTATATTTCAGAAATACTAGTACAGATTGTTTGGTATAGCATAGTGATAAAAGTGTTCATCACTGGAATGTATAATCCTGAGATGATTTCAGATGCTGCCTTGAAATCTTATTTTACTTTTAATACTCATCATTTTTCCCCTTTTAATATTGATATTATTTTTTTACATTAATTTTCTTTTTCTTGGATTTGAACTCATGGTGTTTGTTATCTATGTAAAACTTGTAATTGATCCACAACCCAGATGTTATCCAAAAATTGTTTTTAATTGTGGGCCTGCTGCTTTAGCTATATGACACTTCTAATTCAATCAACACAGAGTTAGTAAATAAATACATAATTTTTTAAAAAGATATGTTACTAAAATATACAATTCTTAACAAATTTGATTATATTAACATTTTAATACAATTCTGTAGAATAAAACAACCAAATAATATCATTTGACAGCTCTTCTAAATGTCAGTCTATTGGGAAAGTATCTAAAATATGTGTTATCTAGTGAAATAAAACCAAGTATTTGATTTATGGAATATAAAATGTAAGTATGAATGTTTAACAAAAAATGGGACAGTATACAATAAAGTATAGTTATTCATAGTAGGATATCATGCACATAAAAATTAAATAATAATGTAAATATTTTATTAATGAAGGAATATAACTTTGTGAATAGAAAATGTAAATCAGGTTATAGATGAGATATTTTTTCAAACAAATAAGAACTATTTTGAACTATTTTTAATGAATTAATTGACATGCTATTTAAAGTTGATTTAATGATTACTGAAGAAGTTTTAGAATTATATCAGTCTTTGTTATAAATATTGTACTCACACAGGCAAAAAATCTCCTTACAGTAATGCCACTCAGTGCAAGCCAGAGTAATCAAGTAATGCAGGAAGTTTTGTGCATAAAATCCCTATCTACTACCTACTTATCCAATACATCTAGACTAGTGTCTAGCTTATGGATTTCATCAATGAGGAGCCTATGATCTGCATCCATTGATTATTCTGTCTTGTGGCATTTGTGTGATGTATGATGTTTTAATAACAATTGTACTCCAGAAAAAGTAATGGAGCAAGCTATTTTGTAAGGAATAACAAAAAGGGGTTTTCTTTTTTTTTAATGATGGGGGATGGAACTGAAAAATTGTCCAAAATTCAGAGACAAAGCAGTGAAAGACACTATCAAACGTCATATTTCAGATACAGGTAGGTAAACTAGAAGTATAACACTTAAAATATTTTAAAAATTATCTTATATTTTTTATCTGTATTAGCAATTTTGAAGGTTTGTCCAAAAAATAATATAAAAACTTTTGAAAGAAAGAAATTATATAAAAAAAATATTTCAAATTTAATAAATTTCCACATATATTACTAAATAAATATTTTAAAGTTATTATTTAATTAGTATTTCAATTTTTTTTTACACACAAATATGTGTGCTTACAATAAAAGACAAAATGATTACCAACCACATTAAATGTTTAAAGCCACATTTTCAAGTTTTTTTGTGTGAAAATCTGAAGAGGGAAAATATCTTTTAATGTCAAAAACTTACAAAATTAAATATGTTATAATTACAATCTTAATCAAAGTATAATAAATACCTTAATATAACACTAAATAATTATTTTTTGTCTTTTTAATTTATAGATATTTTAATTTCAATTATTCAACATTACATTTGATATTAACATGACCAGAATATCACCCCCCTCCCCCCCCCCCAAAAAAAAAAAAACTTTGGTATTGTCAATAAACATTTGGTTGCATGGTCATTTCCATTCCATCCACATTGCAACGGACCAGTTGTGAATAAGATTATATACATATCAGGTTTTCTATATGTGTAATTTAATACGTATATTTATTGTCAGTTTCAAATATGTATGTTAATTTCGTAGTATATATACGATCAATTGTTTTTTTTTTTTTTTTAAATAACGATTTATTTAAATGATTTATATAATTTTATACAATGATGATTACATGAATAATGTCCATAGCTAAATGAGAAGTGGATATATACATGAATGTTGGATCAACGCTTCAGTAGTATTCTAGATTGGTCCATACTTTGTCCGATCAATTGTTTCCATTAAATTAATGTTAAATTACTACTCTTGTCATTATGTTCTGGATATTTTTTTTATTCTATTTGCAAAAGATTTATATTTTTTGTTCCGATTCCCCAGTTTGAAGAATTATGACCCTGAGAATGAAAAACCAAAAACTTCTGAAAGACGACTGTGCAAGATCGCGGATGAGGGGGGGGGGGGCTTAACCACTGCATCTTTCGTACCTCCTTCAGGCTGATTCTGAATAAAGTAATATATACATCAGATTTCCTAAATATGTAACATAATAAGTTAATAAGTAAATTTTTATTAATACGTAAATCTATATTTGTTGTATATATAATTAATTGTTTACATTAAACTAATATGAAATTACTACTCTTGTCATTGTATCATGCGTGTATTTTTTATTCTATTTATATATGAATTTTTTCTACAGTACAGGCTTTTTTATAAATGCACTTCAATATGTAATACATAGGGGGTTTGAACTCAGACTTTCACATGACCCTCAACTATCCACGCTATCTTATACTGCTGACACATTTGATTACACACATGTCGAAAAGATAAATAATCATCAATATACATATTTCGTGCTAAATCAGCACTCGTCAATTGGTCAAGATTATCACCTCCACACATATATATGCTCAGCTTTGTGGACGTCAAACCAGAAGAGTTAATATGTAAATAAAAATATAAAAAGTGTAAATAATGGAAATAATTATAATTTTTTTAATGTTCTACTATTTTCATATCTTTTATTAAATAAAATTTTATAAAATATCGTTTTGTTTTAATTTACAAATTTTATTTCATGGGAGGGGAAAGTGAAGACCCTAAAATTTACCTTGCAAAAATGAGTTTTTTATTCATGTGGCAACGTTGAATTAAATTACCTCAAAGTGTACACACTCACATTTAAAAACTGATTTATTCATTTAAAATAAAGACCAGAAATGTAGCCATTTTTCTTCAAAGATTATGCTTTTGCTTTTAAAAGAAATATTAAAGTTTGTGCTGTAGTTCAAATACAGAGTTGCTACAATGAACTGTACTACGGAAGCTGTCAGCTAGTTAACTTGCCTCGAGTAGGAGAAAATATAGAACCTAAATCAAGAAAAATCAAAAATTTATTTTAAAAATCTATATAGATTTTGTATTCTGATCTCAATAAATCATAAGAATTGAAAACAAAAATCCTATAGGATTAAAGTACTGATCAATATTTATATGTAGTATTTTATAGCCCATTAGAGTTTATGACGTAGCTCTAAAATTAAAGTATTATAGTCAAATGTATTAAGAGAGTAAATAGTAATGGGAAACCTTTCTCAACGATGATCAAGTGTTCTTATTTGAAAGTATTAATCTAATTATCTGCCTTCCGATAGAACTTAAATATACATACAAACATATATATATTGTTAGTCGTTCATTTCTTTAGCAAGCAGTTTTTGTTCTCTAATTATTCGTGGTCTACTCAGAAACAATACTTCTGGGAATATATGATGAAAAAGTTTTGCTTTGGCTACTAGGTATTAAAGCGAGTAGCCTTAAAGACAATTTGTCTCCGTTTTTTCCCCACTGAAATTCTCGAGGTTTTTTTTTGTTGGTGTTAAGTAATATTAAAGTTTAGTAATAATATACCATTTGGAAGTAAAGATAAGACAAAGTTGATAATAAAATTTATAACAGAATATTTATCACTGCCCTTCTCAAGAACGTACACATATATAATACAGTTTTGATCTTCAAATTAAAATAAAATGGAGATTTTTTTTACTATTTTATTTTTTGATATAAATAGAGTAATTTGCAAAATCTACTCCCATTCATAAAAAGAAAAAAAGTATTAACATTTCGTCATTTTTTTCATTAGTTTGATCTCTACCCGTTTCCTCACGTAATACTTTGCACTCGTATTTCAGAATAATTTTCTCCAAGTAATATGTATGAAAGTCGCAAAGAGCTCTGGGATAGACAGTGAAGCATTAGTTTAGATAAAAAAGACAGAGCTGCGTGCCTGTTTAGATGCTGAAATAAAAATGATAAGAAAATAGAATAGTCGTCTATTTTTTTTTGTTTCGATGTTTCTTTTTTATATCTGTTATTATAAAAGGCTACTATTGTCTTATATAAATAAATGACTTTTTATAATTATAGCCGTGTGCTTCAAACCATATTTTTATTTTGGTCACCACGTAAAAAATCTCTCAAGTCCATGGAATTGAAAGATAATGAAACTTTCCTGGGTAACATTACTTCTCAATCAAATTCTAGTCAATATAATCCGGGAACAAATGATGCTTATACTAATAGTTACATGACATGCGAGAGAAGTTTGGAATATTTACACTATGCTTGGATTATTTATTTCCCAATTTTATTTACATTTGGATTAGTGGGCAATACTTTGACGCTCATTGTTTTATCAAAAGAAAAACGTCAAAACTCTAAAAATGTTTATCTCTCAGCATTAACCTCAGCGGATATAATTTTTTTGGTACTTAGCCTGCCATTTTATTTGGACCAGTTTAAAGTGATTAATGATAATCCAACTTTTAATCGATTTATTACTTCCTATCAAGCAATTGGACTGATGATTATTAACACCTGCATCGCTGCTTCCCGTGGGTAAGATTTAAACTTAATTTCCAATTAGTGTAAGCTATGTGAAAACTCATTCATTTTAGTTTGAAATATTGATATTCTTATTACTTCTTATGACATTTACATAAAGTATTGATCTTTATGTATACCTGAGATTAATTTATTTAACCGTTAATAAATATGTCTGTTTAAAATTTTTTTAGACCACATTGCTGAGTTTTCTACATATAAATGATTGTATTCATAATTACTCAATTTCTAGAATCCTAATGTAGCAGACAAGATAGTAGGGTACTATGAAGTTCAGTATACAGGGAAATAATTGAGTTTAATTTGTTTAGTAGTTGTTATTATATGTTGCGATTTTTAATATGATAATATGATGAATCTTGACTCTTATTCGTTTGAGATAAAGAGATTTGAATTTCAAAATAAAAACTATTTAAATGCTATTGCTTAATTTTGGCCTAACAGAATATGCATACGTTAGTTTTACTCTTTATATTATACACTTCTTTACAATTCTCTTTTTATGAATAACCTTTCAAACACCATTTATTTTTTTCAGTTTATTTTCAAACCCCATCTTCTTTATTTAAAAACTTTCTGTAATAAGTTTGAATTGTTTGTTTTCATTAAATTAGCCAGAGAAATATAATATATTCACTGAACATGGGCAGTTTTAAGTCTTATTTCTATCAGTCATTTTTATAGCATGATATGACTAAAATATTGGTTTGTTATATAGTCATCCTAATTGATATAAATTATAAATATACTTCTAGTATCTGTAATGCGTTCATTAGAATAAAAAGTATCATTTTATAATGTTTAACATATTTCATTCTGTCACTATAACATTTTAATGACAAAATAACTCCAACACTTCTAATACTTTTCATTAACCATACAGTTGCCTCACTTAAAAATTTATATGTTATAATTCTAACCCTTAAAACTACTTCAAATCTAACAGCACATTTCATATCCTAATTAATTCTTCATCACTTGCATATAATTCTTTTTGACTCTGATTTTATTAACTCACACACATATATACTTACTATTAATCATCTTAAAATCAACTGAAATATAATGTATATATTTGTAATAGGTACTCTACACCTAAACTAATATAAATTATATAACTACATACTTCATCTATAATGAAATATATATATATATATACACGCAATTCAGTAAAATAATATTTCCTAATTTAAGAAATAATAATAGTAATAAAATATTTTAATAGTTTAATTATAATTTTAAAATATGATGTTTATATTATTTAAGACATACACACACACGTATATATTATCAATTCAATATCATTTATTGATAAAAATTAAATTGATGATTTGATTAAATAAAACAATATGATGGTAGTATATAAAGTTCTTTATTAATTTTTATACATTTATGCATTTTTTTATATTTTAAAACAAAATATGCTAATTTATTTGCAATTATCATACGTATAAAATTAAGCATAAACAAATAATTAGTGTCTTTATTTGTTTTCTTTTCATTTGGCTATTTATATTTGTAAACTTATTTTTGCAAATAGTATCAAATTTTAAATCTTACGTCTAATCGACTGTGATTAGATTAAATTCATTAATCTATCTTCTGATTATTTTATTTTTCTATAATAAATCTTTAAAAATATATAAATACTTTTAAATTTGTTGAGAGTTGGAGTTGAATTTGTAAATAGCTATTGAGTAGGAAGTCTATTGTCACAGTTATAGTTAGTGTTTTTAAAGTGATTCTTGATTAAAAAATACTTTTAAGTCAGATGCATATATTATCTTTTGTCTTGTTTATTGTTTTCATTCCACTGAAGTCATCATTATTAGATTTTGAATTGAAATCTTCATAATAATCTTTAGAAATGATAAATTGACAAGAAAAAATGTTTATCATCTACTTATTTTGGACTCTGGACTATTATAATAAAATTATCACTACTGAAAGGTTAAAATTAAAAAAAGGAACTCTTATAAATGGATTTAATCTTGAATTCAAGTTTATTAATCCTTATGGAATTTGACATTTTCTTTTGTTTCACCTGCATGAGAATTTTTGAAAATGTTCAACCTTATGCTTCTGTATAAAATCTTTTTATTTTATATTAAAAATTAATAAGTTGGACTTGATTTCTTTTTAATTTAATTTTATAAATGAATATTTTAAAAAAATCGCACTTGACCTTTTTAAATATTTAAAAACTGACTTGTAAATCAAAACAATGTACCACAAACATCATTAAGTAAGTTAGTGTTAACACTTTCAGAAAAAGAATGAATTCATATTTATTTTAAGTTTTTTTTTAAGTGTGAATGAACAAAGGTAGGTTTATGATAAATCTATCAAATTCTGCTTTAAAATCTGATATTTGCTTTGTAATAATTACAATATTTGAAAAGATTTTAATATTGTCTCAATTCTGACAGATAATAATGTAATAGACAATGTGGGTTTTTCTTTGTTTTATGATCAAGTTTATTAACTTCTATTTCTAAAAATAAAGGATAAATGAATAAATTAAAACTATACACATGAATTTCTTTTTGTTTTAAATAATAACCAACCAATTAGTATGTAAAAATAATTAAAAATATTTTATAAACAAGCAAAATATCATGTTTTGTTTATTTCTAAATCTTTGCATGAAAACTAGGCCAAAAGAAAGTGAATACTCTTTCAGTGTTATGTTCATCATAGAATAATGGAGTAAAGCCTTAGATGTTAGCTACAGTCCATAAGATATTGACCATTTGAAATTTTTTTCCAATTAAAAAAAATCAATAAAATCATTATGGAAAATCTCCATTATAAAGATAACCATTTGTCGATGTCACATATGATAATGTTAAAACAATATTTTGAAGCTTCATATACCCACACTTTTTCTAAGATAAATACTCAATAATTCCTAAAGAATATGAGTTATCAATTCTTTAATTTATAATTATCTTAAATATTTTCTATAAAAATACCATTTATGATGACAATAAATATTATACTCAAATATTCTTATGTATGTGCGTTCATTTAATCTTGATATTATTGAGGTTTTGAATAGGAATCTAATATCAGGCTAGCTACATTAATATTAATAGTTTTTGAATAATAATCCATATTCTTAATTAAAATTTATGCCTAATTTATTTATTTGTATTCATAAAAAAGCTATATATAGTCAATTTATATGTACACATATACTGTTATTTTATTAGTTAATTAATTTAATATTATTTTGTTCACAGTACTTTTTATTCTCTACTTTTGGGATCTTGATTTTATTGATGTTTATTATGACTTAATGTTTCTATGGCAAATATGTGTGGTTAATTGGTTGCTTGATATATTTACCACTCAACTTCAGATTAAATTATTTTTGAATTGTAAAATAAAATAAAATAGATAATAATAATTATAAAAAGTGGCCACTATTAATTCTATCATATTTAGATATAATATACATATGCTATACTTATAGCAATAAAATGAATCATACATCACATGACTTATATAGCTTGCATTTACAAATATGT
This sequence comes from Epiperipatus broadwayi, assembly GCA_028023455.1. Classification (NCBI taxonomy): domain Eukaryota; kingdom Metazoa; phylum Onychophora; class Udeonychophora; order Euonychophora; family Peripatidae; genus Epiperipatus; species Epiperipatus broadwayi. The sequence continues at coordinate 193,448 of JAQFVV010013093.1, read as the reverse complement.
AAAATAAAGAATGTGCTAATAGCTCTAAACATGCATTTTTAATAATAAATGCTACAAGAGAACACCTTCAAATCATCTTTATCTAGAATTGTCCCTATCCCTAGATTGGTTTCAAGTTATGGATCTCTTCAGTGAGGAGCTATGACACCATATTTAAAATACCAACTCAAACTAAGCATTTATCTGATAATTAACTCTTAAAAAGAAGATCTGAAATTTTCAGACATCTACATGTCTTTAAATTCAGCCCTCCAACTGAAATAACAGGGCCTGAACTTAATTCAAATACACCTTATATTAATAGACATATATACTATACTTCTGTAAATATTACATATTTAGGCATATAAATTAATATACTTATCAGTTTTATTTATTTTCTGCAACTTTAATTTGGCTTCCAGTGTATTATATATTTAATAATTTAACCATTGTTTGATTTACTATGCCTCCTTCAGTTACACAATTTGGTACCCAACATATAGGCTGGATATACCATATGGATATATATATATATCAATATGGGACCATAAAAATAAAGGTGGATTCCACCTTTATTGTTAAAAGGAGGTTGCCTTGACAATACTTTGAGATTGTTGATTGTTATCTATATTGGTATTGTCTAAGTGTTCACTGGTTCCTAATGGTTATATATATACATATATATATGACAAACAAAATAAGTTATAAATTTCATAACTTGCTTTTAGCTTGCATTTTATGATCACTAGATGGAACTTTAACAATATCTCCTAACAAGCTTTGTTTACATAAATGCCTAGAGAGATAGAATTCAATATCTCTTTTGTTGTCTCCCACCTCCAACCATGGTTTCAAGATAATTGGCTCATATCAGTAAAGGGTTGGAAGACTAGAAACTAGATCTAAATACTAACTCTAAAATCAGCATTTATCAAACATGTTTCTATCAGTTTGAAAGCATGAAATTTCTCAGACACGTAATGTCTTCAAATCCAGCTTAACAAACTAGATAGCTATATGGGTCTGAAATCAGTTACAAAATTTATAACTTGTTTTGTTTATCATAAATGTACCCTTGAAGGTTTTTGCAATGATATATATATATTGCAGAGGCTTTAGCTATATGGTGAAACTGAACTGATTTCAGACCCATATAGCAATCTAGTTTGTTAAGCTGGATTTGAAGACATTACGTATCTGAGAAATTTCATGCTTTCAAACTGATAGAAACATGTTTGATAAATGCTGATTTTAGAGTTAGTATTTAGATCTAGTTTCTAGTCTTCCAACCCTTCACTGATGTGAGCCAACTAGCTCGAAACCATGGTTGGAGATGGGAGACAATGAAAGAGATATTGAATTCTATCTCTCTCAGCATTTATGTAAACAAAACTTGTTAGGAGCTATTGGTAAAGCTTCATCTAGTGATCATATATATATATATTGTATGTTTTATAGATGGAATTTATTAAATTTTTTAAAAATATAATATCACTATTTATTGTTATAACATCTATAATAATGAATAATAATGCAACCAGAAATTGGAGTATATATTCAGATTCCATTAGGAATTTAAGTAATAAGTTCTGGTTAAAAATATTTCTTGAACTCATAAATTGATATAATATTTTTAATTTATTTAGTTATATGAATATTTTAATAATTTTAATAAGCCTGTAAATAAAGCATCTGTTATTAAATATATAATATTGATAATAGATAATTCTATTCATAAACAACTATGTTTGAATACACTAAGATAATAACAATTCAAAATTTAAATTTAGAAATTTATTTTAATAAACTTGTAAATAATATTTATTTTGTCATATCAAGGCTTATTTAGACAAAATATAGCCCTTTTTAGCTAACTATCACATCTTTAAACATATTGTATGAATCAATTATCATCATTTAAAATAGATAAAACTTTAAACTAGTGGCGAGTTTTATAACTTATTAGTCAAACCAGCTTCAAATAATAATAAAAGTATGAATTCTAGTGATTTTAATAAGCCTGCATATAAATCTTGACTATTAAATATATAGCATAAATAATATATTACCTTATTCATAACCTAAATACTCTAACATAACAATAATTCACAAGTTTGTCCAAATAATTCCCTGAAATTGACTTGTGAATTGTTGCTATGATAGCATATTCAGATTTACTTTTTCTTTGAATAAAATGATATATTATCAATATTATTTATTTAACAATTAGTGATTTATTTATTGTAATATTAAATTATTAGAGTTTACATTTTTATATTATTTGAAGCTTTAAACTGCCTTGATCAACTATTTTCTACTTACTTCTCAGTCATTCATTTTGGGTTAAAATGGCGCTGCTATTGTTTCAGCTTTTAATCACTATTTTGTGATTATCAATAATGTTATTTTGTGGGATCATGTTTTTTTTTCATAGAAATTGGAACTAAAATTATTAGTTTAAAAAAATTCTGAAAATTTTTAGTATCGCAAAGACCTCATGCAAATTTTTAAAATAAAAAAAAAGTTAACAAATCCAACAGCCTCATGGATCGATAGATTATTTGGCCTCAAGATTTTCTGAGCTTTTAGTATTTTGGAAAGAAAAATTGTATTTTCAGTAATTTATTTACATATTTAAGCTTATTTATGCAACTTATTTGCAAAATTTTTAGTGTAAACCAAAACAAATATGTGATTACAATTAGATTTGATTTGAAAATGTTTGCTTTTAAGAAGACAGGTGTAAAAACTATAGTTATAATAAAGTGGAAATTGTTTTTACTTGCTAAAAAAAGAATTCTTTCATAAATGTCAATGAATAAATTTTTTTGTGAATTTTTAATAAGTATAATTTTAAATTTTAAAACATATTTTTATTCTTTTATAATATATTAACTAAAATTTGCATCCATTTTAAAAATGGTGTTCAAATAAATATATTTTGTTCAATAATTTTTATGAATAGGCAAAGATTATGATTGAATATGAATAGAGCCATTGATATTATTATGTATTCATTTTAGTAATTTATTTTTTTATTTTGCAAACTTCAAATATTAACTTTTAGAATGTCTTTCATCTGTAAGCTTATAGTTGTAATAAATTTTATAAAGCCTATCAATATATAATACAGAATAAAGGTTTAATTGTTAAAATAAAATGTTGTAAATATGAACAAAACATTTACTAGGTGTTTTTATTAAAAGAATAGAAAAAGTTCCAAGTAAATTAGTTATTGAGGTACCAAAGTTTCTACCAGTTTAAAGTTTCACTCATTTCAAATATCAATAATTTATTTTTATTTACTGAATATAAAAATGTGGTAGGCAAGTAAAGGTGATATTTTTTGTCTATAAATTAAAACTGATATTAGAAAATTGACATTATTATTAAAATAATTATCTGATTTTGATTTGTGAATTGTTGTTAGAGTATTCTGACTTAGTCATACCTGAATAAGATTATATATGTATACATACACAATCATGAAAAAAAATATAAAAAGGGCCAAAATAAAAACAGGATGTAGAATCCAGAGTTTATTTGCTTCGATCTAATTATTTACTTAATATTCTAAAATTGATCGCTAGGAAAGTTATGGGATAACAAAGAGTATACTGAAATATAAGCATTTCTACAAGACTCATAGTTCATTAGTTGACCTAGATCTTTGTTCACAAATGCCTTGATCATGACAGCTTAGTATTTATCTATAGCAAGTTACTGCAATTTAATTTATAAATATGGATGATACTTGAATGAACTCATTTTGACTATATTATCTAGTATAATATCGACTTGTAAACTAAATTTCCATAATATAGTCTAAATAAATAGTAAACTATGATGGTAAAGACATGAATGGGAAGGATATAGGTCAACTGTTGGTGACCGTTCTTCCAGAGATTCAGTTTGGGGACCATCTGCCTTTAAAATCTTTCTCTATTTGTATGTTTTAAGAGTGTACTAAGTTTAGATTTATTATGCTTTAAATTTACTAGCATGAACAAAAACAAAATAAATAAACAAATAATATTCATAGTAAGATTGATATATTAAACAAGAATTGATAGCATAATAAAGTAATTATCAAATAATCTTTAATGTTAATTCTAAACAATATCATCAAAATGAATGCATTTAAGTAATGTTGATTTATAAATGGACTTGTAATAAGTATACTATCTGTAAAGTAATTATTAATAATCATATTTTTTTTAATGATTGATGAATCTTGACATAAATTTATTATCTGATTAATCTTGGGGCAAACTGTGCTTAAAATATTTTTTATTTTTGTTACCGAATTAGCTTTAAATAAAAGTGGCAGTGTTATGTGTGAATGTTTGTAATATCTAATAGTAAAATTGTATAAAATTATAATTTTTTGGAATTCCATTATATAAATGTTTTATTTTACTTTTTATTTCTGGTCTTAGTTTTATAAACTGCATTATTTTTATTCAAACCAGAGTATATGTACACATCCATCAAGTAGTTTTCAAATAATTATTTTGTTAGCTACTATTTTTCAATTTATATTAATTTTATATATGTACTTTTACTTAGTTTAACTAATAAAGCCTTATTTTTTTAAAAAACATTATATATATATATATTATAGCAGAAAAAAAGATGGAACACCAGGGGAAAAAAAGGAAGAAAAAAGCATTCTCTTTCTTCATCTATATTAAACATCTGTATAAGCTACATGAAATTTTTAATCAAATCACTTTTACTGTAAATGAGACAGTAAACAGATTTAGACAATTTTAAAAAAACAATAAAGAAATCCATTTTGTATTCCGAACTTAATTTTAAATAAATAAGTAAACAATAAGAATTAACACAGAGCTCTGGAATAACATCAGTGCTTCAATACAGGATTTGCTGATTTGAATTTAAAATTACAGATTTAGCTTTCAAGTTTACCTTGCATACATACACACATACTCTTATTATAACCTAATTAATAATACCAGCTAATGTAACTATATTGACAAATTTATTTGTATATGTTGTTAATGATTATAAATTAAAAAGATTATAATTTTCATTTATCTTTCTATTATGCACGTATCTTGTTTTCTCTTGCGCAGACATTTGTAAAATTAACTCAATTTATTTTAATAAATTAATAAAACAGTTATAAGAACATATAGTTAATGGTATATAAAGCATTATATACTTCTAGAGATATTCATAACAAGTGTAATTAATAAATATTGATCATTTTTTGAAATATTAAATGTATTATATGCTTTTTGGTGTACCAGGTATACCTATCTAATGGGCAACAATCCCAGAAGACATTCGTCCACCTACAACAAAGTAAACCATATACGTAACAGAGACAAGATAATAGCAAATCCCCATATTTACCAGCTGCATGGTCTCTCTTCAAACAACAACAATCAATGCTATAAGCATCAAATATTCAAGAACACTGAAAATTCACTAACAATAAAATACGGAAATAAAAAAGACAATTTTTTCCTCTCTCTACAATAAATATTTTTTTATATAAGAACTAGATAACTTTTTATTGAAAAACATGTAACTGAAGACTATAATTGTATTTATCAATTTTGCAATAATCTGATTATTTTAAATGTTTATTTTGTAATTGGATATTTTTCGTTCCAAGCATTGTTTATTTATTTATTTATTTATTTTTATTATTAAGCATTCTGCTATTTGTTTCATTTTAACTTTAAATATACCACACAATATAATATAAAATGAAATATCATTATTTCTGTTATGTATCATCATCATCATCATCATCATCAACCATTATCAATCCACTGCAGGATGAAGATCTCTCCAAGTTCAATCCATCTTTTCCGATCTTTAGCTTCTCTTCTCCACATCACCCCTGCACACTTTCTTATTTCATCCATCCATCTCACGTGTAGTCTCTTTCTGGGTCTTTTACAATCTTTTGGAATCCAGTTTAAAATTTCAATTGTCCATTTATTATCATCTCTTCTAGCAATATGTCCAGCCCAACTCCACTTCAGTCTTTTAATTTTTTCAATGAGGTCAGTAACACATGTTTGTTCTCTTACCCATACATTGTGTTTTTGATCTCTTCTTGTTACTCCCAACATGCATCTCTCCATACTTCTTTGAGTGGTTTGAAGTCTCTGTATTGCTCTTCTATTAAGTGTCCAAGTTTCAGATCCATAAGTAAGAACTGTCAAAACACATTTATTAAAAACCTTCCTTTTCAAACACATAGGCATATTTTCTTTTAGTATCAAATTATTTCTACCAAAAGCACTCTAACCAAGTTTAATTCTATGATTAATTTCATCCATTATGTTTCCATCTGTATTAATAATCTGACCAAGGTATTTGTAACTGTTAACTTCTTCTAATTCATCATAATAAATCTTTATTTTCATATTTTGAGCAAATCGATTAAACATTACTTTAGGCTTTTTAACATTTATCTTTAGTCCTACTTTCCTACTTTCATCTGCTAACTCCTGCAACATTTACTGTAACTCTAAAGCATTATTTGCAAAAACAACTACATCATTTGCAAAATCTAAATGACTTAAATAGTCTCCATTTACTTTCACTCCTTTAGCTTCCCATTTTAATCCACAAAGTTCTTGCAGCACTGCTGTAAAAAGTTTTAAAGATATGGAGTCACCCTGTCTTACACCCTTCTCAATGTTGACTTTCCTACTATCATTATGTAATCTAATTGTTGCTGTTGCATTTTTATAAATATTCTTTAAAATATTACAATATCCTGGATCTATATCTTGATGATCCAATGCTTTAATCACTGAAGAAATGTTTATAGAATCAAATGCCTTTTCATAATCTACAAATCCTAAGCATAATGGCAACTCATATTTATTTGTCCTTTCTATAACTTCTCTCAATACCTGGATATGATCTACTGCACTAAAACCACTTTTAAATCCAGCTTGTTCTCTTGGTTGGTGGAAGTCCAGTGTTCTCTACAGACGAGTTGTAATTATCTTAGTAAAAATTTTGTATAAAAGTGATAAAAGACTGATAGGTCTGTAATTTCTAATATCTTCTTTATCACCTTTTTTAAATATTAATATTAATACTGCATTCTTCCAATCATCTGGTACATCTTTATCATTTAGACATTTGGAATATAACTTTGCTAAAAAAAATTCTATTTCTTCACCTGCTTTTTTTAATATATCAATTATAATTCCATCATTACCTGGAGCCTTCCCTTTCTTCATAAATTTAATTGCATGTCTCACTTCCTCATTCAAAATTCTGGGCAATTCAGAAGATATAATAGATATAGGAGGTATTTGTTCTTTATTACTATATAATTCTTGATAGAAGTCTTCTACACATTTCATGATGTCATCTCTCTTTTAGTAATAATGCCATCTTTTTTTTTATTGCAGATATAAATTTCCTACCAATACCAAAATGTTGTTTTACACTCTTTAGACTTTTATTCTCTTCTACAGCTTTCCTTGCTAGTTCACAGTTATACTTTCTTATATCATTTTCAACTCTTTTCTGCACCATTTTACAAATTTCGAGATATTCAATCTTTTTTAATGCATCATTGTTGTATATCCTCATATTCCTTCTTTTCTTCATAAATTCTCTAGTCTCAATAGAAATTTTATTAGTCAATTGCTGCTTTTTCCTACCAGCTATTTTTGTTGCAGTTTTTAAAAGTATATCAGTTATTTTCCTATTAATTTCTTCAAATCTGAATCATGTTCAAAATCTACTAATACTTTAAACCAATTTGTAAGTTCTAATTTAAATTCATTAGAATGTTTCTGAAAATTAGGAATATCAACTGTAAATATTGTTTTTCTTAATAATTTTTGTCTTTCTAGTTTTACATTAACACGTAACTTACACCTTACTAATCGATGATCACTTCCTGTGTTAAATTTATTTTATATTATATTGTGTAATATATATAAAAAACAAAATCATGGATGAAATTTCTTTCATCTTTGATGATTTTAACTTTACATTTTTATTTCAAAAATTTCTTTTGTATCATCTCAAAAAATTCTCAACACTTCCATTTAGTTATATTTCTTAATAATATGATTATCATATTAAAAAAATATTATATACCATTTTGTGTCCAATAATTACTCAAGTTTACAGATGATTTTAAAATAGAATAAAAAAATACTCTTTGCAGCATATAAGTAGAGAAAATGTGATGTTGTTAATATTAACTTTTCTAGCCAAAGAGTAGAAAGAACCTGCAGATGATATAAAACTGACGTTACTAAATTATATGAAGATTTATATTAGATTTATAGATCTATGCAAAATAAATTGATTTCGGTTTAAAACTATATAGTTTTATTAAATTTCAAGCTATTAACTTGAAAAGAATAAATTGACAAAATAAATTATTGCTATATGTATAGTGCAATTTTTGAATCTTAAATCTTCACTGATGAAAGCAAAATCCAGTAGTCATTCTGATGATCTGGATATTACTACATTTTACCATATGGTATACATAGATTTCCCAAGCTTACAATAGATGGCTCTAGAGACAAAGTAAAGAGAACTACTCTTAGAATATTAATAACAATAAATTTATAATTTAATAATAAACCAGATTTTTTTTTACATTCTCCAGCATGGAGGATATAAACTAACTAATAATTTCAAGAAAAGTCATTTTCACTATACTCTAGCATCATCTATTATAAATTTAAGTAATCAATGAACAGCAGATGATATAATGCCATAAAATTTCTGTCTTTAGTTTTATTTTCTGGGTTTTGTTTTTATCTCTGAAAACTAGAATTTTAAATCTTTTATTCCTCTATACTTTTCAAACTTTTATCTTAAATTCTAAAAAAAAAATTGAGGTTTTAAACCAATATAACTCACTTGCATAGTTATACAGATCTAATATTAAGTTAGATTTTATATCTTTTAGAAATCTCAGATTCTATGACAACTATAAGTTTCTTTTATCATTTGTCTAGGAAGATTAATACAATAATACTACATCCTTGGCTTTAAATCTTTAGATTTTTTTAAAATTTTTAGGATATTAGCCTGAATAATCTAAAACAGTAAAAGCAGCTCCTAAGTACATAGGTGCATTAGTTCAGCTATGAATTCTAGTTTGCATTGACAAAGATAAAAATCAAAAACTGGTCTGGACATGGGAATTTTAAAGTGCTTTACCATCTGATATCCATTGACAATCAGATTTATGTAAATAATTCTAAAGAAGAGGGAAAGTAACTGCTCTTGGAAGATATGAGTAAGCATATGAAATAGTCTCATGACATTGTTGTTGATGCATTTTATAATTCTCTAAATAAAATTAAACATGCACATAATATTATATAAGCAAACATATAAATAATTATTAAAAATAAATCTAAAGATTCTTTTTTTTAAAGCAACTATCAAAATGACTTCAGAAAAGTAAAGTTTAATTTGCTGGTGAAATATTGAAATGAATGAAATCTATAAATATTAATATCTTCTACAATTTTTTTTGCCACAAGCAGAATTCATTGTAGAATTTTATTTTGTTCTTTTGATAGGGATAAATTGTACAGCAATATATGCCACAATGAATGTACTGTACTGAAATAAATAGTATGACAAACATATTTTCTCATTAAATTAAGACTGTTACAATAAATAAATTGTTGCAATGAATGTTTCTGTATGTCATTGTGTTTACATGTGCAAGTTGTTTCGCAGTATTTTTGTTTTGACTAAAGTGGTCAGACTCCTTTATGCATTATAAGATTTAGTTACCAATTTAGTTCACTTATTTATTAATGTGTACTTTTAAATGTACATATATAATTTTATTCATGAATTGATAAAATATAATAAGAAGACTAATTAATATAAGCATTAACATTTAAGATAACTACTAATATAATAGAAGTTGAAGGATCATTTGTATAATTAATTTTTTATATATGAAGCCTTCAGTTTGAATAGAGATTGAAACAAAATATTCTTTTTTGCATATTCATTATTAAAAAAATGTTTCATAAATAACTTCAATAATGAAATATTTGAAAAGCAATAAAATAATGTGAAATTTAAAAAAAAGTACATATTGATTTTAGTAGCATAATATTTAATATGCAAGTTAAAATATAGTTTATTTTTAAATTATATCTATGATTTAAATTAACAAAAATGTTTTTAGAATAAAAAATATTTTTTTTTTTTTTTTTTTTGCAACATAAGTAATTCACACCACAATTTAAAAGTTAGTACTTGCATCTTAGAGCTTTCTTATCTATCCCACCTATTATTTAGAAACAAAAACAAAAAGTAAAATATAGAAAAATTACTATCTAATCATAAATGTTCAATTTAAAATGTAAAGTTAATAATTTAAGACTGATTGAGTGAGGGCAAACCTTATGATTACAGTATCACAATGCATTATTGCAGTAGATACCTCTAAAAAATTAAAAAAGATTGTTTATGCATTTCATGTGTGTAAGATTTTTTGCTACAGAAAGTTCTTTTATGATTATTATTAAGTAAAATTGTGCGTGCTTTTTAAATTTATATGTACAATATATAAAAGTTAAATATTGTAAATTAATTTTATATTTTTATATTTATATTTTTGATTTTATATTATATTTTTTCTACTTAAATAGCTGTGTTGCATGATAACTTTGATGCAAACTATGAGTCTGAAATGGATTGCCTGTAAATAAATACATTTCAATATACGCTAGAAAAAACAAATACTATAGCAAACAAAATTCTAGAAACATTTAGTAGGTTTTATCAAATTGTGTTGAAAAAAATTATTAAATTTAATTCATTTTTTCCCATTCATTTAAAAAGATAAATAATATTACAGTTTGAACTTTTCAGAAAAGACTTTTTAAATTTTTTTTATGAAGTTTGTTGTTACAATTTTAATAAATTCTGTTCATTTATTTTTTTCCAACTTTTACAAAAATCGTAGGGAAAATTATTTATTTCTTAGCATAATTTAATGGATAGTGCTGTTTTCTCCTGTTTACTTTCTCTCAATTCCTTTGGGCAAAATAGACTATTTTTTATATAGTTACTTTAACACGTTTTCGATTTGAAACACAATATTTAACACATTTAACATAACATAATAAATAAATAAAAACTAACGTTTTATTTAAAGACAATTACTCTTCCCCTAATATAAAGCTTATACTGGAATTACCCTCGCTGTGAACAATGAAATATATTGCATTTTCTCTTTTTCAATTCCCTTTTACATTTCAATAAAAAGTAAATAATGTTCGAACTAGTTTTAACTAGATTAAAAAATTCCAAGTTTAATCAAAAATAATAAAATATTTTATTATTATTTTTTTAAAGTTAATACACATAGATATATATTTAAAGATAAAAAATAATAACAATTGTAAAGATAGAGAAAATGTAATTTTGTAGCATGCACGCCCACACTATTTTAATATATAAATCAAGTTATATTTAAAATATCAGTTAAAGAATCTAAAACAAAAATAAATAAGTTGAATTATTTTTTTTCTATATATAAAGATATAACTCCTGTTGTAGTTTCACAATTAATCACTCAGACGAGTTATACAACGTTCGACACTGAAAGTGACAAATTGAACTTTCTATCCATGAATCTTTAACTCTCAAGATCATGATTACACCACCTTGTCTAAGTATATCTAAAATTATAATTAATAATTATCTTAAATAAAATGCAAATTTAAAGATAATTTATGTAGGTGCCTAAACACACACATATATTTCTATATAGGGTATATGAGCACAGACTTTCACGCGACTCACCACTCTCCACTCTATCTCATAACACTGATACACTTGAACACATATATGTTGAAAAGATAAATAATCACCAATATACATATTTCATGCTAAACCAGCAATCATCAGTTGATCCAGATTACCATCTCTACACATATATGCTATAAGTGCTCAGATATATATTAAGATAGCCAATCTTTATACTTTAATGGACAGGCTTCAATCTCCTCTACACTCCAACTCTTCAACCGTCCATCCAAATATGTGCAGAGATGGTAATCTGGACCAAATGATAATTGCTGGTTTAGCATGAAATACGTATATTGGTGATTATTTATCTTTTCAACATATATGTGTTCAAGTGTATTAGTGTTATGAAATAGAGTGGAGAGTGGTGGGTCGTGTGAAAGTCTGTGCTCATATACCCTATATATTACATATATAGACACAGGTATATAATAAGCCTGTGTTTCAGTTATTTACATAGTAGAGATGTCTGACCATTCCTTTTATATGCATTAAATGGATTATGTCCTGTACATGAGGGGTCAGATTGACTTTAGGTTAACAGGGGTTTGACAAGAATCTTGGCCTCAGGGTAGCCTTTGAGCATTCCATCATCAAATTTTCAATTGGATGGATGGTTGAAGAGTTGGAGTGTGGAGTAGATTGGAGTCTGTCCATTAAAGTATGAATATTGTCTTTCTTAATATATATCTGAGCACTTATAGTATATATGTGTGGGAGATGATAATCTGGACCAACTGATGATTGCTGTTTAGCATGAAATACGTATATTGGTGATTATTTATCTTTTCAGCATATATGTGCTTGAGTGTATTAGTGTTATTAGATAGAGTGGAGAGTGATGGGTCATCTGAAAGTCTGTACTATCAAGTAATATATTGTGATTAATAATATAAACATGTGTGTGGTCGTGTGTATCGATTGTATGAGATAGAGTGGATAGATGAAGGAAGCTTGAAAGTGTGTTCAAATCTCCTATATTAATATATAAACTTAAAGTAAAAATATAATGTTCATTTTTTTATAATGATAAACAATTTATATATATAAAAGATAAATTTTTATAACTTTTCTTTCTATCAAATAATGATGCTACAAATCTTTTCCTCTTCTGTGATTGAAAACAATAAATATAGTAAACTAAATAAGACAATGGTAAACATTTTAAGCAACCCTCCCACCCCCAAATTATTATTAAACATTTCCATTTACTCTCATTAATTATGGCGTACATGGATATGTTAGAATGAAATTATATATATACTAGAGAGACACAGTCATCCTGTTGCCTTTGATATCAAATTTCTCTTGGCTTTTTCTGTTCACCTGCACCCTTTCAGCAGAGCTTATGGAAAAATATTTATTTCTAATATTTCTTTCCATATAATATTTACATAATTATAATGGATTTAAATCCAGACTTTCAAACTATCCACAGCTATCTAATCCATTTTACACAACTGATACACATGACTACATACATGTGAAAAAGATAAAGATCTTCAATGTACACATTTTATGCTGAACCAGCACTCATCAGCTGGTCCAGATCACCATCTCCCACACATATATGCAATCAATGCTCAGTTTATATTAAGATAGCAATCTTCAAACTTTAATGGACAAGCTTCAATCTTCACTCTCCAAATCTTCAACCATCAATATTATTGAAAATCTGAGGATGAAATGCTCAAAGCCCTTGATGATGCCAATATTCCTCATTGTCATACCAATGTTGACCTTAAGTTAATCTGACCCTCATACATAGGACCTTAATATGTCCATTTAATTATACAGAAGAGGGGTAGCAGAATACAGGTAGAATATGTAATATTTAAATACATGTATAGTGCCTATGCTAAACTTAATGTAATATAAGAGACTTGAACAATCAACAAACTCAATTTGTTGTCAAGGAAATCTCTTTTTTACAATAACAGTAAATATCTATCTTTATCTATGGTCTAATATATTTATATAGATATTTAAGATTGTAACTTGACTACAGAGAGTGAGATTATTAATTCAAAGATATTTAAATAAACTTTGTTAAACATGTAAATACAACCCATTCTGAAAGCAGATTAACAAATAGTTAATTATAATTTTCAAACTGCACTGAAACTATGTATTACTAAAATAATAAAGCTAATAATGGTCAAAGCTAGATTGAGTTATAAATATAAATACAGTACATAGAATCAAATTAATACCTAAACAATATATATATATATGAAAAACAAAAAACACAAGTTAAAAACTTGCATACGCTTGTATTTATGACAATAGATGGCGTTATACCAAAAACACCTTCAAGCGTTTGTTTACATAAACGTCAGAGTGAGTATTTCACTATCTCTAACTTAATTTCCACCTTCATATCATGATTTCAAGCTATTTGCTATCGTCAGTGAAGGACAGGATTAAGAAACTAGATCTAAAACATAAACTCTGAGCGTTTAAGAAACAATTTCTATTCAGCTTGCGAGCGTGAATCTTTTAGACACATAATGTCTTCAAACTCAGCATCGCATGCCAGATAGCTACATGGGTCTGATATCAGTTCAGCATCACCACATAGTAGAAGTCTCTGCAAGTTTTTAACTTGTGTTTTTTGTTTTTCATAAATGTATCTTTGAGGTCTTTCTTGCAATGATATATATTGCAGAGACTTCTACTATGTGGTGATGCTGAACTGATATCAGACCCATGTAGCTATCTGGCATGCGATGCTGAGTTTGAAGACATTACATGTCTAAAAGATTCATGCTCGCAAGCTGAATAGAAACTGTTTCTTAAACGCTCAGAGTTTGTGTTTTAGATCTAGTTTCTTAATCCTGTCCTTCATTGACGATAGCAAATAGCTTGAAATCATGATATAAAGGTGGAAATTAAGTTAGAGATAGTGAAATACTCGCTCTGATGTTTATGTAAACAAACGCTTGAAGGTGTTTTTGGTATAACGCCATCTATTGTCATATATATATATATATATGAAATATTAAATGACAATTTTTCATTCCATGAAAGAAGTACCTGAAAATTTGCATCTGCAATATCATTCTAATGAGAATATCAGTTCTCAGTCCAGGAAAAAGTTCTAGACAATTAGCCAGTCAAATCAAAGATTAACTTCATAGGAGGTTTGCATGGATAAATATAGCTTCTATTAGCCACACAATCAAGGTACACATAGATTAAAAATATTTTTTTTCTCAGTTCTATTTATACCATACATGTTTTCCTAAAAGAACATTAATTAATTTTTTTTCATAAAATATTTCCATTGCATCTGTTTATTACAATGTAGATTATTGTAATCCTTTGAATCATATCAACTAATTATACATATATTTTATAGACATAGTTCATCTTACAAAATGTAATTCAAATAAATATACAATAATTTTTCCATTGACTAGATAATCATTGTCTAATTCTGTTTAATATAAAAAACCAATTATTCTTAATCTCATAATTAATTTAAACTTTTCTGTCCCTATTTTATTTTTAATTAACTCGATTGATGTCTTTTTTATTATTTCAAATTCATTTTTCTAAATCCTAAAACAAAATATTATTTCATAAATAAATAGTGCTAAACATTTTTTTTCATATTAAATGCTCTTATTTATCATAGCAAAAATAAAAAAAATAATTGTTTCTTCAACTACAAGATTTAACTTGAAATAAAAGCATGTACAAAGGGCAGAAATTAATTAAGTCAATCCCAATACACATACCATCGGTGCTTTTATTTCAATTTAATCCTTAAAAATCCTATTGTAGTTGAAGAAACAATTTTTTTTTTGTTTTCTAGTGCACAATAAATAAAAACATTTAATATATAAAAAATGTTATCATTATTTATTTTTAACTTTTTAGTATTAGCAGAATAAATAAAAATGTAAAATTATATTGTATTTTAAATTGACTTGACACTTATAGTTTATATATATATTGTAGGAGTATATATATACTCATACATACTCATACATTTATGTAATCAATATGTATACATTATATTTACATTATTACTATACTTATGAAAATAAATATATAAAGTTACTATTTTTCATTCTTTAAAATGAAAAATGATGTTGTTGACAAAAGACTGTTGACAAGGTGATAAATTACCTCTGGGTTCACAGTTTATCGAATTAAAGGAAGTGAAATTAACTTAGTGTTTTAATATATCTAATTGTTATTGCAACAATGAGAATGGGTATGCTTCAGCGAGCTGATGGAGCGAGACATGAAATAATTCTTCTATTCTTGTTATTAGAAGAATAAGGATTCTATTTTTATCAGCTATATTTTCATAAAAACTTTTACTATGTTTGATTACAAATAACAGTGTAAGTTGAAGTTTATATTTTAAACAATTTAATACTCATTAAAAGAAGTTTCTTATACTTGTTCAATGAAAGTAATCTAAATATATTTTCGTATTTTATAGAAAAAATTGTTTGAATTACGTTTTAAAATCTAAACAGTGTCTTAAAAAAAAAAAGAACATGTTTATAAAAACTTCATTCAAATTTTATGTACTTTTCATTATAAAGAAAATGCAGAGTGGCTAGAACACAAATATTTATCATGGGATAGATAAAATGCACTTGCCTAATCAAACATATATATGTGGGAATAACATCATTGCCGAATGCTTTAGAATTATAAAGAAATTAGATCTTCAAAATGGAATTATGAATGCCTTAAAATTATAAAAATTAGATCTTCAAAATGGAATTATAAATATTAATGAAGGAACTTTATATTAAGAAGATGAATATAAAGAGGAAACTAAATGTCAACTTAGGATATCCTAATATTATTCTCTTTAATGTTTAACAACAAAGGAATCAAAAAACTGCGTCTTCGAAGGATTTTCATTCTCGCGAGGAACATTAACTTTTATAAATGCCATTTGGGATTTTTGAAAATTATAATTAGGAAAAGTTAATTTCATTTTCTTTATCATCGTATTCATTTTATTATAAAAATGAATAATAAGAGAGAATTAATAATTTAGAATATTTTTGTTTTTATTTATGATTAATAAAGATTTAAATATCAGTTAATAAATGTTAATTTTGGGAATGGGATAATGTGAACTTAGAGGTAAGATATTAAACTATTTTTGAATCCACATATTATTTTCCATGACATGACACTACATTGTTTATACTAATCAAAATAGACTAATAAATGTAATGTGTGATAAAGAAATAAATGATTAACATTGTTGTGAAGTATATATTTTTATATTAATAAATATAACTTGACTGACAATCATTTTAATGAATGAAGGTGTTATATACAAATAATTGGATTATTATTTGTATTATCTAATTAGTGTAAATTAGCGTTAATATAATTGTCTAAATATTAGGATACTTATATTTTAAATAAATTGTAAAATCACGTAGTGTTATAGGTTTAGAAAATATATCTACCGTAAGCAAAGAGAATGTTTATATTTTTAATATAAGGAGGTAGATATATAAATATTTTTTTATATATATTGTAAAATTTAAATTATTTAAGTGTTAAATAAATAAGTATGTTTTTTATATTAAATGAAGTCTTCAATTTTGTTTTATTTGAATTAAAGAGTTAGTGAGATTCGTTGTTAATATTACTTTAAAATATTGATAGGAACCCCTGAAGAGAGTAAAGTGTTAAACTTCCCTGAGTTCGAAATCTGAGCATAATGATAAAGTTAATTAAGGTGAAAATTGATTTGATGTGGTTGGATATAATAATTTTTTTAAAATAATAAATTAGTTATTGGGAACAAATATAGTTTTATATCAAAATTAAATCACATCATTCGTGGCATCCTATATGAAGACCTTAAATCTGACTATAGTGAGATGTGACTCCTTAACTTATCTTGTTGAGAGGGGGCATACCATTACATATGGCGCATCCAAGTGAGGCTCTGAATTATATATACTGTTACAATATATATATATATATTACTAGACATTTCTTCAGTATGTTAATATGTATACTCCTTTATGCATATATCATATTTAATATATATACTGTTATGATAACATTGTATATCTCAACATTACATTAGAATATTTTGAAAATTAATGCAAAATAAATATTTGCATGCTCTTCTCCTTGTCTACAAATAAATTATTTAATTTATTACAGAGATATTCCCCCAAAATTGAGCAAAATTATTTAAAACATTCAATGTAAATTAAGCATCAGAAAAATTAGAATGAGAATTTTTTCTCTAGAAAGGTTCATTCTTCTTTTCTCTCTCTTCTGTTACTTCTTTGAAAAAGTAAGAAGTTGGAAATTTAAATTATTCTTTTTCAACATGAAGAAGATTTAAGTTTAAATGATTGTATAAGTTTTGAAAGGACAGAAGATTTGTTTTATAATGGTTTTCAAAAAGGACATTGAAGTGCTAAATTAAAAGTAAAATGCTCATTAGCTCTGATCCAGTACAATTGTTGAAATCATCAATTCCTCCTTCATTTTTGTTACAATACTATTAGCACATGAAGCTCCAATAAGACTGCTAAAGGAAAAATTTTACTTAGAAATATTGAAGGAAATCATAAGGATATAAACACCTAGAATGCTTATTGAAAAGAATTACTTCGTAAGGTTGAAGTGAAGCAGAAGTTTTCTTAACAAACTTAGGTAAAATAATTTGAAATTCTGAAGCTATAACTTTTATTAGTGAAATTACAATTTCTGAATAAGTGAAAAAAAGATATTCATAAAGCTTTAATGTATTCTGAAAGAATAAAAATTATTTTTGAATTTGAAATAACATTTCCTCTATTCATTTAAGAATAATAAAAATTTATTATTGACATTCAAATTCATTAGCTTAATAAACTTCATGATAAACTGTGTGATAGTTAAAAAATAAACTTACTGAAATGATTTACAAAAAGCTATGAAACTTATATCTTTAAAATAATATTATTTAAGGGTTTTGAAAGAAAAGAAGATAACAGGACTTTTATTTATGGTCTTTCAATAGAATAATATGTAAGTGAGAAAATTCTCAAAGAAGATTATAAAGCTTTATTTTATTCATCAATGATTTTCTTATATTTTTCATTAATAAATCATATTATTAATAAAATGTATTACTTGTCATTTCACATGTGCAATACTTTGTTATTACTGTTAAATAAATTGTATACACCCATACACTTGCAAATAAAGTAATAATAATAAAAATACATGTAACCTGTGGAATACCCCCCCATAGCTCTGAGAAAGTGCTTTTCCTGTAGTTATGACTGGAATGTACAGTCCCTAAATACACAAATATTTAGAGTAAAAATGAATGCTGAATTCAAATTATTATTTTCATTATATAAATTATATTTAGTTATAGTTAGCCATAATTCAACAAAAAGTTACTGTTAGAGTATATAATTATATAAAAGGTGAGAAGGTTGCCTTGACAGCAGTGAAAAATATTGGTTACTATCTTTATTGTGAATGTTTAGGTGGTTACTATTTGGTTTCTAATGGTTACATAATTACATATGTGCATAACTTAAAACATAAAGACAACCTTTCTATTGAAAAGCATTTGACATTTAATTTTTATTATTTGAATTTTTTTTAAAAAAAAAAATATACTTAACAAAACTATATTATAAACTATTTTTATTTTATTCTAACTAAAATCAAGCATTTAATTGAAGCCCTACCCCCCACCCCCAAAAAAACACATGCATCACTTAAAACATATTGAAGTTCTAAAAATAAGTTTTAAATTTGATATCAAAATATTTAAAATTTCTCCACTCACTGGTCCAGATATTAAAAACTAGGTGATCTACTTAAAGTATTGTAGTGCCATATCACTTTGGTAATGATTCAGAAGAAATGTAACAAATTTCAACAAATTATATTCAATTTAAATATATTAAACCTAAATTTTAAAATTTTATTCCAACTTAAATATAAAAATGTTTACAAACAAATCAACAAACAGAAATAGTAGGTGAAATCAAAGCATTAAAAAATAAATAAATAGATAACTAAAATTTTAAAAACTTTTAAATAATTGTTTGAGTGTTTTATGCACTTGTACACACAAATATTCATATACACACAACATATAATAAGTATGTATTTATTAATATAAGTAAAATTTGCCCTAAAATATAACATCCTATTTTTATAATTAATGCTTGATTATTTTACTTTGATTAAATAAAGTTATAGCTCTAGAGACAACAACTATAACTATACATTAATATTACTTCCCATGATCCTTTTCTTTCTATGACCTCATGGATTTAGTATATTCTCCCTGATCAAGCATTAGCTGTTGAATTGTAGGAGGATATTATATATAGTTCAAATGAGTAGTCTTTCTTATAAAGAAAGGACCGTCAACTTTGAGATGTGATGATAAAAAAAATTATTTGTTTCTTTTAAATTTATTAGATATCTTTCTTGGAAACCATCTTGCTGCTGTTTGCTCCAAATGTTGTTAAAAATCCCTGATCCTAATAATCAAATTTTAAGGTTTAGTCTCCAGTGAATGCTACAAATCTTTTGATGTTCCATGAAAATGATAGCATGCTCTTCTTCTTTCATAATATATGAAACTGAGATAATTCTTTCAAATTCATGCGCATTAATGGACTTTCTCTGACTTTATTATTGAATATCTCAACATGTATATACTTTGCTACAATTTTATTTGCTTGACACCAGTATTTTTATACCTACATAAGTTGATTTATTTCTTCTTTGTGGGTTATGTTACCACCAAAACTTTTTATTACATTATAAGCCATAACTCTACTTTAATCTCAGTCAACCCCTTGATCCTCCTCACTCAAATACATTTCTACATAATGACCTTGTCTAAATTTCTATGGTTTATTTTATTTTCCATTGCTTCCATTTTCTTGTTTTGTAATTTTTATTTCAACTGTCCACTGATCAGATGTATTTGCTCTTCCCAACTATTTCTGACATTTTAAACTCCTCACATATCTGCATTATTTCTACTCTTTTCATTTTAATTCTGCCATGATATTAATTTATATTTGAATGATTTTTTTTCAATTAATATGTTAATTTGATCATCCAAATGTTTCTTTAATTCAGTTTTATTAAAACATATATGTTTTTCTTGAATTGTGATCTTTTCATTCAATGACTTTATGGCCATGGTCAGATTTGGATGTTTATCTGCTATGTCCTTTTTTGCTTGTGTAACTTGTTTTTACATTTTATCTATTATACTTTTTTATTTCTGTATTTTTGCAGCTCTTTTTGTAATTTCCATGAGTTCTTTAGATAAAATTTAAACTCAACAATTTAAGACTGACACAATCTTGGATCATGTTTTCTGGCATTAATCCCAATATTACAATATGTGTTATACAAAACATATATTATGGAAAAAATTATACAGTCTAACATCCAATTTAATACAGTCAATCATCTGCACAGACATAAAGATAATTTGTATATGAGAAAGACTTATACATAGTCTTTCAATATCATCAGAATAAGAAGGCAGATCGAATGTAAATTGTAATTACATGTATAAAATAACAATAAGTATGTCTCATGTCAATAAAATATTTACATAAAGCATAATTCATTAAGCACAAAAAATAAAATAATTAGTTTGAATCTGGAAAAAATTCATCACAATAATAATTATATATATATTGTAATCTTAAAAGATGTTGAGAAAGATGAATCTCACAGAGAAACTATATCTCATAAAAGTCAAAATAAAACAAACTGACAATATTATTAGCTAACCTCAGAGGGATTTTGAATAATGCTATATACCACAATAATAAGAGCAATAAGGGTAAGTAATAAGAATAGTTATTATTAAAATAAAGGCATTGCATTAGAAAATTAAGAGGAGGAGGCAGCCTTTTTAAATATATACTGGCTCTTAATATTTAAAGCATATATTATTAAAGGATTAGGTTACTTTAAAATTCTCTATTCATAACACATCTTCTAATGCCAATACTTCTTACAATCATAATGAGTATCTTACAATCATGATCAGATTTACAATTAAATTTCTTTTTATCAAATAGAAGCATTTATTTCTTATGTCTTTGCCACATTAATTTCTTTACAAGAATTTTGTTCTTAAAGTGAAATAATCTTCACTAATAATTTTATATGTAAAATGGATATCTCAGGGTTCATATAACTAATATTTTAATATTTTAATAATTATACATTTTATTTTTCTGTTTTAATTTTGAATAATCTATCAGATAAAGAATGAGATCCTATTAAACAAAGCAATGAGACATACTTTTAGCTTTAAGATAATGTCTCCCTAAAATTACAATAATAATTTTTAAAATTTAAACTGGACATGAAAACTCTTAATTTAGAAAAAGAACAACATGCTAGGATAGGATTCAGCTATAAAAAGTGGATAAGGGACTTTATGGCCATTCAAAATATCATACTAATAAACTATCTTTAAATATTTTGAATTAAAACCAAACAATTCCACCATTTGAATTTATGATAAATAAGCAAATAATTTTCTAAATGAGACAAAGTAATTTCAAAACATTTTTTAATAAATGAATTTGACAAAAATGTTCCTCTAATAAATAATTATAGTTATTTTTAATAAATAAAATAATCTCTTTTTTGGATTTTTTTTAACATCCAAGATGCATATTCTAATTAAGTAATTCTCATGTCAAATTCTATATGTCCATATATTTTCAATGCATGAAAGTAAAAACAATTTATGATAGGCTTTATGATATTTAGATTTTTGAAGATATGCAGATGATAAGAAACAGTCAAGAAATTAATTTAACAATAAAAGTAACATTTATTTTGACATTATAATATTTAACAAACAAACAGTCTTGCTATTTTCATAATATTATCAAAATAAATTTTTTGGATACACTAAACAAAATTTAATATGGATGAGAATCGTAATTTATAGTTTAAAATAAATAATCAAAAAATAAAATAATATTAAATGGTTATTGAAACCTTATACAATATTAATATTTAAATAAGTTGTCTCAGTTTTACAAAACAATTGTTCTATTATAATGTCACTAATAAATGTATTTGATACCTTTTTATAAAATATATATCTTACCAATCCATATGATGAGATGAATGCTGAAGAAGATGTAAATTCTTTATTGAAGCCACATTTGCAATTTTAAAATTTTAATATTAAATATTTATCAGATTTACATCTTTCTGTGCTGGTAAAGCACAGTTACATGACCTACACATCAAAACAAACAACCTACACTTAGATAT
Organism: Epiperipatus broadwayi; assembly: GCA_028023455.1. Lineage (NCBI taxonomy): Eukaryota > Metazoa > Onychophora > Udeonychophora > Euonychophora > Peripatidae > Epiperipatus > Epiperipatus broadwayi. The sequence goes on along the minus strand of JAQFVV010013093.1, from coordinate 170,345 downwards.
ACTAGGAGTGTGACTGAAGGTAAGGGTGGCATTTCTCAATACTTACAAAAATATATCAATTGTCAGGATAAAGTCATGGTAGACACTATCTATGGCATTATACAAAAATTCATCACAAATAAATCCACATTTGGGATAATAAGGCAAAGACAAAGTAAATGATGCCATGAACTCAAGACTAGGGCATCTAAATTTGAGGGCAATAAATGATTAAGATTTTATTACCAATCATATAAGTAATGAGAAGAGACCATTAAAAAAAAAACAATAATAGGATTTGCCTTAAATAAAGTATTTATATGCTTGAAGAGAGAGTCAAAGGTAAATCTCTTTAAAATACACTGGCAAAATAAATTACATTCAATACAAGAATACCATAATCTTTTTTAAAAATAGCAACAACCAACTGATGTGCAAAAGCAATACATTGATATCTAGTGCTAAATATAACTTAATAAAAATTATCAATAAAAATAGATTGTATCCATGTCAGCATTTGCATGCACCTTCAAAATAAATAACTTCATGATAAAGACAAATATAAATCATTTAAAATGTAGCATTATAAAACTATTAATATTCTGAGAACTTTTGATAATATACTTCATAAGTGATTTATTAAAATTATATCAAATAAAATGCATAAAATAATAATAATAATAATAATAATAATTAATAATAATAATAATAATAATAAAGCGATTTATTAAAATTATATATTACAGCATATATTCTATTCATGCACAAGTTTATCCAAAATACGCAAATTGTTAATAGAAACTTACCAAAGGAAAAATACATCATTAATAAACATTTTACAATCTTTTAAAAAACACTCTACTCCAACAACACAAGCAATAACTTTTTTACTATATGCATACTGGTGCACAAGATGCTCATTTACATTTGGTAACAATACAAGAAGACACCCAGCAACATTTACAAAAAATTTAACAAATAAAAGAGCGGGATTACAAAATTAGCGCTCCAGACATTGCAGCAGCAACATGGTCACTCATTAGACAGCCATCAAACCTATAACAGAATAACCATCAAACAGATTATTTAAAAGGTAAAATACAATTGATTTTAAAATTTAGAACTTGTTCCAAAGTCCTATGATTGCCTATGTAACAGAATACAATCGTTTGTTGTAAAGAATCTATGTAACATTTGTTTAATAAAATTCTTTGAAACATAATAATAATAATAATAATAATAATAATAATAATAATAATAATAATAATAATAATAATAATAATAACAACAACAACAATAATAATAATAATAATAATAATAATAATAATAATAATAATAATAATAATAATAATAATAATAATAATAATAATAGTAGTAGTAGTAGCAGCAGCAGCAGCATTTTACAATATCATGAATATTTAAATTTAATAACTATATCATTTTACCAAAATAAAAAATAAATAAAAAGAAAGCTCTTCATCTTGGTTCCTAAACATTTGAGAGGATACAGCCACTAAAAAATAAAGTTCTAAAGAATATTGCAGTTTTCCAGCTTATACACATACAATATTTTACACAAGATTAGGCAAAAATATTTAGAAAAACTAGCACAAATATGTATGACCATTCAAATTGATGAAATATATTTTCATGAATAAAACACCTATAATGATGCATATTTTATATTTCAATAAAATATCATATTAACTTCTTTTATCTTTCAGAAACATATCTATTAATAATAAGAATTAAAAAGCAATCTTTTCAATAGTCACATTTTTAGAATGGAGTAGAATTCTAGTAAAAATGATAAAAGAGAGCAGATGTCTTTGGAATAAACATAGAATAATAAGTTTTGAAGTAAACTTTTCTTTTTATAATTCAGGAGAATTCACATTTTTAAAGTATATGTAATATAATTTATTCTGGCTGTTCGTAAAAACAATAATTTTGGAAATAATAAAATTAAAAGAATAAATTTTTTGATGGCATCTCAGAAATAATCATATCTAAAAGTACATATTATAATGCTAATAAATTTTCATAAAACAATACAGATCAATAAGTTTAATTTCAATACAGTAGGAAAATATATTTCCTTGTTTAGCTTGAAGTAAACATAATAAAAATATTTAGCAAGTAAATCAAGTTCACATCACTGCTAATAATAATAAGTGCTATTTTAAAGAAAATACTTTTAAATAATTCAACTTTTTAAATAAATGAAAGTAATCGTTTAAATAAATGTCTCATAATAATAGCACTTATGTATGTTAGATATAATTTAAAGTCATTCATTTTTAATGTATTTTTAAAAATAAACGTATAGAAGTTTTCCACAAAAACTATTGAAATAAATTGATTATTCCTTATCAATACATGAATGTATTCAGGTAAAACATTTATAAAGTATTTCATTATTATAAAACAGGTTCTACTATTTAGATTAAAAGTTTTTCATTTAAAATGACTTAATTTAAAAAAAAAAAATTTTCTTTTTAATATATGAAAATTTAAGATATTTTTTTTCAATAAAATAAAAATTGTTTAATGAATAAGATATTTTAAAAGTCTTTAATAGTCTTAATGCTTTAATTTTGTAATATCATCTATCTATAGTATGAAAAATAGAATTAGTGAAAGTTCTTACACAACAGGAATGATAATGACACTTTTTCATAAAATCCATTGAATTATTTAATTCTAGGGGAAACAATTTAATTTCTGTCAAGTCCCATAATGCACATTTTGAAATGTAATTTCAAGCATTTAGAAGTTTAAAAGTTTAAAGATTGAGCCTGGATGAGGTTAATTAAAAAACCCATTCTTTCTAAAATTTTAATACAAAATAAAATTAATTAGAAATAGTTATAACCTAAACAAAAAATAATTAATTGATTCTTCTGCAAGTAAGCAAGAATAAGAAAGTGAAAGGAAGTTTAATTACCAGCTGTACTTATAGTATAAGCCATGTGACTAATTTTGGTGGCTAGAAATTAACATTTTGATTATGTCCAGTTAACCTGTATTGATTAGAAGTCACAGACTTATCAGTATCCTAGGAAAGATTGCAAAAAATAAATTAATTTACATATTATGTCTATACAGTAAGTAATAATTAAATGTTTTTAAATAAACATTTTTTAAAACAAATTATTTAGAAAATTAAATGTATTACAATAAATGAAAAATAAAATATTAGGTAACAAAAATTACATTAGTTCAAATAGAATATTACCTTATAATATTTTTCTTTAAATACCTTTGTTAAAAAAATTATTGAAGATCCCAGAATATTTTAATATTGCCTTTTTAAAATAAAGATATTTAAGAATAGCTTTAATATTAAATTGAACCAAGAAGTTTTTGAAGAAATTAAAGCTTTATCAGACAAGTATTCTCACTTACATCCTATTATTATTTATCTAAAGATTGAGCTTAATTATAAAATTAATTATTGACTTTAAAACTACTTATACTTAATCAACTAAATTTGAGATTATTTAATAAAAAATATTTTTACTATAATTAAGATTAAATGATATATTTTTATAATTAAATTAAGCATTAGCAACCTAGTTTTAACTGTTTAAAATTATCTTTAAAGTTTTACTCTAACATCAACTTCCAAATATACTCTACTAACTAAACCAGGATAGTTGTACTTTTAACATTTTAAAATTAAATTCACTAGTGCTTTATATTAGTAATACCTTTAAGATTAAGCATTTTAAAAATTATAACAGAGCTACTAAAGGAATTCAAACATTATAAACAGGCTGTTAAGATTACTTTTTAAGTCATAAAAATTATAAAAGTTTTTTTAAATTGTCTAATAAGACATGTAAATATTTAACTATTAAGTAGTGACAAAGTTTGCTTATCAGAAAAATTAAACTACTGAAAAAACATTTTGTTAGATACTATGCTACTATAAATCTTGACATTCATCTTTAAGACAAAGGATGAAGGTTACAATATATATATATATATATATATATATATATATATATATATATCTCATACCAGCACATATGATATATATATATATATATATATATATATATATAAAAATCATTGTGCTGGTATGAGACTGCTACATAATAATAATAATGATAAGTCATGAGAATATCTTTCATTTCTTTAAAATTTCTGAGATGGAACCTTATCAGTGTTTATTAGTATATACAAATTAAACATGCATGACAGAATTCTCATTTAAACAATATAACGTACTCATACCTTCCAATAATATTGATCATATATTCAATCAATATTATGTATACATACTTTAGCTTCAAGTCTCTTAAATGTAGAAAGAGTTTACAGTTTATTAATTTCTTTGATTACTGTTTATTGGTGACTGACGGTGATTTTTCTAGTATAAAAATACAACAGATATTTTGACATATTAAAATATTTAAACAATTACATCTATTAAAAATGATAATTGATAACATTTAACTGTAAATAAATAATGTAGTATTTTAGTCTTTATATAACATCAAGATATTAAAAGCATACACTTTTAAATGCAGAAAGCATTTACAGTTTGTATTTTCATTGATTACAATATATTGACATCTAATGATGATTTTTGTAATATAAAATTACAAAAGATATTTTCACATATTAAAATATTTAAACAATTACATCTGTTAAAAATTATTAATTTATACATGTATATTGCAGAACAATTTCTTATATTTAAATCTTTATATTTTATGCCATGATAAAATATTCAAAGTTAAGCTTTGTATACATAAAATAAAAAAAACTGCCAATAATAATTATAATCTGATAAAAAAATATTTTATTTCTACTTTTATATGAATAAATAAAATAAATAAATAAATTTTTAATTTGTAAACATATATAAATTACTAGTCTTAAGAAAATTTTATTTGAGAAAATAAAAAAAACAAGATTTACTTTTTACATTAGAGAGAATAATGTAATTTTTTTTCCCCACTGACAAAAGTTTAAATTTTTCTAAAAACATTATATAATTAAAAAATGAATGTATTTTATATTTATTAAATAAAAAAAAACCTTCTAAGTGATTGAAAAACAACATAAAAAGAAGTGAGTAACTCTACAACCATTTCTGTTATCATTTTGAGAAAATTAACTTTTCTTATTTATCCATTGAACTTTAAAGTTCTGGTGTGATGTGATGCACTGTGACTTCTCCTTACACAGAGTCAGGAATCTCTCAGCAACTATGCCTAGAGAAACCTGTTAGCCACTTTACCTTCCCTTTCCATTCCCCACCCTAAGTTTTCTCATAATCTGCTATATCCCATTTCCACAACATAATCTTTGTCAACTCTATGGCCTTCATATCTAAACCCCCTTTATCTTTTTCCAAACCCAACATAAAAACCAATAACCCACTTTCTGTATAATCATTTTGTTCATATTTATTCTTTCTTAACTTTATTATTTGTACCCTTTCTGTTTTCAAGCATTTACATTGAATTAACAGATGCCTAATATTTGCTATGCCTTCCTTACCCAAGTTTCAGACTAAATCACCCATATTTTTTCCATTTATATGTATATTCCCTTGTTGCTAAAGATCCCATTTGAGCCTTAAACAATAAACCACTTTCATTGCTATTATCATAAAATAACTCACACCCAATGTTCTGTTTATTTCTATATATATTTAAACTCTTTTTACTCTCCATACTAGTTCTCCATCTCTCCAACTCCCTATTCTTTATTAATGCATCTATTCTTCTAGCCCATTCCTTACAACTATAACATCCAACAATCCTCTTAACATAATCATTCCACCTTTTGTACAAGTGTACTGGTATAAATTCTTTATCCAAATCTTCTGCATACCACATTACCTTTCTCACCCATCTTGTTGCCTGCCCTTTACTCATAATATAATTAAATACTATTTTGGATATTCTTTTATTATCCATAAACTGCAGTCTACCAAACATTTTCATTTTGCTTTTTGCATCTCTCATATAAAAACTGAATCATCGCATTTTTCTTTGAATTGCCTCCTTTGCTGTCAAACATCTGCATCTAATGCATGTCTTCCTACTTCCCTTTGTACTTTTTCCAAGTAATCTAATATCCCTTTATTAACACATAATTCATCATTGCCATATGGTAACTCTGCTACTGCAACTCCCTTCCATACAATTACTCCTGTCATCTAGTAATAAAAATAAAAAACTATAATCTTTGCTAATAATTTGGAAGGGTTTATTTGAAATTTTTTTTATAGATGCACTGATATACAGATTATTCAATTGCTGTCAGAGGCACTCATCTACAATGAACTTAAGCAGAAGTAACATTCTAAAGTTAAATGAAATTTGCCATGAAAGAATTAAAATGTAGCCATAGTTTTATAATATAATTAAATCAAAATCATGTTTGCATGCTTAAATTACTCTACCTTCTATATACACAATAAAAAGGATATGCTTGCTGTTAGATAATAAAAGATAATAAAATCTGAGTTATAAATGAGGAAGTTAATATGTTGACTAACTCATTTTTACTTTTGATTTCATTATTTTCTTTAACAAAAAGAAAATATACTATCAATTTGGCAGAGCTGCCATTATTACTATATTTATTATGTAGATATAATAAACACCTCCATAGTTCCTCATTCTTTTTAAATTCTCTTAAATAAAGATATAATAAAAGACAAATGACATCCAAGATACATTTCATGCTAAACCAGCACTCATCAGTTGGCCTTACTATCTCTCATATATATCATTATTATGTGAAAAGTATTTATCTAGAGTAAATTGTTACATTTTCATTTACTATTGTCCAGCTGTGAGTGGAGAAAGTTTGACAATGGTAAATAAAAATGTAACAATATATTTATTATATAGAGACATGTGCATGTCAAATAAAGTCAATTTTGCTTGGCTTTTAAAAAAGTAATATATTTCATGTAATAAAAGCAATTTTGAAAATAATGCCGATGTACAGAAATATTACAATAAATGCAACATTAATAATTATACAAACACACACGAACCTTAATGTTAATGTATATTTATGAAATAGGCTTTATTAAAAATAATAAGCTATATTGAAAAAATGAATCTAAATTGCGATGCTTGAGAAAGTTGATGATAATTTTTTTGGTCAACCAAAAGTTCAGTAAATCAATTATCAAAAATGCTATTGGAAGTTAGCAAATGTCAGTTTTTTAAATATGTTATAATAGTTTTTTAAAAGATTGTTGTTTGATAACATTGAAAGCAGTAAAAGATGAGAATATCCATTTGTAAGATTGATAGATAGATAATTTCATGGATATAATAAACAATTAGCATCTATATTAAAATATATAATTTTACTTCTTATATGTTTTATAAAGGTGTTCTTTGTATCAGGAATGCTTAAAGTTTCTAAAACTAATTATTTGAGTGCAAGCAGACAAAATTACTAGAAATTTACTAAATTAATAGAATTTCTAATTCATTTTTAGTCATGTGTTTAATTAATATTTTATGTAAATTGGCATAATTTACACAACACATTTTAGGTATATGTTTATATAAATAAATATTAATTAAACACCACACACAAATATATATATATAAATATATTAACATTTTTTATTTAAGTCCTCTATTGAAATTTATAGAAGTTTGTGGTCTTTTATATGACAATGTTTATTAGAAAACCAATCAATCTCTTGCAGGACATGTGTGTCTATTAATCAAACTTGATGAATCTGAATTTTAATGATAATTTAACTAAAGTCTTTTTATATTGGTTTAATGTTAATTGACAAGGCAAAATTTATAATTAAACTCATTTTAAAACAATCTTGTCTTCAAATAAACATTTGGATATATAAATATTAATTAATTAAACACCACATAAGTATTTAATATATTAATATTGTTTTATTTATGTCATCTATCAAAATTTAAACACATTAGTTGTTTTTCATATTGCAATGTTTGATTAAAAAATCAGCTAATCTCATGCAGAACATATGCTTCAGTCAATCAAACCTGACATTATAAGCTGCTTGATTGACCAGTTGAGATCATGTCAAACAAAGCAACTCAGTTTTTACTTTAGTAAGTTTATAATGTTTATTTTGATACCAGAATTAAATTACGTTATTATCAAATATGACATTAAATACTTAAATATAAATGCTGTATTTGATGTGATTTCAACTGGTCTCTTGAAAAACTGATAAAATCATGTTTGATTGACAGAAATACTTATCTTGCAAAAAAGTTAATTGAATTTTCATTAAATTTGATATATTAAAGACTACATTTTTAAAACTTTGATAGCAAACATAAAAATAACATGAAATATATTATCATCATTGTTTTCAACCATTATTAATCCACTGCAGGATGAAGATCTTTCCTCAACCAATCATCTTTTTCATCTATAGCCTTTCTTCTTCATATTACCCCACCAAACTTCTTTATTTCATTTATCCATCTCACATGTGGTCTTTTTTCAGGTCTTTTACAATCTCTGGGAATCTTGTTTAAGCTTTCAACTGTCCATATATTATCATCTTGTCTAGAAATATGTCCAATCTAATTCCATTTCAATCTCTTAATTCTTTCAGTGATGTCAGTGACACCTGTTTGTTTTCTCACCCATGTATTTTGTTTTTAATTTCTTCTTGTTACTTCTAACATCCATTTCTCCATATTTAATTGAGTTGACTGAAGTTTCTGTATTGCTCTTTTGTAATGTGCCCAAGACTCAAATCCATAAGTAAGAACAGGTAAAACCCATTTGTTAAAATTTTCTTTTTCAAACATATAAACATGTTTCCATTTAATCTTGTTATTTGTAGCAAAAGCACACAAACCAAGTTTATTTCTATGATTAATTTCATCCATTATATCTCATCTACAATAATAATTTGACTAAGATATTTCTTCTTTAGAAAAAAAATCCATTGAACATTGTTTTAGTCTTTTTAACATTTACTTTTAGTCTTACTTTCATATAATAACTCTTGCAACATTTTCTTAAACTCTAAAACATTATTTCCAAAAACAATCACATGATCTGCAAAATCTAGTATCTCCATTTAGTTTTATTCCCTTAACTTTTCATTTTAATCCACAAAATACTTCTTGCAAACCTGCTGTAAAAAGTTTTGTTGATATGAAGTCACCTTGTCATATACCCTTCTCAATGTTAACTTTCCTAATATCATTATATAATCTACTTGTTGCTATTCCATTTTAGTATATTTTTCAGAAGATGACAATATCCTGGATTTATACCCTGATGATCCAATGCTTTAATCACTGAAGAAATGCTTATAGAATGGTTCGAAATCTACAAATCCAAAGCATAATGGCAACTCATATTCATTGGTTTTTTCTATAACTTCTCTCAATATTTTGATATGATACACTGTACTAAAAACACTTTTAAATCCTGTTTTTTTAAATAACTTAAAATCTAAATTTCTCTATAGAAGAGCTGTAACTATTGTGGTAAAATTTTGTATAGAAGTGATAAAAGACTGATAGGTCTGTAATTTCTAATATCTTATCATCTTTTTTAAAAAGTTGATATTAATACTGCCTTCTTCCAATTATTTGTTACATCTTTATCATTAAGACATTTGTTGTATAACTTTGCCAAAAAAAAATTCTATTCCTTCACCTGCTTCTTTTAAGATGTCGATTATAATGTCATCATTATCTGTGTATAATAAATCATAGATACCATTTAACTTTAAAACATTAAATAAAAAATAAATTGCAATATATATATATTACAAATTTAGCCTTATCCTGCCCATCTGGTCCTACACATGAGTGGTCAGAATGGCTTAAGGTCAACATGGGCATGACGATGGTATTGGCATCAACGAGGATTTGGGCGTTCCATCATATATATCTATGATCTTGAATTATTATAAATAGTGAAAGACTTCTTCTAAGTTTAAATTCAAGTCTCTGAGCAATGTCATCTACGACTTAAAACACACAATAAATTTCTATTTAAAACGTTAGTGCAAATAGCATCTTCGGTGGTGAATATGTTAAATATTATTATTATTTCGTTTTTTAAAAATATTTTTCACACATTTCCTCAATGCACCATTATATATATATATATTAAAATTAAATATCTATTTATATTTTAAAACATTGTTATCGGATTATTTCGAGTTTTATTTTTTAAAATTGATAAGTTTTTTTTAAGTTAATACCTATTTATTATAGTTGAAAATACTTTTTTTATAACTGCTTCAGAAATATTCTCTGTATTAGAATTTTAGAATATTATTTATAATATATACACAATTTATAAAAAGAAATGATTCCATCTGCCAATCCGCAAATTTTCGCATTAATACATATTAGGGATGATATCAAAACAATATTTGTGTAAAGACAAAACACAGTTTTTAAAACAACTCACCCAGGACGAAGATCTATCAAACATTGTTTTCCCTTAGAGCAACAGTGAAAGAGAAAACACTATTTTCTACCCTTCTTCTATTTTTGGTTTACTCTCAAGCTAAGAATAATTAATATTTATTTACCATTGAATAACTGAACAATAACTAGATTTGATGTGGAATGGCTCTCTTAAAAAAATCCTAAGCTTATTTGAAAATAATTTTTTTTTTTAAGATTTACTTAGTTTGATTTAAGTCCAAGTGATTTTATAATTAAAAGTTGCTTTTGTTTTGGTGTTTTTTTTTTGCTTGAATTCTAGAGCAAGAAAATTTTAGTCTAAAATGGAGCAATGCACTTTAGTGATTACATAACTTTTTAGCAAAGTACTAAAAGTATAACCTATGATAAAGAGATCTTGGAAATCATTAAAAAAAATCATTGAAATGTTCAGCACTATAGTTGAGACTTAAGTAATTAAAGCTTCACAAAATATTAGATTGAAATTGTTCATATAGAAAAAAAACTCACATAGAAAAAATAAATGTAAAATGCTAAAAAAAATATCTAATTTTTAGTTAAATTCTAAATTATGTAAATTAATTTAATTTAAATTTTGTTTATTTTTTTTTTTTTAAATAATATTTTATTTCCCACATATTTCCAAATATTCTTTTAATAAAAAACAGCTGTTGATATTAATATAACTTAATAATTTTTTAGAATTTTTTTTATTGAAATCAGTCTAAGAAACATTTAAGTAGTATTATAAAACTTCATTCAGCATGATGAATTTAATACATATTTAGGTAATTACGTATTAATCCGATACTAAGATATCACATAATATATTAATTTGGCAATAAATTTCTAATCTTATTATCTTGGAAAATAACTTCTACATGGGTACCTCTGACAAATTTAATCGATAAACTGTGTTTATAAGTAAACAAACACACACATATTTTGTTGAAATATTTTACCATCTGCATACTATAATATTGGAATTATTTAATCAAATGCAAAAAAAAATTGTTGGGAGTTAATAAAAAACCATAAACCACTGATGATAATAATTAATGACAAAGTTCTTTTACAAAAGACCTTTTGAAGTCTTAAATTTTTTTTTGGCCGATCCTAACAGTTTCATCAGTCATTGAAATTAATAATTTATTTTTTATATTCCTTCAGTTATTTCAGAAAATAATTGAATGGTTTTATTTCTGGGGAAGTGGTCGTATGATATTCGAGAATCAGAAGTGGGTTATTTAGCTTCAACAACCTCCCTAAACCAAGTAACCTTACAGAGCATTGGTTTCAGTTTATATATTGAATAAGTGAGATATATAATGCATAGTATTTTCACACCACTTTTTATTGACGTAATAAAACAGTCCGTTTTTATTTTGAATTTTGCAACGTAAATAAAAATATATTTAAAAATTTGAAACGCTAATAATAATAATTAATTAATTATTGAATAAATAATTAGTTATAGATTAAAAAAAAAGTTGTAAGTAAAAATTTATTGCACTTTTGAGAATTTATCGATTGAACTTGACATCAGTTTAGATTGCAATAGATATTTTTAAAACAAACGTGAAAAGATTATTTCATTTTGACATGTCAAATTAATTAATGTTTTAAATTTATAAAAATGATTTAAAGTTTTAATTAAAAAGCAATATGCCTTTTTATCTGAGTGTAACTAGAGAAACTATAATCTAATAAAATTATTTATGCTGTAAGATTCTGTTAAACTGATATATTTTTTTATAAATTTTGAATTTGTCTATTATTTTTCATATTCCAAATTTCATGTTTGTAAATATGTTTTGAACTAAAATTTAAAATATCTTTATACTCAGAATTTTTTTTTAACAAAATATTTTTTCTATCATAGAAGAAGTTAACAGTTACAAATACCAATACAGATGGAAACATAATGGATGAAATTAATCATAGAATTAAACTTGGTTGGAGTGCTTTTGGTAGAAATAACTTGATACTAAAAAGAAATATGCCTATGTGTTTGAAAAGGAAGGTTTTTAATAAATGTGTTTTGCCAGTTCTTACTTATGGATCTGAGACTTGGACACTTAATAGAAGAGCAATACAGAGACTTCAAACCACTCAAAGAAGTGTGGAGAGATGTATGTTGGGAGTAACAAGAAGAGGTCGAAAACGCAACGTATGGGTAAGAGAACAAACAGGTGTTACTAATCTCCTTGAAAAAATTAAAAGATTGAAGTGGAGTTGGGCTGGACATATTGCTAGAAGAGATGATAATAGATGGACAATTGAAATTTTAAACTGGATTCCAAGAGATTGTAAAAAATCCAGAAAAAGACTACATGTGAGATGGATGGATGAAATAAGAAAATGTGTTGGGGTGATGTGGAGAAGAGAAGCTAAAGATTGGAAAAGATGGATTGAACTTGTAGAGATCTTCATCCTGAAGTGGATTGATAATGGTTGATGATGGTGGTGAATCAGTTGCTAATAAGATCATTTGATATTAGAATTAAAATATCAGGTGAAATATGTCAACAATTCCATTTATTTTGACATACAGAGAGTGTTTGGATTATCTTTGTAAGGAAATCAATTCAGAAGCAGTTAGTTTTTGACTATAGAACACAACAAATGATAAAAATAATATTTATATTTTGAGAGAAGTGTAAAGGAATGCTCATTTCATGCGTTTAATAATATTTTACACTTTCCTAAAAATTAAAAGAAATGTTGAGGTCGTTAGAATTTAAGATATAAATAACTCTGCATAACAATTATTCTATTACTAAATCATTTGTTCAAAACAAAAATGAATATAAATGTAATAATTAAAAATAAAAATTTTATCACCCTACCTATATATACACATATCTCCAGTGACATTGTAATTTTGTAGACCTTAGACTAAATATAATTTAGGAGATCTATTTTTAAAATAAAAAAATATATACTATTTAAATTATAAAGTAGCATATATTTTAACAATTAGGCACCATGAATTAATAATCCTATATAATATTGTGGAAGGAAATTGCACTTCACACATGCGCTATTATATTGATATTAAATCCACACATTTAACCTTTGATAAGTGTTTAAAATGTAGAAATGATTCATTTATGCTTAAAACCTATTCTTAAATAAACCAACTTTTACTGATCGTATTTAAATCAGGACTTGATCTTATTATGAGCCTGATATTTCGATTAACAATTTATTTGCACCAGTTTAGTTAATATATCTCAGGGAAGATAACGTTTCTCATTTTTAATCACATGCCATCTTGAATCATATTAGCTTAAATATATGTAATAAATAATAATATAGCAATTTACATATGCTTCAGTGGGTGTGTGTTGATAGCCATGTATGAAGAGTAATTTCCTTCCAGAAGATTACATATATAAATTGTTATATTTTCTTCTTCTTCCTTTCCTACATAAATGGTATGATATGTGAATTGTTTTATTACACATAAGGCTTTTAATGATAAATATATATACTATTATTCCAAAAATTTTGGTTTTTGCTATTTTGTAGTAGGATATTTTAAAGATTTGATCAAAATTGCTCACGTAATTATAATGAGAAAATGAGAAAAAAAAAGTGTTCTTGAATTTTCAGTAAAAATAAACAAAACTATTAATTGAACAAATTATGCATAATTTGGTTAATTTCAGTATAATTTATTGGTAAAAGCTACTTAAATGATACAAATATTAAAGAAAATAAATTTAAATTCATTGTTTTATTTTCTAAAACTATCAAAAAAATTTTACATTTCTTTGTGACAAAAAATATATTAATGAAGTTAAGTTTTGTACTCTTTTATTACAGTGCTCCATGCTATTTCACAAATTGTAACCTTTGAGTGTACATTCTGATGGAACATGAGGAAATATTAGATAATTATTTAAAACTCAATTGCAAATTATTTTTTTTTACATTTCCAATGTAACTGAGAATTAATAAATTAAAATGTTAAAAAAAAAAAAAATCAGGCAAAAAATGTATGTCAATAATTCTTTTTCATTCATTTATAAAAGGAATTCCTTGCCTCAAAGTAAAAAATTTGGAATTACAAAAATTGTTAAATAGAAGAAAGATGGAGAAAGATGAAATCTTTCAACATCTCTTTTTATATTTCTATAAATGCTTGGAGGATTAACTTGGAATTAACTGCTGAATACCAAATAGAAGCTTTCCACGCAGAATTACTTAATTTTTTGTTTCATCAACATTATTTTGCATGTTTGTAAATTCTGTTGTTTTTATATTCTAAACACATCACATTGCCTTCAACTTTATAGGTCAAATTTGTTCACTTTAATCACTTATGTAGTTTTGATAAAAGTAATAAATTCTTATCAAAAATTGCAGCTTTTCTTATCTGAAATAAATCGTTGTCTCTCTTGCTAATTGTTTTCTAATCAAATTGAAAATTCTTCTATCCTGTAAAAAGTGGATAATTATAATCTCAAATGCATTTGAGTTTATTTTTTAATTAAATTATTTATTGATGATTTCAAAATAAATACATATAAAATGTATATAGAGAAAAGCTTTATTTAATTCTAACAGTGTGGTTATGCTTAGCATGCTTTTGGTACCCACTAGTCATATTCATGATTTGTAGAATATTTTGTATCCAATTTTAATGTGTCACACTTTTAAAAATGAAATAGCATGGTAACATTTTAAATATCTTCACAAAATGTCTTTTGTGACTGCTTATTAATGACTTGCAAAATGTTGTCAACATGAGTATCCTGTATATATTTGAGCAAAAAAATTAGAAAAGACTCAATCTTCATCATTTATGACTATTACATATGTTATCATTCAAGGGTGAAAACAATACAGACAAATACTTATTTTGTAGAGAAAAAATTCTTGCTGTGACATTGTGTTTATTTTAGAAACAAATCTAATAGATACAACTGTCATTATTAATAAGATATCTATTTTGTGTATAAGTACAAAATTTAGTCATCTCAAAATGATATTACTACTACTAGTACAACAACAACAAATACTATTACTACTGCTACTACTAGTAGTACAACAACAACTACTACTACTACTACTACTGCTACTACTACTAGTAATACTACTATTACTACTACTACTAGTAGTAGTAGTAGTACAATTATTACTACTATTACTGCTACTATTACTACTACTGCATCTACTACTAGTACAACAACAACTACTACTACTACTATTACTACTACTACTACTACTACTACTACTACTACTACTACTACTACTACTACTACTACTACTACTACTACTACTACTACTACTACTACTACTGCTATTACTATATTAGACCAAAATCTATTTAAATATATTTGATGTAACTATTTTTAAATTGTTATTCTTTTGTTCTTCACTATCTTATAAGCAATACCATCCCCTAAAAGAAACTAATAATCTTATCTCTGCAATGTATGAAGTTTAATCTCCTCAAATTATTATTTCAATTGTTCTTAAGCTGGTTTTATAAAAAAAATCTCATTTAATTATTGTTATTCTTGCCAAGAACTCAAACCATTGGTATTGTAAATATTTGATAATCTTGTTTCATCTTTCATACATGCTGCTAAAATTAACTTGCATTTATTTATCTTTTTTTTGATTACAAGTGCAATTTCTTGTAACTAAAAATCAAGCTTATTTTCACTCTCTATAGCAACACATAATTAAAGAATTGGTTTTTCTAAGCAAGCAGTTTTATGGTGTTCAATTTGTTTGCCAAAAATCTAAATTAATATTCAATAAAATATCAGAAAATATAGCATGAATCTATCTATAATCTCTAATTACATTTAGACAATATTCTGCTTTCATTGACAGTTATTAATGAAATCCAAGATCTAGGTATTAGAATTCAATACAAACATAATTAATAGGATTTATTGACTGGTTTAGGGAAAGCAAAGCAAAAAAAAATTGTGTATGTTGATGCCTGTGTTAAGAAGGCTAAATAAATCTAAAATTAACATTATGAATGAAAATTCTAGTCACCAATGGTATTACCTTAACTATAGATAGCAATAAGAAGTGTGAATTTGCTTATTGGCAGGACTTTATCTAAAGGCAAAATTGACTAACTTTTGTATAATTTGTGTATTACATGATTCATTACTTGGATGAAAAGTGTTTATATCTGTTGATGAAATACATATTGAAATTAAAAGTCCCAAATAATGTACCACCCTCGAAGGCTGATTTTATTTTATTAATAAATTAAAAAAATAAATTGTTATAACCTTTTTATGTTAAAATCATTATATCAAGATATTTACTAATAAAATTATCTGCACATCTTAACTTTAATGTTATTTTACTATGCTAAAATGTTACAAATAAGTCTAAGCTCAAAACTTTTTGAATTTAAACCAAAAAAACCTCTTCAGTAATTGCTATATGATTTTTGACAGAATTGTATTAAAAAATCAAATAATCTGTTTATTTCAAAATTCTCCAAATTCTACTATTGGTTGCATGACAAAAAGACATTACACAGAATACATAAAGATTTTACAATAAATTTTTATATTGTCTTTATCTTTTCAGCTAAAATTATTATCTCTCTTCACTAAGAATATTCTTATATGTAATCTGTATTCTTAACATTGTTTAATGATCAAAAATACTTTTTTTAAAAAATTGTATGAGACATTGCACCTATTTATTACAACCATTATAATGTAAAATAAACAATCAGTCTCATATTACACCTGTTTCAAGTAAAATCTAACTTCTTCAGGTATCTAGATTTGAAATATATGTTTCTATATTAACATAATGATTAAAACTTTGTATATAAGTACCATTTCTGTGGTTGAATATTTTAAAATATGAATAGCATTTTTAGAACAATTGCAACTGTATAATATATCAAGAATTTTATAACAGTAAACACTTTTATGTAGGCAGGGACCATTGCTTACCCAATAATAGTGTCTTAATTAACATTTTTACTATCACTGCCAAATTACATGTAATTTTAACAAATGCACCAAAATCAGTTTGAAAACACAAATTTGAAATAGTTAAAATGGATAATGAAAAAAAATTATTTATTTTTAAATGAGTAATAAATATAAATTTAAATATATAATGAATTAAATATAAACTATCTACTAAAATGTTTAACATTTATATATTGTTTCCCAAAGAACTGCTTATTTTTTGTATTGCCAATAAATATTTAGATTTCTGGTAAATGCTATCATCATTTAAAATCATTATCAGTTCATTGAAGAATTAAAAAAATGTCTTCAAAATTAGTCAAGTTTTTTCAATTCATAATGTCTCTTTTTTATGTCACTGTAAAACCAAACTTATTTTAACTCCATATCTCATACATGTTTGTTTTCTAGGTCTTTTATAGCTTCTTGAGATACCAATTTAAGACTTTAATTATTCATCTATTGTCATCTTTTCTAGAGACATGACCAGTGTAATTTCATTTGCCTCTTAATTTTTGCAATAAAGCCAGTGGTATTTATTCATTTTCTTATCTACATGCTTGGTTTTAATTTCTCCTATTACTCTAATAAAAAAGTTTTCATATTTAACTGTATAGGCCGAATCTATAATGCTTTTCTATTAAATGTCCAAATTTTAGATCTTTATGTGAAAAATTGGTAAAATATATTTATTAAAAATTCTTTTTTAAACACATAGACTTATTTATTTTAATAATAAACTATTTCTATGAAAAGACTCCAACCATGTTTACTTTACAATTACCTCCCATCATTACATTTCCAGTATCTAAAAGTCCTACTTTATTATTTTTATCTGACAGTTCTTGTAATACTTCCTGAAGCTCTAAAGCATTATTTTCAATTAAATTATTAGCAAAATCTAGCTAACTTAAAATTATTTTTTATTTTTTTAGCTATCTATTTTAATTCACAAAATACTTCCTGTAAAAAGTTTTAGAGATATGTCACAAATCTTTATAAATGTTAATCTTCTTTATGTCACTATAGTATGAAATCACCTCTGTTGCATTTTAATATTCTTTAAATTATAAACAAATTCTGTGTCTATTTCTTGATAAAGTAATTAAATTGTTTGTTTCTCATAATGTCATGTAACATTCAAGTTCTGGAAGATTTTGAGTCGATCACTCTACCTCAAAGATTTAATCATTATGAAAATGTTTAATGAATCATATGACTTTTCTTTATTTCCAACAACTCATATTTATTGGTTCTTTTTACAACTTCTTTTAATACTTTGATGTGATCTGTTATGCTACAATAACTTTTAAATTCAGCTTATTTTTTAATTGGTTTGAGTCTAAAGTTCTTTGTAAATGAGTTGTAATGATCTTAATAAATAGTTTGTTTAAAATTGATATAAAACTGATAGCTCTATATTTTTTAACAGTTTGTCTTTTCACTTTAGTTAAATATCACTATTAATAGTGTTTGGTATATAGCTTTAGCAGCATATTTTCCACTTCTTTTAAAATATCTATAATAATTTGATCATTTATTGAAAATTTTCCAATTATCTTAGATTTAATTGGTACCAATAAAATTTCATTTATGTAGATTACATAGACCCTATCCATAACATATCTTTTGTACATGAAAGATTTACATTTAGAAGTTCATATTTTTTTGATTACTTCTACGGGACAGGTTGAAATAAAAATTCCAGCTTTTTATATGATCAAATTTACTTTTATTCTTTATTATATTTTCAGAAATTTTGAATTATTTGATAAAAATATGTTTAAAAAAAATTATTTTCAAAAATATTATTTTAGTTTTACAAACACAGAAAAAGAAATTAGCTAAAAGGTATAATAATGTCTTTTTTTTTTATTTAATGATTACCACACTGTTAACTTTTATATTAAATAGATTCGTTTTAACTCAGTTTTTAAAACTCAACACATTATTGTTCAGATTCCTTAGAACTAATAAAATTCTATTTATAATTTTAAAAATGACAAAAATATTTCTGCTATCATCCATATGAATGCATTCTCATACAGAAAATTACACATTGTGGCTGTAGATTATTGATTTCTCTTATCTTTTTCTGAAAGTAAATATTTTTGAAGAAAATTTGTTTCTAATAACATTATTCTTCTAAATAAATAAAGATTAAATAAATATTTTGTGGAAAACAATCATAAACATGTAAAAAAAACTATGGAAAATATATGTTTTCACTTTTGGAATCTAACAAAAGATCGAATATACTAAAAACCTCTTGCAAGTACTCTTGCTCTGAGAGAACTAAAAACTACCAATCAGCAACGTTACAGACTGATTGTCAGCTTGTTTGGAATAGGATTCTCTGTATAGCAGTAACATCCAATAAATTAATATTATTTTATGCACAAATAAATGCAAAATTGGAAAAATACTACTAAAAATAGACACAAGAGAGTGGGTTAAAGCTGAAGTACAGCAATCTCATTGCAAACTTCAAGGACACCCATTAAGATCATTTACGGGGTTAAAATTAATTTTTCAAGTGTCTTGAAGTTTATAAGATAATTTATAACTTGCTGAATAAAATATATATGCTACCAGGTGGTCTTTTCTTACCTAAAAAAAATAAAAGAGTTTAGCATTCAATATTAGATACATTTATTAGATGTCGATTAAAGTGAGCCTAGACTAACATTCAGTCTGAATAATTAACTGAAAAAGGTTTTATATGCATAAACTATATTCCAATATATATTTTCTACGTTGAAAAGTTAAAGCATGTAAGCAATTTTTTTGGAAAGCAGACTTGGTTTCAGACAAAGAGCATGTTGAACAACATGATCATCATCATAAGGTTTTCTATTTTTTTTTTTTTTTACAAAACGTAATATATTATTTCTGTTTAAAATTTACTATAAAGTAATAATTTCTAAAGTTATGAGATAAGAAGTTAATGTGTTTAAGTTAAAATGTTTCAAACTTGTTTAATATTTAATTTATTTACTTATAAAACAACTAATTTAGTCATTAAATAATTAAAAAGATAAAGAAAGACACGCTTGTCAGTTATTTTAAATTTTCTCTCTTATTGACTATTACTTTAGTCATGTGAAGACTATGACAGCAATTGATTGATTAAAATTGCTAATGCTGCAAAAATAAAATGCTTTATAAAATTACATATACTTGATATTTAAATAAAAGTTTTTGAGTGCATATTGTTTACACACTGCCTTAGTTTCTTTTTTAAGTTTCTATTTTTCTGTTTGACAAGTAAACTAGCAACCTGTTTTGTTACATTCTTATATATATATCTATCACTAATTTATAATTTTCTCATTTTAAACATACAGGGCAGGCAAGACGGATTTTAACTGAGCTACTCTTTCTAATTAGCTCAGACTAATATTAGTTTTCGCTGATCTGTATTTATTTACTGAATATCATATCGAAGATTTGAAATTCCAGGCACTCTTAAACCTGAAGCCTAATTATAAATATAGGGAATTTGAACTCAGACTTTCAAGGCCCTTCACTATCCACATTATCTCATACTACTGATACACATGACCACACACATGCAAAAAAGATAATCACCGATATAGTATTTCGTGCTAAATCAGCTTATCAGTTGGTCCAGGTTACCGGAAATCTGGATCAACTGATGAGTGCTGGTTTAGCACGAAATACGTGCATCGGTGATTATTCATCTTTTCTGCCTTTGTGTGGTCATGAGTATCAGTAGTATGAGATAGTATGGATAGTGAAGGGACTTGAAAGTCTGAGTTCAAATCACATATATTTTGAATATCATATCGATATAATTTACAAGAAATGTTCTATGCATTTATTGGCAGATACCACAAATAATTACCAATTACTCTTTATCAGATCGGAAATCAAATATATATATTTTTATTATTAATATAGGTATATATATATTTATTCAATGTTTCACAATTCTTTGGGAGAGTTTAATAACCGGCTATAAGTAAAGAAATTAATTTGATTGAAGCGCATCTTAAATTCATTCACATTTTTTCAGAGTCTATAGCAATATCATGAAAGAATAAGAATAATCAATTATTATTTTAAAAGTATTGTGCATAAGGAAAAACGACTAAAACATTGAATAAACAAACAGATCTTTAATAAAATGTAAAAACAAATAAGCTTAATAATGTTTTGATTTGATGATTAATTAATATTTGTGTGCTTATTAAAATTATTAAAAGACTACTATCAAGTGCAAAAAGAAAATACATTACTTATAAAGTAAATTCATATATATATTGTGCCCTTTTCTATAGACCAGTAATAGTTTATAACAGTCAATTACTAAAAAAATTTTAAATTTAGAATATGTTTTTTTTTTTTAATACATTAATTATATTAAGTCAATTATATCTTTAAAGTACAATTTGAAGCTAAAGAGAATATGTAGTATATAAAATCATTTAAAAATAGTTATATAAAGATTAAAATATTGTTGCATATGGTTGTAAAAGCTGGCCATAGTAAATAACACAGCTATAAATAATTAAAAGTATATTTAAAAATTCGATTTTAATAGTTTAAAACTGATAATTTAATAAATGCTATATTTAGATTTGTAATCATATTTAAATAGTCAAAATTAATATAGTATATTTTAAAATAAACTTTGTGATGGTGAAGATTATATCTAATTCTATATTTTCTAAATTCTTCTTCCAAATTTTTTTATAATTATTTTATATAATATAATAAGTGTATCAATTTTATTAGTTTAGACAGAGAAATAGATTGAAAATCGTCTAAATTGTAATCACGTGATTGTTTTAATGTATACTGTCACACACTGCTTGTTTGAATTAATAACAAAGTTTAAAATATTTTCAGAGTTATATTATAGAATTGGATAGAATTATTGCCTATTATAAAAGTAAATAATAATAAATATTAAGTTAACTATCATATGTAATGTTTAAATAATTTTAATAAAATAATAATTTATTTAAAAGTAATATTTTAAGTAATGTTTTAGGTTCATTATCTCATCATTTTATTTTTCAAATATAATTCTACTATAAATTGAAAATCTGTAAATTTGTTTTCAAGTTGGGGTAAGAATTGACCAATAAGAAATAAGTATCCTTACAGACGATAAATATCGTTGTAACTAAGATAGAGCGGGAGATTAAAAATGTATTGAAACTGGAGAGAGGTAAATTATAACTATCAAAAGATAGTATTTTTAAAATCTTTTATTTTAGTCAATTTTTTTAGTACTTTCTTATAACTTTATCTGAAAAAAAAAAAAAAAACTAATTGATAATTTTAAAAAATATTTTTTTGCAAAAGAGAGTATAAACTAAAAATATTTTAATAATTTCATTTAATATGATTTTCTAATTTTTAAAGTACTTACCAGTCGTATTTTATCTAAAAGTTTAACCTAAACTACGCAATAAAAAATGGATATACTACAAAATAAAATGGATAGAAATTGTAATACAATAAAAATATTTGAAATGTTTATTGATACAGCTTTATTAACATTTAACCGAAGAACTTTTTTGGTACATAAAAAAAACCACAGCTCGGACACTATACGGAGTCTAAAAAGTATATGGAAACATATTATTTATAGACTGATCCAAGATTTATTTTTAAATGATAATAAGACAATTATATATTGCATGAATTATTTTATATAGTATGATATTCAAAGGAATAAAATGTTATATCCTTTCTAAAGGTAACATTTTTTTTAAAAAAAAGATATTTTCGAGTGCAAAATTTAAGAAAGAACCCAGGAGATTATGTTATAGAAGCATTTTTGATATTAAAATATCCATTCTTCGAATTATTTAAAATGTACTTGGAAAAGATTTGTTCAAAAGTATTTGAAGTTTTTATTTTAAAAGAGATTTATAAAAATACCAAACGAAAGTTTTAAATGTACCAGAAGGAAACATAGATAAAAAAAAAAAGTGAACATATAGATGAAAAAAATGGATCCATGGAAATACCAATAGTACTTAAAAGTTTATCGAATATTTTAAAGTTAAATGAGATGGATTGATGCATCGGATACGCAGAGAATATTGGTAGAGAAGACTAAGAAGCTTCACAGGATTAATTAATATTATCGTCCTAAAAAATTAAAACCAAGAATTATTTTCTAAATTTTAATAAATGGATTGATAATTATTTTTATTTAAACTTTAACACGCTTAGAGGAGAACATTTTTTAAAAACTCTAGAGAAAATAATAAGCATTTTGGACTTATCAGGAACTATCGTCAAGAAAATATGTAACTATAGTTTTGATTCTTTTTATTTTGTTAACCTAATTTAAATCTAAAATTTTATATAAGATTAGGAAAAACATAAAAACATTAATTTGTTAATATTAAAATCTTATAATATAACAATCTAATAATTTAGCTAAAAAATATTTTAATATAAAGTGTATGGGTATGAATTTTTTTTTTCTATATCTGCAATGCTCAAGTGGACAAAGGAAGCCTACTGAACACGATGACTAGATAAAGGTTATTGGTAATAATAATAACTATTAATAATTTTATAATGTATATTTTTGTTTTCTTTAGATCATCCATAAATTGGAAGAATGAAGTGTAAAAGTTTTTTTAAATTATATGTAACGCATTTTTATACAACATTTTAAAAAACATTATGAGATAGGATTGATTTGAAAATATGCATACGACAATTTTTTTTTAATTTTTTTTTTATTAGTAATATAATCCAACATAACAAATAATTATGTGATTCTTTTAAAGTTTTTATGATATGGGATATTCAAATATTGTCTAAGTAAATCGTATATGATTAAACATACAGAGCAATGAAGTAAGCAGACTTTTCTTATGGGATAGTAAGATTGTTTAACTATTAATGAATTTTATTTATTGTTTGTGTAAATGCAGATAGTTATTTTATCGATGTAAGATGTAGAAAAATCTTGAGAAATAATATTGAGATAGTGGCTTGGGAGTACTATAGTTAGCAGGAAACCAAGATGATGTATATTTAAAATAGGATATGATAAGGAATGGGAATAATATTTAGTCTTTATGTGGTTATCAGCATAGTTAACATAGCCCTATGACTGATACATATTTTATTGGACAGTGTTTATATTACTTTAAATATTTGATGTTCTAAAAAAGCTGAAGAAATAGCTTTAACATCTTCCCTGTACTAGAGGATATTAGGCAGATAAATGTCCTACCTCTTTGCACTGTACCATGATTTTGAGATATGTTAAGAATAATACTCTAGCTTTCTTTCTTAATCCTATACATCTGTTTTCGCTATCTTTATTTCATGTAACTGCATCGTTTAGTAAGATATTTTAAAAGAAATGATAAATAATTTAGAACTAAGGTTGTGCTATCATTTTTGGATAAGATTAGTTTAGTTGCTTATAAGGAGCAGAATGTTATAACTTAAATTTGAAGATCCAAAGTATC
Source organism: Epiperipatus broadwayi (assembly GCA_028023455.1). Classification (NCBI taxonomy): domain Eukaryota; kingdom Metazoa; phylum Onychophora; class Udeonychophora; order Euonychophora; family Peripatidae; genus Epiperipatus; species Epiperipatus broadwayi. The sequence goes on along the minus strand of JAQFVV010013093.1, from coordinate 145,484 downwards.
CTGGGGAAAGAAAAGAATCATAAAATATATTTTGAATTTTATTTCGGAAATGAAATATAAAATTTTTTTAAAATAAGGTATCTAAACAAAGATATTTTTGAGTGATAATAATTTTAAATGCTTTAGTGTTATTTTTTTTTGAGAGAAAAATAAGTATTGTATATTTTTATTTTAAAATACAATAGTACAAAGTAGATTATGTAAACAATGTGCATAGTATATTCTTGTTTATTGATTAACAGAAATCTATTAATGATTAAACTTATATCATACTAAAGTAAGGTTTAAAGAAGAGTATATTATGATTAGTAAACATGGTGTGAGGAATACTAAAATCTCATACTGAATTTTGGATAATATTTTTGTATAACATCTTTGACTTTGCAAGATGAAAATTTTAATATGTTGAGAAAGCCATACTCATTATAAAATTTTGTTTTCTATAGAATGTTTTTCTAAATATGAATTTTTTTTTTTCAAAAATAGGATAGTTTAATAATATTAGAGATAAAATACTGTTGTTAATAAAGTAGATAAATTTATTTGTAATAAGTTAACCATAAGGAGAAACCAAATAGTAACATTTTTTTTTAAATTTTGACCTAAATCTAAATAAAATATAATTGAAATATAAATTATTTTTTTATAACCAGGTAGATCAAACTGTAAAATAAAAAGGGTTAAGGATATCCACTGTAAATAATGTAAATAAATTGTTTAGTTACTTATTGTTAGTAATAAACTTTGTTAAATTTTGTTATTTAAAAATTTTTGTGTCAGAGTTGTTTATTTCTCCACATCACTGCATGAAAACACGATATATGCATAATAACTGAAACAAATATATAATTTTGCACAAAAGATAAATAAAGAATTGTCTTAAAAATTTTAAATATTTTATTGGTATTCATTATAATTAAATAATCATAATCTTACATTATTTATTGGTCATAAACCAGTTATCACAATATTATATTAAATTATATGCTATCAGTTGCCACACATATTTTGTTTGTCAGATTATTAAAATGCTACCACGTATTTATTATATCATTACATGAAGAATATTATTATTGTTATTTATTATTATTAGTTTAAGTGTAGTAGATTATGACATAAAATCCCTTCTCATATTTTACTACCGTAATTTTATTAACTTAGAATAAACTTTATGAACCTGAGATTATTTTATTGAGCTAGATTATTATTAAATAGAAGATTAAAATTTAATTATTAGTTTAGTCTTAGTGAGTGGAAGTAATTAAAGTCGTAAGAATACTATGAGTTTGTTATTTGAAATAATAATAAAGGGAGGATAGTGTTCTTATGCCATTGAGGTAGTATCCTGTAGGATATTGGCTCAATGTAATCTATCTTGTCACCTGTATTTTCACTTCAAGTCTCATGAAAATATTAAATATTTATTTAATATATTTTATAAATTGAACCTTATTCGAGTTTTAGATTTGAGCTAGTGGAATATTTTAATTTTAATACTGAATATTTAGTTATTAATTATTAACTGAGATAGAACCTGTTTTATTTTATACCATACATTATCTGGAAGTGAAGATGTAGAATTACAAGGTCAGAATATATATTGAAGCGATACGAAACCTTCATCATGTTTTCAATATCTAATATTAGATATTTTATGCTATAAAAATCAAACGATTAGTGTGAGGCATATATGGCAGGCCAATCATCCTTAATCAAATTCCTTAGGAAAAGATCAATCTTCATATCGATCTAACAATGCCAGTTTATTGAAATATCATCACTAATATTATTTATTTAAAGATAAAATTTAAATATACAGCGGAACTGGGATATTTGCTATATTTTGTTCCAGAAAATGTACAATGTTTTTCAACATGCATATAATATATATTATGTTTTCAGGAGCATCCATGTTTAATAAAATAAAAAATGAGGTAAAAATATTAATGTTTCAATAAGATAGCAATTGCCCTTAACTGGGTTTTAAAACCCCAATGATAATCACGTGATTGTAGCAGAGATATTCGTGTCACATGCTTGTCGAATAGACTGACTTAAATTTGGTAGTGTTTTTTAAATTTTTATTCATTTGCATGAGGAAGCATTTTTATCCAATTGGAAATTTTAATGTTTCATCACGTTTGCTAATGCAATTCGTTTTTATAAATATTTCTATGGTTCCCCTAATTAGTTTTTAATAATGGTTGTTGCATGTGGAAATAATTTTAATATTTGAGAAGTCTACATAATAACAGTGTCTAAGATGTTGAGTATTTTTTCTTGCATAACATGTTCATCTTTTCTAACATTTCTAAATTGATTGCTCTTTCCTACCTATGTGGTTGGACATATGCCACATGGCATCTCATAGAACTTCAAAGAGTCTATGAGATCCCATTTCACATGTTCCCAACAATGTACATAGGAAAGAGAATTTAGATGACGATGATAAGTGCCAGAAGTAATGAGTACATTAATGCAGTAAAAAACTTAATATCTTCAGCACTAGCTCTCCATGTTTTAGGCACTAGTCATCATATTGACTTCTCAAAAACTAAAATCATATTTATGTGCAACAACCATTATCAAAGAATATTTAGGGAGGCTATAGAAATATTTATAAAAACAAATTGCATTAACAAACTTGATGAAACAATAAAATTTCCAACTGTATAGAAGTGTTTGTTCATGCAAATGAATAAATATTACAAAAACACTTCAAATGTAAGTCCATATGATGCAATTATCTCTCTATTTCCCACGTGAAAATTATTTTTTTCACTCAATTGAGAGCAAGTGCTATCTCATCAAAACATCACTATTTTTACTTTATTTTTATTTTATTAAACACAGTTGATGCTGGAAACATGATTTATAAAACATTGTATGCCTGCACAAATATTCGTTTCAACATAAAAGACAGGACAGAAGTAAGAATGTAAGCTGGAGATAGATAATTGTGAATTTAATTTTAGTTTTGGTACCACTGAAATGTGTCAAATATCTCTTATGGTTGAGGGGAGAGTGAGTTAGTGAAAGAATCTAAATATATGTATTTGGAGAAGTATAGCTTTAAGCTATTTGATTTTTTTTTATGGAAAAGTAAAATTTAATAATAATAAAGTGATAATTGGTTATATTAAAAAATAAATTGCATTAAAAATAAAGAGGAATTGAAGATTGATTATTTTAAAAGATAAAAGATGGTGCTAGTAAAATTAATTTTTAAATAGAAGGATATTAATATTTCATATTAAATAGGTTCTGCTTTTGAAAAATGAATTCATTTTATTTTATATTTTGCGTAAAAGGGGAAATTTTGTTTGTCAAAAAGAAAAAAAATAATTAAAAAATTATTTAATCAAGAGAAAAAGATATTTTTGGCAGTAGACATTTTAAAATTTGGGATTTTTGGAAAAAAAAAAAAGTTTTTTGAAAAACAGTAATGATGAAATTATAAAAAAATCTTGGATAATTAATTTGGTCAGAACATGTCTGTCCAATGAGGCAAATGCAAGATATTAGAGCAGGAGAAAGCAGAACATAATAATGAATATTTAGCCCCAACCTTATGCAGTGGAGGTATATCCAGCAACTGCACTGGTGTTTGAGAATAATAAGTTGCTAGTTCATTCCCATACATGTGTTCACTTTTGTTTTATTCATCATCATCATTATCAACCATTATCAATCCACTGCAGGATGAAGGTCTCTCCAAGTTTAATCCATCTTCTCCAATCTTTAGCTTCTCTTCTCCACATCACCCCTACACATTTTCTTATTTCATCCATCCATCTTACATGTGGTCTCCTTCTGGGTCTTTTACAATCTCTTGGAATCCAGTTTAAAATTTCAATTGTCCATCTATTATCATCTCTTCTAGCAATATGTCCAGCCCAACTCCACTTCAATCTTTTAATTTTTTCAATGAGGTCAGTAACACCTGTTTGTTCTCTTACCCATACATTGCGTTTTCGATCTCTTCTTGTTACTCCCAACATACATCTATCCATACTTCTTTGAGTGGTCTGAAGTCTGTGTATTGATCTTCTATTAAGTGTCCAAGTCTCAGATCCATAAGTAAGAACTGGTAAAACACATTTGTTAAAAACCTTTCTTTTCAAACACATAGGCATATTTCCTTTTAATATCAAGTTATTTTTACCAAAAGCACTCCAACCAAGTTTAATTCTATGATTAATTTCCTCTATTATGTTTCCATCTGTATTAATAATCTGACCAAGGTATTTGTAACTCTTAACTTCTTCTAATTCATCATAATCAATCTTTATTTTCATATTTGGAGCAAATCGATTAAACATTACTTTAGTCTTTTTAACATTTATCTTTAGTCCTACTTTCCTACTTTCATCTGATAACTCCTGCAACATTTCCTGGAGCTCGGAAGCATTATTTGCAAAAACAACTACATCATCTGCGAAATCTAAATGACTTAAATAATCTCCATTTACTTTCACTCCTTTAGTTTCCCATTTTAATCCACAAAATACTTCTTGCAGCACTGCTGTAAAAAGTTTTGGAGATATGGAGTCACCTTGTCTTACACCTTTTTCAATGTTGACTTTCCCAGTATCATTATGTAATCTAATTGTTGCTGTTGCATTTTTATAAATATTCTTTAAAATATGACAATATCCTGGATCTATACCTTGATGATCCAATGCTTTAATCACTGAAGAAATGTTTATAGAATCAAATGCCTTTTCATAATCTACAAATCCAAAACATAATGACAACTCATATTCATTTGTCCTTTCTATAACTTCTCTCAATACTTGAATATTATCTACTGTACTAAAACCACTTTTAAATCCAGCTTGTTCTCTTGGTTGGTGAAAATCCAAGGTTCTCTGTAGACGAGTTGTAATTATCTTGGTAAAATTTTTATATAAAACTGATAAAAGGCTGATAGGTCTGTAATTTCTAATATCTTCTTTATCACCTTTTTTAAATATTAATATTATTACTGCATTCTTCCAATCATCCGGTACATCTTTATCATTTAGACATTTGGTATATAACTTTGCTAATATTTTTTCTGTTTCTTCACCTGCTTCTTTTAATATATCAATTATAATTCCATCATTACCTGGAGCCTTTCCTTTTTTCATACATTTAATTGCATTTCTCACTTCTTCATTTAAAATTCTGGGCAATTTGGAAGATGTAATAGATATAGGAGGTACTTGTTCTTTATTACTATATAATTCTTGATAAAAATCTTCTACCAATTTCATAATGTCATCCCTCTTTTTAGTAATAATTCCATCTTTTTCCTTATTGCAGATATAAATTTCCTACCAATACCAAAATGTTGTTTTACATTCTTAAGACTTTTATTTTCTTCTACAGCTTTTCTTGCTAGTTCACAGTTATACTTTCTTATATCATTTTCAATTCTTTTCCGCACCATTTTACAAAATTCGAGATATTCAATTCTTTTTAATGCATCATTCTTGCATATCTTCATATTCCTTCTTTTCTTCATAAGTTCTCTAGTCTCAGTAGAAATTTTATTAGTCAATTGCTGCTTTTTTCTACCAGCTATCTTTGTTGCAGTTTTTAAAAGTGTATCAGTTATTTTCATATTAATTTCATTCAAATCTGAATCATGTTCAAAATCTACTAATACTTGAAACCGATTTGTAAGTTCTAATTTAAATTCATTAGAATGTTTCTGAAGATTAGGAATATCAACTGTAAATATAGTTTTTCTTAATAATTTTTGTCTCTCTAGTTTTACATTAACATGTATCTTACCCCTTACTAATCGATGATCACTTCCTGTGTTAAATTTATTAAGAACATTACAATCTTGAAATATGTATTTCCTGTTAGTCAAAATATAATCCAATTCTGCTGTACCTTCATTTGGACGCTTCCATGTCCATTTCCTTCTAACATTTTTCTCAAAAAAAGAATTCATAATATAAAGTTTTTCCTTCTCTGCAAACTCCACAAGCCTATGTCCTCTCTCATTTCTATTACCATAACCAAAATTACCTACAACACTTTCATCTTTCATTTGTTTACCAATTCTAGCATTAAAATCTCCCATAACAATTTTAAAATGTTGTTTACTCTGATCAAAAGCCTTTTGTACATCCATATAAAAATCTTCTACTACTTCATCACTGTGAGAACTTGTTGGAGCATAAACCTGAATTATCTGCATTTGATATCTGCTATTAAGTTGTATAACTAATCTTGCCACTCTGTCTGATACACCATCAATCTCCACAATATTGTTCTTCCACTTTTTATTTATAATGAATCCTACTCCACTTGTATTTCCAATATTTGTGCCTTTATAATAGAGCATATGTCCACTTTTTAAATCAATTGTCTCTTCACCTTTTCTTCTAACTTCACAAAGTCCAATAATATCCCATTTAATATAAGAGAGTTCTTCTTCTAATTCTTGCAATCTTCCTTCACTTGAAAGTGATCTGCAGTTGTAAGTACCTAAATAAAAAGTCATCATCAAATGGCAGCCTGGGTCCGCCTCCAGGATATTCTTAGCACCCTCCGCCTTCGGCCACCAACCGCTGCCTTGGTTGGTGACTTTACAGTCTCCTGGGATTAAGGTCCATGCTTTATTTTTGTCTGTCATAATTGTATAATTGGGAAAAATCTTTATCATTTACACAAACATTCATTCTGCCTTATCAGGCACTGAGAAGAAAAACCATGGTGTTTCTTGATCTTAAACTCAGAGGTAAAAAGCCAATAAACTCACCACGCTGGCTAATGTGTGTTAGTGAGCAGCCCATCCATGTTCGTATACTATATGAATAAACATATAGTAATAACAGCTGCAACAACAAGAACGTATGGAGTGGACATTAGGAATTTGCCCTGCTCGGTTCCTTTAAGGCCTCCAAGAGGAATCAAAGGGTCTCCTTTCAGTTAATAGCAAACTCCTTTCTGCAGCCTTGTTTTATTATGTAGCATTATAGAAGAAGAAAGTTACAAAGTCCAGCTCTAATATGAAACAAAGATGAAATAATGTCCATCATCATCAAAGATATGTTTTTCTTGCCCAGAGACTTGTTTGACAGTTGCTGATGTATTCCAAATTTACAAAAAGTGTTAATATCCATCGTTTAAGTGGATAGTGACGAAGAAACAAAAAAATATTCATGCTGGTCAGTCTTAATTGATGATTGAAGAAAGTACAGGTTTTATCATTAATAACCAGTCAGAAATATTGATTGGAAAATCTGAAGATGGATCAACCAAGTAATAAAATATAAATAAATTGTCTTAGAATTGTGTATAAATAAATAAATAAATAAATAAATAAATAAATAAATATATATATATATATATATATAAGAAAAAAAATTTCTGACTGTCTACAAACATAATCATAAGCACTTACATAAATAAAAACATTGATAAAATTGTTTTAATATACATCACATGTGATGTAATCATAAGGCCTTAAATTATAAATTCAATATTTTGTTTAATTATGACTATTATTTATTATATTATGTTATTGTTTTTATCTTTTTTTTAAAGTATTGTACATTTATATTTATCTTTTGAGGGAATTGTAATATATATATATATATTATGAAAATTATATTTTATTATTTAAAACGTCCATAGGTGAAATCTCAATCAAGCATGAAGGGTGATTGGGGGTGATGTCTCTAATTTAGTTTAAATTGTTGAGAGATGAAGCATGATGGAAATGTTAAAAACCATAATATTCAATGCCTGCTCAATGGTATTACAGTTTTTTATTTGAATATTATAAAGACAATTACATAATGTGGAAAGTATTTATATTTTTGTTACTACTTGTAACAAACTATTGTTAAGTTTTAAATATATTCTCTGGTCTCAATTCTCATTCTTGCATCATATCAATTGAATAAATGATTTAAATTAAATAGTTAAGTTATATAATACCAGCTACTGCTTTGTGCTGAATAAGATGCTTAAAAAATAAGAATTCAAACCTGGGTTTCTAGACTTTCCTCAGAAATATAATGAAGTGATGCCTAAAGAAATTATGGTTAATTGTACCAGTCTAAACAAATTAAAGATGCCCAGGAATCTCAGGTTATTTAAACAGAACTATATATATATATATATATATATATATATATAGTTCTGTTTAAATCTATGGGAGTGCTTATATATATATATATATATATATATATAAGCACTCCCATGAATGATAATGAGAAGAAAATATTACTGATTCTAGACAGACATATCAGCAATAAATTTATTAACTGATAAAGCCGTTAGTGTGTTAATACCCAATCTTTCAATTGGGGATTACTGGCAAATCCCATTATTAACATAAGCAAGAAAACCCAGGTGTTAATATCTCTGTAATGTTACACCCATTATTAAGTGAATGAGAATTAAAGAATGTATTTGATTAGAGATAATCTCTAGATTTATAAATGATCAATAATAATCATTAATATAATTCTATAAAGTGAAAATTGTGAAAAAGTGAGCTCAGAAAGTTTGACATTTGTAATCAAACTATTCTAAATTGCTATCTATAAAACCCTAAACAAATGATGAAATATATGTGATTGCCTTCTGGGCCAACTAATGAGTGCTGGTTTACAACAAAATGTTTATCTTAGGGATCATTTATCTTTTTCATATGTCTTTGACATTATGGTTCAAAAAATTGTGATGAAATAAAAATTTTAAATATATATATTAAAATATATATGTAATATATTTTTTAAAAAGTGTATATGAAGTTGAAGTTACAATATGAGTTATGTATGTCTTGATCACTTGAAAAAAAGACAGAGACTTCAGAAATTGTATTCAGAGTGAGAGAGGTTGTACAGACTTCTAGGCTGATGGATGATTATGATATGATTGAGCTAAAGTAAAAAATGCACTGAGATAAAAATAAAATTTGAAATATATATATTAATGGACATGTTGGGTAAAATGAATTCAATCATGCCACACTTGGATCACCATTTATATAGCAGAAAAGAAGTTTTTTTATGTAGTGGGAAACTCAAATAAAATGAATTTAATTATGCCACACTTGGGATGCTCATTATGCACCAGGAAACATCCTTATCATTATTTATTAATGTTCTATATATGTCAAAGGAATTAACAAGATTAACTAAATAATCTAATTTATTATTGGTATTTCCAAAAATTTCACATATAGGTTTATGATGATGATCATGCAAGTGTATATCCTCTCTATAACTCCTCTTATACACTCACTATAATAAACACTAGATATATTTCTTTCATCATTTTCTGATAACTACTTTTCTAATAATCATTCCCAAGATCACTCGTTATTGGTAGTTTAATTTAAGATATGGTAAAAACAAACAAACATAGCCTCAGGATTCCATTTTCCACTTAGAAGAGTTACAAATAAACACAACCCTATCAAGATAGACTTCAGCTCAACAATCCTAACAAAATCACTGTTAATGTTCTGCCAATAGTACAGTTTGGAGAGTGGACACTTTCAAATTCTAGATAATACTGATGAAATATTTGTATGTCAAACCAATTTATCGAATGAGACAGAGAACCAGAATAGCAAATAACTAAATGTTTTTATTATTTTAATAATAAAAAGTATTTAATAACTAATAAAGAACAAAAAAGAATATAATAATTATAAAAATAAAAATTACACATACATGGATTAGCATTTCTTCCCTGGGCAACATATGCATATAAAAAAATGTAAACAAACAAATGTGAATGGGCAAAAAATAAAAATAAAATATAATAACTAGATATGTAATTAATGTCATTTTTGTATTTGAAGCATTCAATATAGCAATAGAATAAAATTTTCTTAAAAAAAAAACCTAACGATTGATAATAATATAATACATCTGAGATAAATTCTTATACTGATATATAATAAATAATTATAAGAACAAATTGTATAATTGAGCTGAGATACATTTTATATTGATATAACATAAGTAGTTATAAAAACAAATATTAGTTACAAATGTATATTTCATCTGAGTTACATTTTTATACTAATATAAAATTAATCATTATAAAAACAAATATTAGTTAAAATTATATAATTCAGTTGAAATACCTTTTGATATTGATACAAAATAAATAATTTCAAATATTAGTTACAATTGTGTAATTCATTTATTTACATACTTTATTGTGGATTCGGTGATATTTTGTAAACTTATAGATATTTATTGAACCCAAATAACATCTTTGATTTCAGAATATTCTTTGAACACAAGCAGATTTCTTGGTTGTTTTATAGTTTTCATTTAAATTGTAGAGTGTTTCTTTAGATATATTTGTCATCATATTTCCTTATAAATATGCAGTATCATCTCCTTGGCAATATCTCAGCAAACAGTAGTCTATAAAATCAGAGCATAACACAATGTTTTTAGTGGAGGAAAGGCCTTCATTACGTTTTTATGATCACATAGAGGTAATAATAGGATAGCAACTTCGAATATTTTACCACATGGCATGATAAACTAACAATACTATAAAGGAATTAATGTTGAGCATGGCCAAATTAACAATGTTTCAATGTCAAATAGTCTTTTTTAAAGATTTAGTGGTGAGAACTTATTTTTCTTTTGTCATTTCTTTTTCCTACCGTCTTCTCTCTGAAAATAAGACAGTGTCATATTAATTTTTGCTTCAAAAGACACTGTAGAGCTTATTTTCAGAGGATGTTTTATTTTTCATGTACAAAAATGTAAATTTATTTAAGTATAAAAATTCTTCTCTTTACAGAAAACTGTAACTTTCTTACCCCGGGAGTCCCCCCCCCTCCCATAATTCCTTTGTTTACTCATAAGAATAGCTGTTTTTGTTTTTTTTCACTCATCTTATCTGGCAATCAGAATATTATTCGGTTTAAATTTAAATTTACCTTTAAATTAAGTGTTAACTGAAGACTTGCTCATTAGGAGTTATCAAGTATGCAAATTATAAACTTTTCCCAAATTAGTTGTAATAACCCCGCTTGGGTATTCTTTTTAAAAAATTTTCTCTAGGAAAAAAAGAATCTGATTTAACTTAAGGTAAACTTTGATTTTTAAAATCACTTCCGTTATTTTAATAAACCTTTAAGGAGAAAAAAATGTTTAAGAAATCAAACTAATTATTCTTTCATCTCTAATATTTAAAAGCTATATACTGAAACTTTAAAACTAAATCAAGCATTTTAAATGTAAATATTAAATAAAAGTAAAACAAATACTTAAAAATATATAAATGAAATTATATATTGTCCGATAACTGATTTATGGTAGATAAATTGTTTCTCTATACAGGTATAATTACGTTTGACAAAAATAGTTGACTGGAAAATACAAACGAACCATGTAATTTATATTAATATCAATAATATTGTTTATTTATACATTCACTATATTATAATTCATTACATCCATCCTATGTTTCTATGGGCAAACAACAGTCATCTATCGGGTTGCCGATCTTAAGTAGGGCTTATATTTAGAGTAGAGCTTATTTTTTGGTTGGGTTTTATTTTTGAAACACTGTAGATATTTGAATGTGCAACTAATTCTGATACTTTCCCACTAAAATAAATTATTCGTCATTTGATATGTAGAATTTTTGGTGCCTTAATTTACTTAATATTGCAGTTCAAAATTAAAATTATTATATTTTATAAATAAAAAATAATAAACGTTTAATTAAACATTTTTTAATTAAAGATATTTTATTTTTTTAATCATTGCACAAAAGAAATTTACAAACGCATTTATTTGAGCTAACACAAAACGAATTTTTAAAAATTCAAAGCAATTTAAATTTGAAATAGTTTATCTCTCCAGTGATTAATGTTTCATTAATGAGATATGTACCATTCAATACACCTTTCCATAGTCTTTTTAAAAAAAGTAAGAGTGGTTTTTGTAATTCTTACTATTCATCTAGAATTTAAAGTCAACTTTATTAAGTAAATTAGTCCAAGCCCAATATTAACAATAAATATGCAATTCAGTTTTTAATGTATAACTAAATGTACACCTGAGTCTCATTTTATGTGATAGATAAGTTCCACAAAAAACATGTATAAAAGAAATCACACAAAAATAGACTTAACTTAGATTGAAAAATGTGAGATATGTTCCATAATTTTCAAAAATCGCATAAAAACAAAGCACAAGGTAAAATTACTTTAAAATTTGCATAAAAAAAATAAGGAAATAAAGTATGACTCATAAAAAATTGATATAAGACAAAATTTTTTTTATTAACTATTTAATTTTTATTCAAAACAATATGTTTTTATGTGTAATTTATTTTACATTTTTTCAAACATATTTTAATCATTATCGCTATTTGACAATATGTGGATACATTTGAGAACTGATAAGAAATCAGATTTATCACATGAGGAAATACAATTAGCACCAACTTCAGTCTCATGCTGTGTTTAATAAGTGCATCAACTGAAAATGTTTGTTCATGGCTTCAAGTCACTCTAAAACTATCGTAGTGAATTTATAGTCTTTTTAAAGTTTAAAATGTTCCATAAGGCGTTGATTTGTTGCTGCTCATTTTGAACCAAAAGGAGTGCTTGACATTCAAAATGAAAATGTATATTTTAGAGTATTTTTTCTGTATTTTTTTACATATAAATTATTTTGATAAAATCTGCTGAAAATGTAATTATTTTAGTAAAATAGTTAAGATTTTAGTAAAAATACTTTACTTTTACATGAACGTAAATTGAGAAAGAAATCAATGATGTACGCAACATTTTCTAATAGGTTACAAATGTTCTTATTAGGTTCTCCAGTATATAATATTTTTATAATTATAAATAGAAATTTATTTTTGAAAAAGCTTTTGTTCACTTTCATAATCTGACAAATTATTAATTTGCTTTTTACAAACGAATCTAATATTAAAAGATGAATATATTTTTACTGCTAATTTTGTAATTGAATCAATAAAAAGTTTAAAACTTTAATTCACTTAGCCAATAAAAATGTTTTCAGTCTAAAAGTTAATGGTTTTCTTTGCCAATGTAATCAGTGATTAAGCTTTGAGACGATGATTTTACTAATTGTTTATGAAGCTAGTGATATTCAGACATACAATTATTTAGCTCTCATTGGAATTTAAGAGTTCATTCATAATTTGTGTCTTTAACAATAAAATGATTTCCCAAATGATTAGAAAGTTGAAGATTTTCTCAAATCATTTTTGCTGTGAAACAAACAGGTTCCAATTTTGTTTCATTATCTTTTTCTAAATCTTCTACAGTATCTAAATTTATTGCCAAACCTTTTTCCAATAGGCATTTAAAGTATGTAAAGTATAATGTGTGTATATAAAACAGGAAAATCCCAATTTTAAGTGAAATATGAACTTCTTTATCGCATAAAAGAAAACTTCATAAAAAGATATTAAGAAAAAACATGAATCACATAACTTCAAAATTGCATTTAAAAAATCCACACAAAATGAGACCCAGGTGTATTTAATAAATTAAAATGAGACATTTAACTAACCTTCAATAATTTGCAATAAATCTTAAATAATGTTAAGAGCAGTTTAAGCCTTTTAATTATAAGCTAACCATCAAACACATGACTCATAGCAAACTAGAAAATATTCTTTGTTTAAATTTGTTTGCACTTTATCCTTGATCAATATTACAGTATGGTAAATCAGGAAAGTAGTTGCTAATTAATGCATGTAGCTTATCATTTTAAATCTCTAACTCCAAATCACTATCATTCCAAAAACATATATCAATCCAAACATACAATATGTTTTTCTAAAGATGGTGACAATGATTATCATCATTTCATCATTATATATATAAACTTTAAATTAAACATAGATCAGTGATGTAAACAAAGGGAGGATATCACCTTCCCTCAGGCTATGAATTAAAATCACTTTCAATGTTGAATAAAGAATCAAGAAGAATAAATACACCCATTCTTGGAACTTTGGTGTTTATAAACATATTTTTGTCAACTCTGTTGGTAATTCAGACTCATTAATTTTTAGCCAGAGGGAGTATGACAATTACCATTAAATCTATTATCTTGTTTTAATAAGATGGCACAGAAGAGAGATTTTCCAGACAGTTGGATTAATACAAGAGTAAGGCTACTATTTATAGAAAAGGGTAAGGATCATAGAAAGTTAAGCAATTGTAGACTGATAGCAGTAACATCAGTGTTATATAAAGTTTTCACATATATGATGATTGAAAGAGTGGCAAAATGAATGGAAAAAGTAATATAGTGGGAGAAATGGAACAAAGTTTTTGATTGGATAGGCATATAGGAAATAGTTTATTTGTATTTACACAATTGTAGATTTGAGTAGAAATACAGGTAGACAATTATATATGGTTTTTATAGATATAGAGAAGGCACATGATATAGTAAATAGAAATAGATGGATAAATTTAGTAAATTTGGGAATGGATGGAGCTTTAGTGGATATTATTAAGAGATTATATAAAAATAATTACTATACAAATCAATTATGGAATACAGAATCAGTTAAAGTTGAAAATGGGGTGGGACTAAGGCAAGGATGCCTTATGTCATCTTTTTGTTTTTGTTGAATTTGAGAGAAATGGAGAGAGCAATAAAAAAATTAAAAAGAGGGGTAGAGATACCATTAATAGGTGGCAAGGAAGTATATACATTATTGGATCTTTTATTTGTGGATGATGTCTTCTTGTGTACAGAAAGAAATGAAAATGTGGAAGTTATGCTGAGAACATGTGCAGAGGTGGGTAAAGAGATAATTAAATTTAGTGAAAAAAAAATTAAAGTAATGATGATTAATACTGTGGAAAGAGAAAATAAAGAATTTTTATTTGGGAATATAAAGTTAAGTGTGGTGAATAGGTATAACTATTTGGAAATTATCTTAAGTAATCAGAGAAATTGCTTGAATGAATTGGAAAAAAATTGATTAATGAAGCAAAGAAAAGAAATGAACTGATAAAGAAATTAACAATGTTTTCATATAATAAACATGATGTAGCTAGAATTGTATGGAAGATAGTGGCAATAGCAGGGTTAACTTATGGTAATGGTGTGTTATGTGTTAGTAAAGGGTGTTAGATTATTTAGAAAAAGTACAAAGAGAAGTACGATGACATGCATTAGATGCAGATGTGAGATTGGCAAAGAAGAAAATTCAAGGAGAAATGGGATAGTTAAGTTTTTATATGAGAGATGCAAAAAGCAAAATAAAAATGTTAGGTAGATTGCAGTTTATGGATATTAAAAAAAATAGCCAAAATAGTATTTAATTGGGTTATGAGTAAAGGGAAGGCAACAAGATGGGTGAGAAAGGTAGTATGGTATGCAGAAGATTTGGATACAGAATTTATGTCAGTATACTTATACAAAAGGTGAGATGATTGTGTTAGAATTGTTGAGTGTTATAGTGACAAGGGATGGGATAGAAAAATAGATGCATTAATAAAGAATAGGCAGTTGGAGAGATGAAGAACTACTATGAAGAGTAAAAAGAGTTTAAATATATATAGAAGTAAATAGAATATTGGGGTTAATTTATGATAATAGCAAGGAAAGTAGTATACTGTTTAAGGCTCAAACAGGATCTTTAGCAACAAAGGAATATACACATAAATGGAAAAATGTGGGTGATTTAGTCTGCAAGTTGTGTAAGGAAGGCATAAAAAATATTAGGCATCTGTTAATTAAATGTAAATGCCTGAAAGCAGAAAAAGTATAGATAAAGTTGTGGAAAAAATATAAACAAAGTAATTATACAGAAAGTGGGTTATTGGTTTTTATGCTGGGTTTGGGAAAAGATAAGGGGGATTTAAATATAAAGGGCATGAAGTTGACAAGGATTGTATTGTGGAAATGGGATGGAGCAGGATAGAAAAAAATATGGGGAAAACAGGATAGTGAATGGAAAGGAAAGGTAAATTGTCTAGCAGGTTTTTCTGAATATGGTGGCTGAGAGATTCCTGATTTCATATAAAAAGAAGTCACAGTGCATTGCATCACATTGCATTGACTATGGCATGCCGATAATCATCAGTTCCAAAATTAGGTAAATTCAATCTATTTTTGATCCTTTGTTCAACATGGACAGTGATTTTAATTCATAGACTGAGAGAAGTTGACTTACTGCCTTTGTTTACAAGTACACTAAACTAAATTTAATTTAAAGTTTATTAATTAAATCTTCTTTAATTACCACAATTAAAGTTTTAAAAGAGAGATTCTGCCTTCAGCCTTGTATAATTGATTATGAGATTAATAACTCTTAAGTGCCATCTTTCATCTGTCTAAAAAATTAATTCTGTTTTGAATTACTAATAATTTTGACAATGATATACTCATAAACATCAAAACTCCAAGAATAGATAAATTTATTCTATTCTTAACCTTCTGTTCAAGATTGAGAATCCTTTTAATTTATAACCAGAGTAAGGGTGATTTAGTCCTTTGAGGTAATATAAAAATTCCAAACAGAATTTAAATATATTAAATAAACTCGATTAAACCAAATATACTTTCAATGACTATTTTTCTTGAGAGTATAAGAAACTCACTTTTTGCTAATTTGAACTAACAGCTTTCAAATTAACAAAAAGACCATCTCTTAGATTCTCAACAAAATAACCATGGTTATGAAAAACATGCATTGAAAGTATATTTGCTTTAATCAATTTTGTTCAATATATTTAAATTCTGTTTGGAATTTTTATATTATTATTAATAATGACAATTAAAATATCTTTATATATATTGTGTTGCACACGTGTTGCTATCTATAGTTTCCTTGTAGTATATGAATAACTAAATAATGAAAACAATTAAATGTCATATATTTAATAAAAAATTGTTGTTTTGAATAAATATGGAATATTGCATGAATGATAACAATGCCTTATTAAAAGGAAAAAAATCACTTGATCACAAGTCAGGGTTTATAAAAGGAAAAGACTGCATTTTGTGTGGCCATACTTACAGAAATGATTTTAGCAAGAAGACAGAGACTTTCTTTTGCTTAAAAATTTGTGTTTATTTTACTTTACTTTTTATAAATATATTCAGGATATATAGCAAAGAAATATGCACTGTAAATAGGACAATTTAGAGAGGGGAGTATGAGCTCCCTATTCATTTGATATCCTTATGATAAAAACAAAATGGATGTCACAAATATTATGCTGGCCACCATAGAGATAAGATAATTGAATTTCCCTGGACTGTAATGTCAATATGAATAATAATTGGACATAATCTAATGATTAAAATTGCATATGGATCACTATATTGTGTTTTTTCTGGCAAAAAAGGTACCAAAGAGAATATCATCGAATAATGGAATATCAGGCAAAACTATGATAACAGATACTAATAAAAACTTTCTTTTAAAGTAGCATTGTCAGATAAATTTCATTTAAAAGAAAAATGGTCAAAAAAGAAAAAAAGGCATAATGATAATTTTAATGATAAATATTTATTAACGTTTTTTTTATTAATAATAATAATTAATATTAATATAACTTAATGGCAATCATTATCATTTAAACAATATGAGAAATATATATATTTAAAAAAGAAACAATATTAAAACTTTTCTCACTTTTGTTTAAAGAATTTATCTTTAACCGTTTCATGATTGGGTGCTTTATAATTTAAAAGGATATCATATCTATCACTTGAAATTTTATAAAGAAAAAAGGAGGGTAGGTAAATTATAAAATATATGATAGAATATTAGATTGCAGGTGGTATATTAGAATTATAATCTTTATTTTATCCATTTCAATGAATCAATGCTTATTTCAATAAATTTATATTATTATTATTACCTAAGTACTTTGATTTCCCAGTTGCATAATCATTATGAAACAACTTTATTACACAATTTATTTATAATTAAGATATTTCATTGTATATCTTATACTTTGTCACTAAGTGAGTCATCATTTACTAAATTTATTTTCTTTGCCAAGCGAAAGTATACTAATCTCTGTGAATTCATTGGTACGTTACACATTTTATGAATTCACTATAAATATAAATTTGATTTACCATAGAGTCATTTGTGAATCAACATATTTATTTGTCTATTTTTAGTTATATCTTGTAAGTGCCTATATCCAATACTTGTGTGTATATTCACATTGTCTAAATATTAGTGAAAAGTGGAGAAAACATCTTGGTTCATAATTTTATTTATTATGTGTGGTTGCTCAAATGTATAAGTCACTTGCTGGCCAAATACCTGAGAGTGATTGTGATAATAAAAATCCATCATCATTAGTCCTGTTGTTGAATTAATTTTGGTTGAGTTAAACAGGATTTATAAGCTTTACAAGTCTATATAGCAAAATATTTCTCCATTTATCATTATTGATATATGCTTGAGAAACCTTTAATATCTTATATTTATTATATATATTATTGGTTAGGGTTCAAACTCAAATTACTGAAGTATTATCATTACATAAGATTAATAAAGAAACATTAAATGATATTTACCAAATACATAATTCTATTGAGCAGTACTTATTTAGGGGTATACATTACACCAGATTTACAACTCAACCAGACTAGTCAAAAACATGAACTTTAAAACACTACCAATGATTTCACTGCTTCAAACAGACTTTTCAAATGTAAAGAACCACAAAATAACAACATATTTAACTTAAACATTACCCACAATTACACTCACCTCCCATCCTTAATATTAAAATAACTTTTAATAAGTTAACTGCTTCAGAATCATAATTTTTTAACAATAAAGATTCTTTAATTCTTCTTTTTGTTTCATCTCCCTCAAAAAAGACAATCTTAGCTTCATAAAAATCAATAATTTGATCTGTATCTTTTACATGGATATATAAGGCATAAAAGTAGGGTTAGAAATAAATATCTTAATGCTGCCTTATATATCTATGTAAAAGATAAAGGCCACATTATTAATTTTGATGAAGCTAAGCTTGTTTGCTTTGAGAGAAATGAAATAAAAGGAATTAAAAAATCTTTATTGCTAAAAATTTATGATTCTGAAGCAGTTAATTTATTAAAAAGTTCGTTTAATACTAAGGATGGATGTGAGGTAAGTAGAATTGTGGGTAATGTTTAGTTTAAATATATTGTTACTTTGTAGTTCTTTATACTTAAGAAGTCTGCATGTAGCAGTGAAACCTTTGGTAGTGTTTTAAAGTTTATTTTCTTGGCTAATTTGGTTGAGTTGTGAATTTGGGGTAATTATATACATATATATTAGCACAACAATCTACATTTTCTACATACTAGTCATACTTCATAATAATATACGGAACACCATTACAAATAGTTAGATACATTTCAATCCAATCATCTAAGAATATAAATAAACCATAAATAAGCTATAACACCAGAGAGAATATTTAAATATATCTGAGAATATTACTATGCAAAGTTAAACTTTACATCTACAAGATAACATAAATTGCTAATGCTTTAAATAATCTTATATAGCTCCTCTTTTCAACATATTACAGATATATTAATGCATAATGTTAGTTTGGTATTTTTATTAACAAAAACATAGCACAGTAATCTACTTTACTATAGCACTGACCACTCCATTTAGTATAATACAACACAATTACAATATAAGAACCCACAAATACTATTCCATCCATTTGTCTAGGATTATTAATAAACTACAACTGAGATATTGTAATATCAGGAGTGAATATTTAAATACATTGATAATATTACAAGTGCAATGTTAATAAACTTTCAATTTTTAATTTATAAGGTAACCTTAAAAACAATGGTTTTAATAACTTTATAAATTATACTGATAGCAAATTTATCAATGCATAATGTTAGATATGCAATATTATTAACAAATAAATAACTGAATAATGTACTATTTCCTATATACCCATCATGAGATACTGGGGGCAAAGAGTAACAAAACACCACATGATGTTCTTAATTTACATTTAACTGACATATTATTCTATTCTAATCATCAATGTAATTACGAGTATTCAATAAACTTTAGATAATAATGCCATCCACATTCCAGATTAGTTTCTGATTGATGTCATCTTCTGTATAAAGTACTAGATTGCACACAGTCAATTAGGAACCATCTTTACATGTTTAAATTATTGAAACTAATGACTAGAACATTTTATTACGGTTCTCTAAAATTATGAATTAATATGTGTGTGTGAATGTTTAAGAAATAGTTTTTTTTAAAAAAAAAAAAACGATTTTTTCATTGTTGAATTTTATTATCGACATCTAATTTTTAGATTATCACTGCTTTAATTTGAAAATGTTATTTGTAAATGAGAAAAATGAATTATTTGGAGAAAAGGGTATAATACTTACCAATCTTCAAAATATATTTTTTTAAAATATTAAAAAAAATCCAATTTTTGATATTTGATAGATATTATAGACTTGTTAAATACAAAATATTTAGCAATAAATGAATTTAAAATCCATTTAAAAATTTATATAAAATAGTGCAATATAATCAAAATTGTTCTGGGATAAAATATGAAAAAAATTAAAAAAAGAAAAGGAATTTTTTTTTATCTTAGATCAGTATTTTAAATTTCTTTTTTTTTTTAAAAAAAAAAAAATCTTTTTTTAAAATTTGTTTAACCTTACAGGAATAGTCATATGCCTAATTGCTGAGGAAACAGGTGACATGTAACACTCAAATATTAGTTTGGAGCACTATACTTACATTCAGATGACCGAATTAAATATTTTTATTTTACTCAATAGATCATCGATCCAAGAATGTTGAGTTCTTATTCCATTTTATCAATCTGCTATCTTCACTCTCACAATAGTTACAAATTCTATAGAGATCGTACATAATACTACAAAATCAAAATTTAACATAAAATTATAATATACATAGAAATTAAAATATAATCGTTTCAAAAATTCCAAAAATTGTGAAATAAGTTAAAAAATGAGTTAGTTTGAGCTATAATGATAAAAAAACTTTATTCTTTCTTAGTTTAAATTGTAGATTGAACATTTTTTGAATTTATATTTATAAAAAATACTGTTAGGATTAATTGATTTTTAAGTGTATTCCTAAAGAATGGAATCGTTACACTGTAAACAGCTATAAAACAAAATCAATAAAAATGTTAAATATTTTTAAAGCAAAAATGAAATGCAGTCTACATCTTATAAAATATAATTCAAACAAAAATATTTATCAAATTTTGAGATGTCTTATATACTATATAAGTTATGTTATAATTATGTAACTGATTCAAAAAATATTTTTCATATTTTAAGAAAAAAATATATTAGGTGAACAAAGTCTTAAAACTCATAAAAGGCAGTAGATATCGATAAACTATTTTAAGAGAATTAATTATTCAAATAAAAATCTATAAAATCATATTAATAGTTATTTGCATTATGCTTTAATCATAATATACATGAAAGTATTAAAATGGACTTCATGTAAAGTGTTTATAAAAATGTTGAAGTCTGATTCAGTAGTTATAAACATCATGGAAAACAGAGAAAGATTGGTTTCAAACAAAACGAAAGTATAACGAATGAATATATTTCCCAATCAAGAACTATTAAAAAACATATAAATAAAGGTGAAATATTAAGATGAAATAGATTTTAATAGTATAAAGCAATTTAAAACTTCAAAACTTTAATTAATGTTATAAAGATCTAATTAAATACTACTACATATTTTTTTTTTTTAAAAAATCGCTATTAATTCTCTGAAGGGCAAAGGTCTTTCCAAATTTATGTCAAAGCTTCTGACATGTAGCGTTTTTATTTCTATTTTATTTGTTCATTTAACAATATAATCTCTTTTTAGATCTTTTAAATTTTCAATACTCATAATGTGAGACTAGTACATTAATGGGTCCTAATTTAGTTTGCACTTATGGCCATTTTGAAATCTAAAAACCACTGCCATTCCAATTGATAAATGACATAAATATTGAATAAAAGTACTTTAAATTCATATTTTAGAAATTATACGCTAATAATAATAATAATAATAATTGCATTTTTATATTGGAATATTTCCATCATCTAATATGAGTATTAAATGTCTTTAGAAAAATGTAACTTTATTTAAGTATTCCAAATACATTCCATTATTAGTAATAGCACATCATACAGGTTAATATATGCACAATGTTTTGAGAGGTATTATTTCCCCCTCTTCTTCAGGTGTTGTTGGCCTGACCAGTGATAGTACTAGCATGGGATTTGAACCTGGATCCTTATATTCTTAAGTATTGAATTCTAATGTAACACCCTAACCAACTGAGCCATTCTGCCAAAGGCAATAGTCAATAGAAATTTCATATATCTATCTATGAGTTTTTTTACTGATTTTCCCATTTTTCTTAAGAGCAAAGTTGGATAGTGGTTTTCATACAATATATATAGTCACACTAAGTTAGCTTATGGGATTGTTTGCCATTGTCATGTGAGCAGCTTTTTAAAATTTTTTTCATTGTACCTTCTTTTCTCTATCCAATATTTTTGTATTTTCCCAATTATACATATGTTCATTGGCATATACATGATTTGCTATCTTGACACATCTGTTTTCTTTCTTCTAATCAGTGTATTCTTTCAAGCACTTTTCAATGGGATGACTAGTCTCACCAATATATGTTCTTCCACATTTGCATGGCATTTTATAGATGCAGTTTTCTCTTTTTAGCATTTCAAGTTTAGCCTTTGTAGATCTTAAAATTCATTGTAATGTGGTATAGTTCTGGAAATCTGTTCCAATGTTATTCTGATTGCAAATTTTCCTTAATTTGTCTGCTATTTTTGGAATGTATGGGTAGACAACAGTACCAATAATTGTTTTTTAAGGTTCTTTTTGTTATCTATTTAAGATTTACTTAATAAAGCTGATGGATGACTATTTTAATAAGAGTTTGTTCTATATAGACCTTTTCTTTTGCAAAAACTGCTCCTATGAAATACCATGTAAATGTGGAAGAACATATATTGGTGAGACCAGTTGTCCCATTGAAAAGCACTTGCAAGAACATAAGAGAGCAGACTATGTATGTGTCAATAAACATATGTTTAATTAGGTTACCAAAATATTGGATAGAGAAGAAAAGGTACAAAGAAGAAATCTTAAAGAAGCTGCTCATATGAAAATAGTGAACATTCCCATAAGCCAACCTAGTGAGACTATACATAATGCATGTAATAATGGAAAAATCAGGGGGAACCTCATAGGTAGGGATATGAAATTTCTACTGACTGTTGCCTTTGGCAGGATGGCTCAGTTGGTTGGAGCATTATTTAAAATTCAATATTCAAGAATATAAAGGCATAGATTTGAATTCTATACTTGTACTGTCACTGGTCAGGCCAGCAACACTTGAAAAAGAGGGAAGAATAATACCTCTTGAAATGTTGTGCATATACTAATCTGTTTGATGTGCTATTATTAACAGTTGAATGTATTTGAAATATTTAATAAAGTTAAATTTTTCTAAAGACATTCAATACTTACATTAGATTATGGAAATAATCCAATATAAAAATGCAATCAAAACACCATCATCACAAATCTTGAAGAAAACACTAGTAAAAATAATATGCTTTATTTTATTAAGGATTTTTTTAAAAAAAAAATTATTTTCATACAATATATGAAATATGATAATGCAAAGTGCCAGAATATGTGGAGAGGGAAAAGGATGGCTTGACTGATCTGAAGGATCATTCAAAAGATGCAGAAGTCTGATCAAACCAAGCTTATAATTGCCAAATATTAAAAGATTATACTATATGCCCATATGAAATAAAGCATATTATTTTTATCAGCTTATAATTTCTAAAATATGAATTTAAAGTACTTTATTCAATATTTATGACATTTATCAGTTAGATGTGTTATGGTGGTTTTGGCTGGCCTTAGATTTTAGAATGGACATGAGCACAAATTAAATTGGCACCAATTAATATTATATTAGTTTATTGATATGCATTATTACACAAAAATTAGAATGCTCAAAACAAATATCTTTTATCATTTTATTTCTGCCTTTGTAATATAGGATATTGAAATATACTGTTTTATATATAAATAGTATATTGTGCTGAGATACTATTTAAAATTTATAAAAAGATGAAAAGTTGTTCCATTGTTTCTTTTGTCTTCTTATAATAAAAATTCTATAATTTAGTTGGATAAATTTATATATTTGTTTGTTTGCTTTATATGTATATATCAAACAAAATATCTACTATGGATTAATAATTAATTAATTAATTAATTATAATAATTATTGTCTTATTACAATATATATATATATATATATATATATTCTCACATAAATTTAATTAAAACTGAAAAAAAAATGTCAGAAAGATAAAGATTTTTCTATATACAAATTAAGTTTTATGCAAAGCTGATAAACAATAAACAAGTACTGATAATACTAGATTTTAGCTGAGTTAATTCATAAAGCTTTGATTATGATACTGGGAAATATTGAAAGCACTAAGGTAGAATAAAGATATTTAAACCAATGAAAGCCTCTTCTCTTTTTATATATTCAAACATTTATTAATTTATTACAATTTATTTTGCTTGTAAATGTAAATTTCTACCAAATCAAGCTTACAAAACTCTTACAATGAAAAACAATTAAATATATGATGTTATATAATAAATCAAATAGCATCTGTGATATATATATATAATATCCAAGCTTATACTTATTTGTGATTAGTGGCATTGAGACTTGACAAAGCTGATAAAAAGCATTTCCTAAAAATATTCCAATGAACCTTGAATTGTTGTTCAAAATTCAGAATTTGGGGTATTCTTGTTAAATAATGATATAATAGAAGCACTTAAATGATTTCATAAGAAATATTGTAAGATATAGTCATGTAATGTGTCATTCAGATAACTGGGCATGTTTTATGTATATTTAATCCAATTAGTAAGATTTATATAAAATAAAATTAATTAAATTTTTATATGTTTGAAATATATAAAAGGCAACAAATTAGCAATTGTGAATTTCATATAGTAAATATCTTTTTGCACATATATACTATTAAAATTTAAAAGTGCAAGATATCATGTAATATATTTGGAGTGAAGAATTCTCCTAGCATTGTATACAAATAATATGCAGGTCTCACAATATCAATATCTAATTGGTAAGCTGCTAAAAATGTATGGTGTTTGGAAAATTCTTCATTTCAAATGTATTTATATGTAATATTTGTAAAATTAAAACTGATTATAATTTATATATTTCAAAAATATAATTTTATGCATGGATATATACTGATCTGATTTTTATTTGATCCTTTAAAGTAAAGTGAAATCTACTTAATGTAAATAATATTTAAGCCTATTTTGATTTGTAATAATTGATATTGGGAGTTGGCGTAACAACTAGTTCTGTGATACTGTATATTGTCTTAGTTTACAATTAGGAATTTGGATAAAGTGCTTCTTAGTTAATTAAAAAATAAACAAATTGTTTTATTGCTCACAAAAATTGCCAGAATTGGAATCAATCTGGGGACATTGCGTTTCTGTGTCTGACACTCTTCCACTGCTCTAAACCACACAAGGCATGATGCTTTAATAAGGGATTCTTAAATACTTTCATTCATAATAAGATGTGGTTCTATATTAATTATAGAATTAATATAATTAAGAGAATATATTATATAAATAACTATGATGTGATAAAGCACTCTAAGGAATTAAATTTGAATACTCTTACAAATAATTTTACATGTATAGATGGGAGCAAGGAAATATTTAAAAAAATAAAAATAAAATTCGTTAAATGCATTTTCTTTTACATTTACATTTGCTTAATAGTTAAAAAACATTATTCAAATGATACAAGTGAAATTTACATTTATACTCTGCCCTGCTTTTCATAGTATCAAAAGAAAGTGCAAATTAATTTGGATACGCTTTTGAAACAAAAAGCTACTTTTAAAAACATTAGTATGCATGCCATAAAAATTATAAATAAAAATAAATTATTTCATTTTAATTCTATTAGGAATAAAAAAGGTTTTTTTTTTTTTAAAAAAAAAGTTATAAAAATGTGAAAGATTATTGAATGAATAAAATAGTTTATATTAGACATTGTTTTCAGTTTTCCACGTAAACAATTTCTTACAAAATACATCATCATCATTATTATCATTAGTATCAATCATTTTTAAACAAGTTAGAAGAAACGAAATAATGTAAAAAAACTAAAATAAAATATAAAAGGTGATTTTTGAGAACTTTAATCTTGTGAAGAAAGATTTTATATATATAAATTCAATCAAAATAATCCACAGATGTTGAGAGATTTTTTCCAAGAAATATATTTATATGTCCAGGGGGGTATTCAAAAATATCTTGAATTATGTAGTAAAATATTGTGTCTTTAGTTTTAGATATTATAAACTGAATCTCCTTCCATTCCATGCAGTGCACCAGTCTAAATAAGTTTTCCACTTTTTAAATAGTCCTGAAACTCTTGCAAAGTGATATCTTTTAGAGCCTCCACCATTTTTTTTTCATTATTTCCAAGACTGCAAAACGTTTTCTTTTGGGGCATTTATTTATTCATGGGAATAAAAAGATGTTGCACAGACAAAGTTCAGATAAATTGCATTTATATATTAAACTATTTCCATAATATAATTATTATATGTCTTTAGAAAAAATTAACTTTATTTAAATATTTCAAATAATTCAACTGTTAGTAATAATGCACAGGTTAGTCTATGCACAACGTTTTGAGAGGTATTATTCTTTCCTCTTTTTCAGGTATTACTGACATGACCAAGGACAATACTAGTATGGAAATCAAACCTGGATCCTCAGATTCTTGAATATTGAATTTTAAAGTAACACTCTAAATAACTGAGCCATCCTGCCAAAGGCAATAGGCAATAGAAATTTCATATATTTATCTATGAGGTTCCTTGTGATTTTTCCATTTTTTCCCAAGAGAAAAGTTGATTAGTGACTGATGAATAAGTTGTATCATGCTGTTTTTAATTAAGAATTGTACCATACTCAATGCTTTGTTTGCTTGTGCATTGTCATGGTGAAGCTTGCACTCCTCACTTTATCACAAATCAGAACATTTTCATTTTACTGCATCATGCAAACTTTTCAAAACATATGGTGAAATGTCTAATCATTATGATTGAATTCTGAATGAACAATGCAATGTGCATAAAGAAAATCAGCAGCATCTTGACATTGGACTTCATTCATCACATTTTTGGGGGACATAATGAATTTGACACTTCCATTAAAACATTTGTAAACTTGTGTTTGCCTCCAAACAGCTTATTTGTAAGTTATTTTATGCAACTTTTCACCCATTACAAAAATTTATAAATAAACTAGACATACTTAATAAAAACTTTTGCTACACTACAACATAATTTCTCTTGATGATGATAGTTGGCAGACTGGTGAAGGGGATTTGCATAAATGTCATCCAGCAGCAAAATTGTGTACTACCATGTGCTCATTCTCAAGAGAATGAATTTTTGTGTACCCCCTCATACTTTTAGCAAAAAAAAAGTCAGTCTGCTATCTCTTTGTTAGAAAAACTTTCAAGAATGTTTAATGTAATTCAAGAAGGATCTGATTTGTTACATACTTTTTTCTACTGTAGTAAAGTGATTATATATATATATATATATATATATATATATATATATATATATATATATATATGTGTGTGTGTGTGTGTGTGTGTGTGTGTGTGTAAGTTGCAGGAGTTGTTATTGAGTGAATAATTAAGAATTAAAAATGTAATTGTCCATACATTGATGTGCTAAGTATGTAACAGAAAAATTATAAGCATGATGAGATGATAATGAAGAAAGATTAACTAATGATTGATTATACATAATGTTATAAGTGGATATTATTAATAGAGAACATGTGTATGTTTGTGATGCTAGAATTAAGTCAAATAACTGGACTATTTATTTAGGTAGACACTGTAGAAATATAAAGAGTATTATATAAATCAAAACCTACTATTCAGTATGTATTTACTATCAAATACTATCTATATGAATATTCTTTATGTATATCCAACAAAACATTTCTTGCCAATTAATCCTATTATTTGAGTAGACTTTAAAGTAACTCTTGGTAATGCCATAGAGTCTTTATAATGAGTGTAATGATTATAAATAGCCATCATCTACATAATTCTTAGAATAAATTATATGGAATCCACCACATACAAATATATCCCATTATATATAGAATTATGTATAGCATAAGACTCAAGACACATGAATAATATATGCTTACAAATTATGTAGTCCAAAATACATGTATAAGATTATAAACAAACAACTAAACTTAATTAAATATATGAGAAATTTACTGAATAAATGAAACAATAATAAAAATTAACAAAATTATTGGCAGATTACAAATATGCAGAAACATATGTGCTAACTTAATAAATAATTTACTCAACTTTGATATTGTTAAATAAATATAAATCATTTTTTAAATTTACAAATATGTATGCTAACAAAGCTGTGAAGTGGTAGTTTTATTTTGGTCCCTTAATCAATATTAAAATTGATTAAGCTTTGAACTTAAAGCTATTATGCAAACACTTACATGTAATCATCATCATCAACCATTATCAATACACTGCAGGATGAAGGTCTCTTCAAGTTTAATCCATCTTCTCTGATCTTTAGCTTCTCTTCTCCACAACACCCCTGCACATTTTCTTATTTCATCCATCCATCTCACATGTGGTCTCTTTCTGGGTCTTTTATAATCTCTTGGAATCCAGTTTAAAATTTCAATTGTCCATCTATTATCATCTCTTCTAGCAATATGTCCAGCCCAACTTCATTTCAATCTTTTAATTTTTTCAATAAGGTCAGTAACACCTGTTGGTTGTCTTACCCATACATTGCGTTTTCGATCTCTTCTTTTTACTCCCAACATACATCTCTCCATACTCCTTTGAGTAGTCTGAAGTCTCTGTATTGCTCTTCTATTAAATGTCCAAGTCTCAGATCCATATGTAAGAACTGGTAAAACACATTTGCTAAAAACCATACTTTTCAAACACATAGGCATATTTCCTTTTAGTATCAAGTTATTTCTACCAAAAGCACTCCAACCAAGTTTAATTCTATGATTAATTTCCTCCAGTATGTTTCCATCTATATTAATAATCTGACCAAGGTATTTGTAACTGTTAACTTCTTCTAATTCTTCATAATCAATCTTTATTTTCATATTTTGAGCAAATCGATTAAACATTACTTTAGTCTTTTTAACATTTATCTTTAGTCCTACTTTTCTATTTTCATCTGCTAACTCCTGCAACATTTCCTGCAGCTCTGTATTTGGCAATATAACAAAGTGAAGTTTGGACTATTTAAATTTGTCCCTATATTTTAAAGCTAATACTATTGTAATAAATCTAAAATTATTTAATTACTGACGTGATATACTTTCCAAGATTATTGAATATATTATATACCAATAATAAGAACTGACAGATATAATGAACATATCTGCAATTTTTGTTTACCCATAAGTTTCAACTTAAATTAAGATTACAAAACTGTCAACCCAAAGTTTTAATTATTGATTTAAAATACATCTTCCCATCCATTATTTCTGAAAAGTAGTACTGTCTTTGATCAATTTTCCTCAGACTTCAGCTAAATTAAAGTTTTTCTTTTGGATTTTAACATCTATTGCCTTGAAAACTATTATCACTTAAAACTAAACTTCACAGATTTTTAAGTTCTTCCAAAAATGACTTTTCTTTAAAAGTCAGATAAAGAAATGTTTTTTTAAAAAAAAATTGCCTTTACACTGCATTTAAATTTTCCGTAGAAAAATTTAAATTATACATATCATACATATGCAATTCATACTGTGCTTCATTTATAATGGCAATCAACTTCTCTCTATATGTGCATCTGTACATGTGAATAACTATTTTTTGAATATATAATTAGCTGTTAACAACATTTCCTTTTCTTTTTCAGTTTGTTCAAGTTGCTTGGTTGAGATTTGGAGATGTAAGCGAAAGTTTTGAAGAAGATTGCTGGGTCAATCAAAACTGTCATAAAGGGTTGTAATTAAAGCATTGTAAAACAGCAATAAATGGCATAGATGACTTAATATTATATTATAATAATTGGTTTCATTGGTGGGTAAATATTAGATAGGTTATGGTGAACAATTTTTTGTCTGTATGTGTAAATTCCAGAAAAACAGTGATGATCGACGAATTCTTAGCAATGCGGGATGAATCTGATCAAAAGAATACTGTCAGAATGGATCATCTTGAAGTTCAAAGTTTAAATTAATGTGAAGTATAATAAAAAAGCTCTCCTTTTGACTATATAAGCTTTGGAGTTAAAACATATCAGTAGTATTATGACTGATAAGAAATTATCCAGACAAGTATGTTTTCAAAACAAACAGATTAAGAAAAATAATTAATAAAATTGCGGATAATTACATTTATAGGCAATAGTACTTCTCTTTTTTGCTTTGGCAAAATAAAATAATACAAAATTATATTCTATGGGGGGGGGGGGGGTTAAATTAAAATTTATTTCTTAACTCTCTTTTTTAATATAAAATAAGCAATATAATTAACTTTCATTAGAATAATTAAAACATTTCTGTTTTATATTTACAAATTATATTATTTCTATTAAATTTAACTAAATAATTTAACAACTGAATTATATATTAGAATAGTATTAAACAATCTATTAAGCATAGACATTTTCTTTTATTTAAATTGCTTATTAAATACTTATTTAAAGTAAAATAATTATTTAGTGGAATAATTCAAAATTTTCAGTCATTTTAAATTTTTAAAACTAAATACTATAAGTAACTATTTGTGTAACATTTTTCCTTTTTCATTGCAGCATAAATCTATTTGTCCCTACAAACACACACATATCAGATTATTTTTTAGTTAAGTATGTGACACAATATATTGTAACTGTCCAAAATATGTAACCCAACATGAAAATCACCTATGGGCAATCTGTATGTGCATTCCACATTCTGATGTCACAGAACAACTTCTTTTATACTCCCGCTAAAATCAGCTAGACACACAAGACTCTCATCTTATTCCAATTAAATTATTGATTGCAAAATAATAACAAATTGCTAAAAAAAATAATGAGACATTACAATTTATTTACATATATACTAAAAGTCAACACAACAGATAATAGCATAACTGGCTTCTCAACTTACAAGAGAAGTGTATACAATTTTTTTATTTACGGATTCTATTATTCATTTTATTTATTAGTTTTATGAATTTTATGCACAGATATAGTTGTAAATTCCTGTATAATATATTCGTATACAATTAATAACTGAAACACTCTAAAAATAACCCACTGCATAGATTCATGATCATAAGTAATTATTATCACAGTTTTAGGATTTAAAGTGAACAACTTTTTTCATCAGCAGGCCGAATAAAATTTTGAATCATAACGCGGGCCTGAATAGATTGAACATTTTAGCAAAAAAAATCAGAATCTAAAAACTATTATATTATTTGAATTACCAAATTATCAAGGTATTTTTTAAATAAGGTAAATACAATATTTAATGACTTAAATAGGAATTGATTATAGATAGTTTATATTTTACGAAATGTTTTGTTGAAAAATACCTTGGTATATTATATTCTTTAAAAATTGAAATAGTTTCATTACAAATCAAATAAATAACTTTATCATCTATATTTGCAAATAAATATCTGAATGTCCAATTATCATTGAAAATACAACATTTGGCATCAATTTTTCTTTTTTTTTTAATTGGTTTATTTTATAGGCTATAAATTATATTAAATTAAAAATTGTAATAATTAGAAAAGGCATAAACTTATTTATAAAAATATCATGCATCAATATTATTTTTTTCAATAAGAAGTTAAACCCAAAGGAACTTCATTTGATTGATGTTACAATAACAATTAGGAAATAATACTCTGATGCTCCTAGAAGTATTATTTAAAACCCCAAGTTGTGTTTTCCCCATATTTTTTATATTTTGTAATATAAAGTTGGTATTTTAGAAGTTATAATTAAATTTATGCAATTTTTAATTTTTATAATTAGAATTTTATATTTCTCATGGCATTAGGATAAAGTTAATGTTATATGAACATGTGAGTGATAGGCCTAGAGATTATGCTTTACAGCAAGTGTAATCTGGTATGAATTTTCTATATTTAGGCATTTGCAGGGTGGGCTACTCCTGTTCTAAAGATGAGTTAAATAATTTACTGCTATAATTAATTTCAGAAACTAATATAGATAAATAACTAAAATAATACAGATAATGTAAAATACAAAAAATGATATCTGTATTACATTAATCTATGGAACACTAACAAATACATGTACCAGGTATATAAAAATGGTAGGAATAAGCTTCTCTTATGTATAAAACTGCTCAGAGTAAATGTACAATCTGTAAGGGTGACCAGCAGATGCATATGTATCACATCAAGGCATATAAGAAGACAAGGCAGATAATATATGGTAGGAATTTCCATCTACTACATACTATTGCACTAAATAAAATAGTGAATGTAAGAGGCCAACAATCGCAATTGGTATTACAATTATCTAAGATAAATGAAGTAAACAAATGTGTCATATCATGGGACAAAGTCAGCCTAAATTAAAACAGCCAACTTCAGTGAATATTCTAAATTATCCTTTCTCAAACCTGGAGTGAGGGTTTGCTTAAAACTGAGAACTATTCACATACAATCAATGATAACCTTAATCTAGTCTGTCTATGTAGCCAGATTAAACTCCATTCAGAATTTATTAAATTACAACTTTAAAATGTTATTTATACTTTGAATGAAGTGAAAATGATGGGTTTAATTGAAATTAATAAATCATAAGCATGTCTAGAGATTACTGTAATAAACTTTAATTGATTTATATGAAATTATCACTGATTAAATTGTGCCATGATAAAAACAACAACACAACAATCTCTTGCCATATCGCTTAAAACAGATTTAACAAATAATTACTGACTAAAATATTTTCATTAGAGAAGAGATAAATAATAATAATGCTAGAGATTTATAATAGACTTTTAAAAGTTCATATCTATTCCTTTCAGAAATAAAAGTTTAAGTTTATTCTTTAGGCATTAGTATATTTTAGTGGACTTTATCTGTTGAACTATAGTTATGGTAGCAGTCAGTTTTGATCATCATTTAAAATTCATGAAGTATCTCAGGTTGTAATTTATTCTTTGCTTGACAATTGATTTCTCTCTGAAGCTTTGGACATTTGAAGTTTATGCTATACAGTATAAACATACTGGACACAACATTCAAGATGTTTCCCCATTAGTTGATGACTTCCTTTTCTGGACTCAACAAGGAACTACAGCCTGCACTGAGCTGATTGGTCAGAATGAAGCAGATGGTGACTTCTCTATTCCTGCAGGCATTGGAACCAAAATACACAAATAAATACAGCAAAATAAGCAGAATAAAATCAGAATAAGAATAATCAGAATTAGCTTACAATCCCTATTTATATCATTTTCATTTGGCTTATCAATAAAAATAAGATCTATTGGTAGTCATTTGAATCCTTCAATCTATTGGTTATAGATAATGTCTGACCTCCATTTTGGTTCACACTTCAATTTTCCAAATCATATCATTTATAATTTTTTATCTTTGAAAGGGATTAATAAATTAACCATCTAAATTATATCATATATATATATCCTTACCTAACTAATCTGTCTACAAGCACTTTAATTATTTTTTTTAAGAATTTCATTTCTACTTTGTAATTGTTAATAAAAAAAAAAATCATTTTGTTTTAATGTACTTTTAAAATAAATGTATCATTATTATACTGTATATATTTATCTGTGCATATAAATTATATATATATAATTTTTGTTTATTAAACTTACTTAAAATATTTATTTTTAAACTTTCTTCAAATTTTTCTAAGTTACTGACATGAAGCTTATTTAAATATCGCTTCAATATATATATATATTATTTTTAGTCTCTGTTACACTGTTTATATATATTAACTCTGATTAATATAATCATAAATATACGAAGACCGTATAGAGAAAAGCTTTCATAAAGTCTTTTATTTGTTATTTATTTTTATTTTTTAAACAGTATGAATTTAGCCGACTTTCGACTATTATAAGTCATAGCATAAATTGAAAAATGGGAATGAATGCATATAAATGCTATTATTACTAATTTTCTTATGTATATATATCAGTAAGTATAAGATATAAGATATGAAAATATATTGAGAGCAATGAAAAATATTAAAAATTTGACAGAAATGCATGTGTTTAAATAAAATGAATTTTACTTTGAAGTTCCAAGAATCCATATGGAAAACAAGTTTAAACAACAATAACTATGAGAATGAAATTTTACTCAGGATAGATGTAAACAAAGCCTCATTAAAGTTGGTCTAATTTTAATATTTCTAAAGAAGAAATCACTAATTATTCATTTTAATACTCTTGAAATTGTTTAAAATTTTCATAATATGTAATATTAGAAAATACCCTGCACAAAATATTATGTATTTGTCAAGCATAAAGATTTCTTTGACCATTGAACACATAACATTATTAATTTCTGCAGAAGCTCATGTGTCTAACTGTCAGTCAAATAAAATAAGTCCTGCTTTATTTTAAACTCTTCTTTATATATAAAGTTAGAAGATATAATGTATGAAATATTATGCAAATGTGTAAATATTAAGTTTAGTGTTGATCCAGAAGCAGTCAGATTAATTTTCATTTTCAATACATTTACATATGTTAAATATTATGAAGATTTTGAACAATTTTATTATTATTAAAATGAATATTTGTATTTTTGTCTTGATATTATTAAAATTAGGACAATTCTAAAAGGCTTTATTTACATCTGCTTTGAGTAATTCATTCTCACAGTTAGTTAACATTATCTAAACTTATCATTCATTTAAGTGGGACTCATTTTGGTCGATAGTTAAACATATGAGATTCAAGAGTTTTAAGGTTATTTGAATGATAATCAGAGAAATCTTTCTGTTAATATATTTACATAATATTTTATGCTGTGTATTTTTTATTCTTATGTATCATGAAGGTTTTGAATATTCATGGTGTTATAAAATGAATGATTTTACCCATGAGTATTAAAACTAGGTTAATTTCAATAGAGCTATAATGAGAAAATTGTTTGGAGAAATCTTTGCTTTATACACATTTACATGAATGTATATATATTATAATACCCTCACAGATAAAGTAATTTATGGTATTATTTTGAGGAGCTTCTATGTAATAAAAACATAATAAATAGCTGATGCTTCAGTACAATAACAAGTATTTTCCTCAGAGATTTTTCTTTCTCAAATAAAATATAATAGCTAAATAGCTATTGATTTGAGAAAGAAAAAGCTTTGAGGAAAGTACTTGTTATTGTACTGAAACATCAGCTATTTAGTTATTATATTTTTATTACATGGAAGCTCATGAAAATAATAATATGAATATATTTATATATGTAGTGTAAAATTATTCTTGTAAATACATTTTTCTGTTTCTGTTATTGATAAAACTATTTTTTTATAGTTTTTAAAAAATTATAAAAATCAAAATTTATACCATTAAAATAGAAAAGGAAAAGGAATCATTTGCACCAATTGTAAAAGAAGTAAAATATCATTTAATAAATTATATATGTATGTGTATGTAAACATACTTATTTTTATATGTGAATACTAAATACATGCTTTAATGTTAAAATACTTGTGTCATCATAAAAGAAAGAATTCACTAGCTTATATAATAAGTTTAGAACTGCTATTGAAGCACAATGCCAACTCTGTACACCTGGGTCATATTTTATGCGGTAGATAGGTTCCACAGAAAACCTGCATTAAAAAAATCGCACAAAAATAGACTTAATTTACCTTGAAAAATGGGGGATAGGTGCTGTAATTTTCAGAATTTGCATAAAAGCAAAGCAACAAAGAAAAATTATTTTAAAATTAGCATTAAAAAAATAAGCAAATAAAGTATGACTAATAAAAAATTTCAAATATTTGAAAAATATTAATACAAGACAAACTTTTTTTACTTTTTTTATTGCTACAGTATTTAATTTTACATTTTTCATACATATTTTAATCATTACCACTAGCGTTCATTTGTAAACTGGTAAGAAATCAGATTCAATGTGATGTGATGTATTGTGGCTTCTCCTTAAACAAAGTCAAGAATTTCTCAGCAATTATGCACAGAGAAACCTGTTAAACCACTTTATTTTTATTCATGATGTGATGTACAACTAGCACCATTTTCAGTCTTGTGCTATGTTAATGCTTTTCTGTTTTTATATTAAAAAATGAGATCGCAATCAAAATATTATCATTAAAAACATTAT
The DNA here is from genome assembly GCA_028023455.1 of Epiperipatus broadwayi. Classification (NCBI taxonomy): domain Eukaryota; kingdom Metazoa; phylum Onychophora; class Udeonychophora; order Euonychophora; family Peripatidae; genus Epiperipatus; species Epiperipatus broadwayi. Next base: position 108,913 of record JAQFVV010013093.1, on the reverse strand, counting down.
TTTCAATTTATAAAATCTTCGTTTTTTATTTTAAAAATCTAAAAGATTATTTATTTCTGTTATATATAACATAATACGTTTTAAAAATTTAAATTTTTTGAATATTTATTGCGATATTTTTATATGTAAGTATAAATCTATTATTATTATTATTATTATTATTATTATTATTATTATTATTATTATTATTTACTCATTAGTATAAATAGTTTATTTACATAGAAGCTAAGTTCTAAATACAGCTTCAGGCCTTATTCACCTTAGCTGCTAGTATAACGTTATATTTTTGAAGAGGAAAAAGTATTTCAAGTCAAAATAAGTTATTACTAATTTAAATTTCTTGATATCTAATAAATAAAGTGAAATATGAAAGATATTAAGAAGAAATATGAATCACATAACTTCAAAATCGCATTAAAATAAACCGCATAAAATGAGACCCAGGTGTATATAATATTTTAAAATATAAAAGTAGTTACTTTTTTATACACCCACACACACATTATAATATTTTCAATAAATAAGGAAAAAATCGCACTTTATTATCTAATGTATACATTAATTTTTTATAATATATATGTTTTGACATCAACCTAGCTTTATCAGGTATTGTGCTTCTTATATAAATAGATTCAAACTGCATACTTAATTTTCTAATGCTGAATATATAATCTCATGACGATTATACTTTTTTGTTGTATTCAAAAATATTTTATGGTTAAAAAACATGGACTATGTAACAGAAGCAATTATGTATACATAGATATCGTCCATTCTATGTTAAGTTAGTTAATAAATTAATAAATGATTAATGTTTTGCTATTTAAATAAGCGATTGATTGAAATAGTCTACAATTGGACATTACTAATTAAATCAATTTTTTCAACTCTCATTAGGTAATGGTAAATGAATATTGAACAATATTTTTACTGAGGAATTTTTATCCTATATTAAAATAAGAAAATAAAACATATTTTTTTGGTGAACTTAAAACATTAAAATATATAGATGAAAGTTTTACTTTATAAGTAATGCTATTTTGTAACTCAATAAACGATTGAACTTAACATAATTTAAAATTAATATTATACGGGTCAAAGAATTTTAATTTTCAATTGATAAAATGCAAAATTCTATTTTTAAAAATTTGATTAACTTTTTTTATATCCTAAAATAATAATTAAGCTTTGTCATTGATTTTTATAATTGCAGTCGAATGACAAAAATAAATCTTTTTTTTTTTTAATATTTATTTAAGGATTCTTTTTTTTTTTTTTAAAAAGCAATTTAACCGAAGTATTGAATTTAAATTTAAAAATAGAAAGTGATGTTATCGCATTTTATCTATTGACTCAAGGTTCGAATTTTACTTAATACAATTTTTAAATAAAGTTTGTGGTAAGAAGAAAGTTGTTTATTAACAGCAAATGATTGGAAAGTCAGACGAGAAATTCTAATAATTTTACAATTTAGTAATTCGATTAATATTAAAAAAAAATTTGCTAAATCTTTATCTATGCATTTAAAAATAAATTCCTTGATATATAATTCTATTTTACGTTTTATCATTTTTTTACATTTAATAATTCTGCAAAATTATTCTTTATTTGTCAACAAATCCCAATAGTTTCTATTATATTTCTCTAATTGTTTGCACAGAATATTTTATAACAGATAAAGTTTTGAAATTATTAATTAAAAAAAAAAAGAAAAATTATCTTAAATTAAAATATTTTATCACCTTTTAGAATTGTAAAATTATACTTATAAGTATTTTTTAAATATTGTTTTTTTTTTAATTACCATTTATCAGAAAAATATGTTCATTTAAATCAAATGGTTTTGACTTTCTCATTATCCAACACTCTAGTGCTATTAATCTTATACATCTAAACAAATTCATAGCTACTTAAATTACTGGTTTCATCTTAAAAAGCATTCAAACCTGTAAATATTAAAGCAATTATCACTATTCAAAAGCTTAAAATCTCTAGATATTAAAGGAGTTGTAATAGTTAATATCTAACAATGAAGTTTTAAAATTAAAGCCGATAATCTAAATTAATATCAATTTATTTAGATGTATAAAAGCGTTAAACATTATATAATGTAGAGTGTCATGATCCCCGGATAAAACTGGTTTATTCAAAATGTAAAACATGGAACTATTTACATTTTTTCTGATGCTTTTATTGTTTAATTAAGAAAGTAAAAGAGACTTTAACAATTTAACTTTTTTTTGTTCTGCCTAGTGAGAGTTTTTGAAAATGCTAAAACTTCACTACTGTATAAAATCTTTATTTTACACCAAAACTTTACTAGTCAAACTTGATTTCTTTTTAATTTTATTTTATAAACAAATAATATTTTAAAGACTCACATTTAATGTTTTTGAATAATTAAAAACTGGCATGTAAATCAAAGATTCTTCTATCAGCAAAATAAAGAAATTGCTTGACTATTATAAATTTCAAGTGCATATGATACACATTAAAGCCTGTCTTAAAAGTATTTACATATACTTCCTGTGCACTTAATAAATAATTATAACTCTACAATCAAGTTAGTGTAAATATTGTTTCAGAAAATGAATGAAACATTTTTGATTTAAATTTTTTTTAATGTAAATAAACAAAGGCCAATATATGATATTCTGCCTTAAAATCTGTATTTTCTTTATAATAATTGCAACATTGAAAAGATTTTAACACTATGTCACTTCTGATAAATAATGGCATACTAGATGCTGTCATTTTCCTTCATTATATTACAGTCAAGTTTATTAACATTTATTTCTAAAAATAAAAGAAAAATAATACATTGAGAGTGTACATGTACATTTATTTTTGTTTTAACAAATAATCAACTAATTAGTGTGTAAAAATATTCAAAAATATTTTATAAACAATAAAAAAATTATATTTCACTTATATTAATATCTTTGTGTGAAAACTTGACCAGAAGAAAGTTAATACCCAAAAGGTGTTTTCTTCTGTGTCAAACAATGTGGTGTCCCTTAAATCTATAACAACTGTCTATTACATACTGATCACTTCAGATTTTTTTCAAATAAAATAGCAACAAAAACATTACATAAAAAATATTATAAAATAACATGAGAGGTCATTATCACTCAAAATAACATTACTATACTATTGTTAAATTATGAAAAAATGGCATTCTTTTGAAATAAGCAAGGAACATTTTATAATGACAGGAAATCCAAGAATAAAAGAAAGTACCTGTTAAAGAAGTTAAAATTGTTATTATATAATACAGTGACATCATAAAATAAGATATATCTATACATATTATTTTAACTATATGCTAGCCAAAAATAATTGAAAAAAAAAACCCAGACAAAATAAAAATAAGCAAAACTTAAAAATAATTAAAATTCATAAATTTAATAATTTTATATAATAGTAGCCATTTACTATCATGGAGTGCTATACATAATCATGTTTATTAATAATGCTTAATTACATTACATGAAAGATCATTTTATGATTCACATTTTTATCCTTTTTACAATATTCATGCAATAAAATGCTTTTTAAGGGCAAAACTAAAAATTTTTATTTTCTCAAGTTATAAAATAAAACTATCAAATTGGAAAAGAATAAATATTTTTATGCTGTTCTTTTATAAAATAATAAGCAGAAAATAATAAATTCTTACCATAGCTATATAAATATCAAATTTTTATATACATAAAAAGCCTTTTTCAGCTCCTGATTTGGTGCCCTTTTCAAATGTTAATGATCTATTACGTTAATGAACTATTACAGTCATAAAACCATCTAGTTTTCAATAATGAAATTAAAACAACCAATACAAATATAAATTATTAAAATAAATCAAAACCTACATACAAATCCAGTAGTTACAAAATAATTGACTATATCATAACAATATAATAAATAAATTACATGCATTTTTTACAATAATATATATGTCAATCTTTATAATTTTCTATTCATTTTTAATTAACCAGTTATTAACTAAATTTATAGAAGTCTTGTAAATATTCATACAATTATTTAAATTATTTTTAATATAATATGTTTTATATATTTGTCTTCTTTCTGGATCTTTGATGAAATTTAAACATTTAATACTTTTTGTAGCATCTATTCTATGCCCATATTTTAAATAGTGAATATATAATGCAGATTTATCATCTTTTTTATTAATTGCATTATTGCGTTCTTTGGCTCTTACCTCTAATTGTTTGCCAGTATGCCCAAAGTAAACCATTCTACAAATATCACATGTAATTTTATATACAATTCCTCACAAAAATAATAACCCGTTGAGGCTGTTGCTTAACTTTGGTAATTTTATTTTACAAAAGTTTTGTAAGTATATAAATAAATGGATAACAGTAATTTTAGAATATGATAAATATTCTATAAAGAATGTAGAGGATATTATTAATAAATTAAATAGTATAAAATTAAAAATGAATAAAAGTATTTTTACAATGGATATTGAAAAAATGTATCCAAGTATTCCATGATTTAAAAGTATGGATATATTAATAAAAAATTTAAGTAAACATATAGATGATACAAATATAATAAATATTATTGAAGAGGGTATAAAATTAAGACCCAATAGTTTATATTTTAAATATAATGAATTTTGGTATATACATGAGGGATGGGTTATGGGTTGTGCAATTAGTGGGTTAATCTCATCAATATTTATAAATAAATTAGAAAATATTGTAATTAAAAAAAATAATTAGTCAAGAAATAATACGTTATTCTAGATATGTTGATGATATTTTAATTATTGGTAATAATAGAGCAATGAATAATATTTATAGTGAATTTAATAATAATATATATAAAATTAAATTTACAAAAGTAGAATTTGAAGATACAATTAAGTATTTAGATATAGAAATTAATATAAGTAAAGATAATAAAATTAAGTTAAAATATTTTATTAAAAAACATAAATTAAGGAAAATTATTCATGTAGATTCACAACAAGCATGGGTGCAAAAATTGGCAGTTATTAAAAATTTTAAATATAGGAATGATAAATATAATATAGATAAAAGTGTAGCTCAATTACAAAAAAATCAATTTATTAAATTATATAAAGATTATGGATATAATCCTAAAACTATTAAAAATATATTTTTTAATTCTAAAGCATCTGTAATAGATGATATTATTTCTGAGAAAAATAATTGTATTGATAATGGTAATAATGAATCAAATAAGAAATGGATTAGACTTTCATATTGTCCTAAGATATATAATACATAGAAATATACCAAAAAATATATTGAGAATGATATAAATATTGGCTTGTCAAACAGTAAAAATCTCGGTTAAGAGATGATATATGATATAAAAAAGGAATTGTATATGAAATTACATAAGATATTGTAAAATGGTTTACTTTGGGCATACTGGCAAACAATTAAAGGTAAGAGCCAAAGAACATAATAATGCAATTAATATAAAAAATGATAAATCTGCATTATATATTCACTATTTAAAATATGGGCATAGAATAGATGCTACAAAAAGTATTAAATGTTTAAACTTCATCAAAGATCCAAAAAAAGACAAATATATGAAACATATTATATTAAAAATAATTTAAATAATTGTATGAATATTTACAAGACTTCTATAAATTTGGTTAATAACTAGTTATTTAAAAATGAATAGAAAATTATATAAATTAACATATATATAATTGTAAAAAAATGCATGTAATTTATTTATTTATTATATTGTTATGATATAGTCAATTATTTTGTAATTACTGGATTTGTATATAGGATTTGATTTATTTTAATAATTTATATTTGTATTAGTTGTTTTAATTTCATTATTGAACACTAGATGGCTTTATGTCTGTAATAGTTGTTAACGTAATAGATTATTAATATTTGAAAAGGGCACCAAATCAGGTGCTGAAAAAGGCTTTTTATGTATATAAAAAATTTGATATTTATATAGCTGTTGTAAGAAATCATTATTTTCTGGTTATTAAAATAAAACTAGTATTTAAAAGTGGAGAAAAATGAATTATAAACCATTCTTGAATTTTATTGGAAAATTAATTAAGAATTTTAAATGGTTAATGAAAAGTAGAAGTAATGGTACAAATTCCAAAGTTGATATAGATCTTAAACTATCAAAAGAATAAAAAAAAGGTGTAGTGTATTGTTAATAAGACTGCTACAGAAATTCTATATAACAAAAAAAGTTATTAAAAAACTATTAAACACTGCATATTTCTATAACTTCATTTTATTTTTTAAAACATAAATACTGAAAAATAAATATTTTTTTAAAAAATAATTAATTTTAAAAAAAAAAAATTTAATTTAAATTGAGGGCTAATGCACTAAAAAGCAAAAAAATATTTATTTTTATGAACCCCCCCCTCCCTTTAGTTGTTATATGTAAGTTTAACTAAAAGTATAAGCACAGTTTGTGATCAAAGTAAATACCCTATTATTGCTTAATTAATTAATTTATGAATAACCTATGCTTTTATTTAAAGTTATATATGATAACCCAAATTAGGGTCTCAAATATATATATTTGCTTTTTAGTGCATTAGTCCTTAAATTGAATAAAACATTTCTTCTTCTTATTATTATTATTGTTATCATTATCATCATCTTTCAAAAGAACTTGATTCATTCAGTGAAAAATTGAAAGACACTTCTACACTTTTTTTGTCCACACCTAATATCCAAGATTAATTTGAAAGAAAAACAATATTATCCCAATGCTGCATAGGTCATATGAAATATACAAGCAAAAAGCAAGATTACAAAAGATTTACATTTATATTGTACTGGCCCATTAATTCCCTGCAGAATTCTACTCCTAACCTTGCACTGAACAAGAAGTGATTAAGATTTAACAGGGGAAGAAATGGATAACAATTTAGCAGATTGTTTGTCTTCATGACATATTGGTACCTCCAGCTAAACTGATAGAGAGAGGAAATTGACAGGATTCTGCCAATTAACAAAAAACATTTTAGTTACTAATTTTCTCAAATGCCCAAATGTATAGGACCCACGGTAAGTACACATCTTTGAAAAGTCTATTTACTAATAGCTTTTGCATGCCACTCCTAGAAAAGAATAAAAATGAATCCCCCCCTCCTAGAAGGATATGCAACACCATATGTTCAGTGGAGCATGAGAATAAGATTTAACACCCTGGTGGAGGGATATCCCATGTAGCTAGCTCAGTATACTCTACATCTAGGGTCTTCAATGGATAAGTTAAATGGTGATTATTATAGGCACATGATTGATAAGGAAAGAGTGCATTTTATCAAATAGAATAATATAAAAACAAATTAATATCATGATTAAATATTTATTGAAATCCCAATATCCACCACATGTATATTTATAATGATGTAATAAGCAAAATACATAAAAATTATTGTCTTAAACCCATATATATTTGATGCATGAAAATAAATGAAAATATATCCAAATTTACATGAATAAGAATAATAATAAACCTTTATAGCTATCTTCAATGGTTGCTAAAGAATGGAAGTGGTCTGAGCTTTTACCCATATCAATAAGTTGTACTTTATGCGGTTTGAAATATGTTTCTCAAATAAACTCCAGACTTTAAAAACCCATTTTACTTAAAGAAATATAAAAAAAACTATGCATAAATATATTTGCAATATAAAATATTTCATTACATAACTAATGATAGCTTCTATATTTTATAATGTCAATAAGGTTGTGTTGATGCAGATACCTTAGGGCACCCAACACAAAGTGTGGTATCTACTTGCATTTCATGGCAGATAAATTCTTATATATGTACATACATGCAGCACAATTGTACACTCACAACTATTCTATAATATAATGTTATAAGTTGACTTGTTTACAGAAAATTCGCAATGAATAAACCTTTTGACACTCATCATAAGGTGCTGTGTTGACAAAAAATAACTTAATGATATACAGATAAATACATTTTTAGACACTCAACATGAGGTGTCATATTTACTGAATATTACAAGTGTATGTGCGCATATATACACATCTATATTTGTGTATGAAAATTTTCAGGAGTAACAACAAGAAAATGAAAAAAAAAATGATTGCAACCTTTGCTGAAAATATGAGAATTTGGAATGAAAAAAATAAATCAAAAGATTTAAGTAAAAGCTATATTATTATACCTGAAATAACCATAAAATCTAATATATGCTAGAGACATTTTCTCTCTCTCTTTTAATGATTAATAATATATATATATATATTTCTGACTATTGGAAATATCAGAGTTAATTAATTTACTATTAATAAAATATTTTTAAAATAAACTTATGTGTCTTTATCTTCTTCTGACTGGGATTCTGAGTGGGTTTCAAGTCAAATGGCTGCATGGTGAGGAGGCAAGGCAGCTTTTTGTCATCATCATGACGAGCTAGAACTGGCATAGTCACATCTTAGCAATTTGGGCAAAGCATGGTTTGGTGCATAGGCTAATTGTCTACCCCATTTCCTGCCCCCAGGCCGGATGCCACGCCACATATTATGGGGAAACGAAAGCCACAATTAACACCAGGTTGGCTCAACATCGGTACACCTTCAATAGAGCCCAAACGAACAGCAGTACATCTTCTGCATTTTTTGAACATACTAAACAATCAGGGCACAATTTCATACCCGCTAACCCCGTTATTTTATGCTCAGAACCAAACGACTACAGGAGAAAGATAAAAGAGGCATTCTGCATTAACAGAGACATCCATGCAATCAACAGAAGAGACACGTGCTTCGACATTTCGAAAAAATGGGCTACTTAACAGTAACTCATTTGAATATTCTCATTTACATATATCAAGTACATTTTCACGAAGGCTATGAGTATGAGGCACGGTTCCTCGAAAACGTTCAGCCAAATTTATTACTAACTATATTTTTTCTCTAATAATTTACAATTAAGTATTTTTCATTTTTACAAATAAGGAGAAATTAAAACCACATTTATCTGGTATAATGCAATAATCATTATTATTATTAAATTTCCACCCACTATCTCTGGTTAATTAAATCCACAAGAAAATGAGTTTTTAAACGAATTGTGTAATGGATTTCTTCTTAGGAAATATCTCTAAGTGGCCGGATTACTGGAAAATTCCAGAGCCAAAATAGTGAATGACTTAGGCAGAATGAATGCCAAAGAAAGAATGAATCCCATAGCACTGACTGAAACCTATCAACCCCACTCATACAGAACTAATTCAGCTACCCCCCTGAGAAGTATGAATCAGCCAAACCTTTTGTTTTAGCTTATCATTTAGATTATAAACATTCCTTTGTATTTTTCTGATTAAATTCTACATATTAGGGTTTGATATAATCTTTAGTTTCATCTTGAATAATTAGACCACTTGATTAACAGAAAGAATTTTTCTTTTATATATATAAAATAACATTTTAATTATAACATTCATGATCAAACATTTTGCTTTTGATTAGATTTTTGCCAAAGCACTTAACATTTTTTGATTAAAACAAATTACAGTTTTTAGAATAGTAATTAAAAAATAAAAAATATATAAGTTCCAACACATGATTTATTTGATCAATAAAGTTTGCTTTTCTCCATTTGAGTTTTTCAAAGAAAAGCAAACATAAAATGACATATAATAAAAATCTACAACAAATAAAAAAATACATGAGTTTATTATACATGTATTTGTTTATGTACAATATTTCTATGTCAATTGAATGTTTACTTTAAATTGTTGTGTGCCGGTATTTTATGCTCAGACCCAACTTCCATTATTAATATAGCACATTTATATATTTGTTGTGCTTAATATATACAAATTTATATGTGTACCTGCTGTAATGTTCTTTACAGCAGACTTTGTGCATGGACATTTGATAATTTCTAGCATAATATATAGAAATGAGATTATATTCATGTAAACAGAGGTAACATGTAGCTTTTGATGTTGTCAAAAAATATTAATTACTACAATGAAAATCCTTGAGGCTAAACAAATTTTCTCATATAGATTAATAATAAAATTTGTTTAGCCTCAGGAATTGTCAATTAGTAGAAATTGATAGTTTTGGCAACATCAAAAGTTATAAATTATCTCTATTTTTATGAATATAATTTCATTTCTATTTTTTATTATAATAACAATCCGTGGAAATATTTAATTCAACATATATGAGTCTTTTTGTTAATGATTACTGTATGTTTATTGAAAATACATGTACCATATTATATCTTTGATAACTAAAAAAGAATTGGCCAAGTTTCAGTATATATTATGTATTTGGTGACCCTTTTATTCCTTTTGTTTTATTATTTCAACCTTATTTCAAACAATGAAGGATAAGTTCTGAGATTGTTATTATATACAAATATGCATATTGTACACCATATCACTTAAAGAATAAGTATATTAACTTAGATATGTGGAAAAAATCTTTACCAAAGTTTTCAAATAAATTTTTGATATTTATAATTTTTTAATATGGCTGGTATATCTGCCCTAACCCTACAAAAACTAGGATAAGTGAGAAATATATAAGACTGTGTTTCTGACTTAATGCACTAATCTTTGACTATCTAAAAATGTTTTCTATATTTAAAAAAAGGTTAGTGGGTGATGTCTTTAAGTTTAAGTTTGAATGACTAGTATCTAAATTTGTGGCATAATTGTTTATTTGTCAAGTTAAAAGTGGATGTTTTATTAAAATGTCTGTGTGGATAAAGTAAAGCATATATTCTCTAATAATATTTATTTTTAGTCAGAAAAAATCAAGATTCTATACTTCAACAGTCTCTGAAGGATTTCATATAATTAGTAATAGGAAATTACTTATCAGGTGATATGACTTTAAATACCATTTCAAGATAAGGAAAAGACTTTGCACATGCTATCTTGGTGTTAAGTGATTTTTAAATTCTAAATATGTCTATTGAATAAAATCCAAGACTAATTTATATTGCTAATATTTTGTTATCCTATGGAAATTTTCCAAGTAGAGCGAATGTACAATAAATTTCTCTGTAAATATTATTATTGATGTATAATATATAATCCTAATCATAATTAACATATTGGATAAAGAGACTTTGCATAGAAAGACAGATATACTTTTGAGAGTGAGTTAATGATGTTCACTATTTTATTAATAAGATTATTCTGTATGTTTGTTCTCATTTGTGCATGATTATGATGGAATGGAAAGCTTTAAAAAATGTTGGGGATTGCCTTAAAATGTTCTTTAACACTGGATGGAGTATAAATATGCCAAACACATTATTTTTCTATATTAAGTAATATTATTACAAATGGGATTTGTTTTTTGGTTGTTGGAAAAAATGCAACACCATTCATATAAGCAATACATTTAATACTAGTTTTAAGATCTGATATGTATATGTCAGAATAATTTTTTTTCAATTATTTTTAGCACAGGTTTCATGCACATTGTGAAAAGGGGCATTTAATGGGAACCTTGAGATTTTGATTAACAAAGTTTGGATTGGGGATATCCATCAATTAAAGGTTATATGTATCTCTCTGCTCTGGAGCAAATTAGTTAGAATGTAAAGATATGTTTTAGGTATTACAGCATTAGCAAAAGTGCTAATCATATAGGATCCATATAGTTGGTTAATTATTGGACTGCATTTTGGTTTTAAATATAAATGCTGATTGGATAATAAACACATTTATAACATGTAAGGCCCTATTTGATCTTTTAGGACAACATCTAATACATTTATATGGGCTGATTGATATTGATCTTTGCATTTTCTAAAGTTAAAAAGCCTTCCTTTTTTTCATGAAGGATACCAGAGATATTGGATATATCCATGAATTGTGTATATATTATTTTGAGAAAAATTGGACAGATTTGGAAAATATATAGAGGTAAAATAATTCACATTTCGGTAAAAGAATCAAGCTATTTCATAAATACCAGAGTTATTGGATTCAGGTATTGCCACTATTTTTTTTGAAAAATCAATAGGACTGAATCAGATAAGATGATTCTTAACACATATACTCCACTAACTGTTTCAGTTTGTGTCTAAAAGGCTGTTGGAACTCTGACCAACAGAGAGTAATCTAAGGCCTTCAGATATAATTTCTTGACCAAAAATGGCCAAGAAATATTCTTTTATTTATGCCATATCTTCTTTGAGAGATGCTCCTTTCCCTTATATAATTTTTTTGGGAGTTGACAATATAAGTCATTCACTTTCTATGAATGAAATTTGAGTGATTTTTTATGAACTTTATCTATGAGCTATGACTTTAGTAATGTGGTAAATTGGGTTTGATAAGATGTTTACATAGATTATTTATGTTTATTATGGACCCATCTCAATATTACAACAGCAACACTTAAACAATACCAATATTAATAACAATCAAGGCAATCTTCTTTTAACAATAAAGGTAGAAATCCATCTTTATTTCTAGTATAATATATTTACACAGTCGCAGAGATACTAAAGATTGCAACATGGCTGCAGAGAGTAAAATTATTGATACAAAGAAGTTTAAATAAATCTCATTAAAAAAGTAAATATAACCTGTTCTAAAAGCAGACTAACAAATAGTCAATTATAACTTTCAAACAGTAATTACAAATTTTAAACTGCATTCCAACAATGCATTACTTAAATAATAAGGCTAATAATGTTCATGGCTAGATAGATTTATAAATGTAAATTCATTGAAAACAGTCAACACTTAAACAATACCAGTATCAATAATAATCAACGACCTCAATCTATTATCAAGGTAACCTCCTATTAACAGTAAAGGTGGATATTTATCTTTATTTATGAACTAATATGTGGTAGTTTAAAAATTATAATATTTAAAATTATTTAAAATAAAAATATTAAGTTATATTTCATCATTTTTTATAAATTTGAAAGTTCCTTTCTTGATCCAGATTTGAATAAAATTGTCTAGAAGAAGTAGTACATTTTCAAGATAAAGATTATTTATATTTGGTTCATCAAATACTATGTGTTAAAATATATGCTATAATTAATTTGAAATTTAAGGCAATAAACATCACATGATCACCATTTCTTATGCTTGCTTATCTGTTATTAAAATAGGCAAAACTCACTATACATATTGCCACTCACTGCAAATTAGATTCATCAATAGATGCCAGAAGGCTTGTGCATAAAACCCCCATCTAGTGCCTACTCATCCAATATCCCCAGGCTAGTTTTTGGCTTGTGGTCTTCAGTCAAGGCTTTTCATTGATGAAGGCCATAAGCCAGAAATTAGTCTGGGATATTGGATGAGTAGGCACTAGATGGCGATTTTATGCACAAGCCTTCTGGCATCCATTGATTACTCTAGCTTGCAATGAATGGCAATATGTATAGTGAGTTTTGCCTGTTTTAATTTGAAATTACTAGTTGATTTGCTGATGTAATATATTTATACATACTCTCTTGCATAGGTGTTTATAAAATAAACCTTACAGTAATATAGAGAAAGTGACAAATGGGTAAATATTAATGTTATAGTTTTGAGATACTTAATTTGATTATATGTTCAAAGTAAAAGTGGAATGATATATTGCAATTTATCTCCTATAACATGTATATTGTAGCAAACCCACAACAACTGCTTGTGAGGCTGCTGCGCTGACCTCACGGCTACCAGCGCTTGATTATTGTATGTGAGTTTATACGTCAAATGTAGATATAATCAATATACCACATACAGAGATAATTCGCATTATAAATATTTAACTTTGGTATTGACTGTCATATAATGCTGATTTGTATGTATTACATGAAATAATTAATTTTATTATTTTTGTTAACGCATATAGTATTATTCTTTGATCACCATTTTGATACTATTTAAATTCAGGTCAAAACATCATATTGCTGATTCAGTAAAGGTTATTTTATTATATTTGCTATTTTAATCTAATAAGTTAAAAGTAGATTGCGTACATAAAAATCCCTGACACGTATATGCATCTTGATAGTAGTAAATGATTATTTAAAAAAAGCTCTGAGATAATTATTACGATAAGTCTTACTGAATATTTACAAATAGAAACCCTGAGAGTATGTAGTTAATGAATAGATTAATCAAAATTATATAAATATATAAAAAAATTATACAAGTATATTTTAAAAGTTTTATAGTCAAGATTTAAATCCCTGAGAAATTGTATATTTTACATTGATTATTTATTTTGGTTGGGAAATCTGGATTGAGTGCGTTCTTGTGGGTTAGAGTCTTACAAAGGCTCAATCTTATGCGAATGCGCTTTCAGTACATTCAAACGCTATCGGAAATGCGTTTTCAGTTTCTCTCGCTCTGATTTTGCTTTAGCACAGTTAACCTCTTACTTACAGAGTATCTTTCAAACAAAGTAAGTTGAGAGAATACAATATATATATATATATATATAGTGTTAATCCACTATGATGTACTTTGGTGACCTTAAACAGACCAACAAAGCACCACTAACAAAAAAAATGCCTCACATGGGCAGGCGCGACATAACAAGCAAATCGTAAATGTGTTGATATAGTTAAAAAATATTAAAAATATTGTTTTAAAGATAATATTTAAAACAAACCCTTAAAATTATATTTGCTTAGATTTAAAATTATAAATTTCATATTTTTTAAAATAATTTTAAATAGAGAAATAAATTATTGTTTAAATGTTTTAAATATGTAAAACTGCATGTTTAATTAAATGAAAAGGAAGGAAGATGAGGTCAACTTTGTTTAGAGATTAAGTTAGTGATGTGGCAGATAATTAATAAACGATCCAATTAAAGAGTTTAAATTACAAAAAAAAAAAAAACTATTAAAAATGTATTTATAAGACAAAAGTAATTTCAAAAATAAGAACTTATATAAAAGGCAGAGAAAATCAAATTTAATTAGTTTTGAGTTGCTGAGTTTATTAATTTAGTTAAGTTAATAATTCAAAAAGATATAATAATAGTTAAAACTTCATAAAGTTCAAAATTCGTAGTTGCAGAATTAACAACATGTACAGAGGACAGCTAATAAGCAATTCTATACTTTAGATAATCTATTACATCAAGCTATGATGACCTAAAGAGTCAAAAAAGAATTTAGACCAGTTGTTCATAAATTCTGAAAGAATAACTATCTTCATCATTATGCGTATACCAAAGATTAATCAACCAATATCAAGAATGATATTTTAAATTTTAAATTTATGTGACTGGAAAATTATCAGTCATATCAGCACATAATTTTTTAAAAAAATCTATAGAGACTGAGTATTAAAAAAATCTAATATTGTATAGACTTCGTTAATAAAATAATTAAATTTAAACTGATAAATTTGTCTTAATTAAAGAATTAATTTTAAAGATCATTTAAATCTTCCAATTCAATTTATATATATAATCTTTTCATTGCTGATTGCAGATATTAAGTGAAATGGTATTGCTTGTTTCAATTTTTTATTCTAGTAATTGTGTTTAATTATATTACTTTAGTAATGGTCACTTGATCGTTTTGTTTTTTTTTCAGTTAAAAATTTATTTTTAAAATAATAAATTTATATCATAGTTTTCATTCTTTGTAAATAAATGTCTGATTTAATGGAGCAATAAGCAATTTTCTGAATTCATTTGCTGCTTGCATTGAAAAATGGGAATTACAGTAGCATTACTAGAAAAATGCATTTTAATTTAATTTGAAAACTTATTGTTACATTGATTATATATTTTCATTTATTTCAATTATATTTTTGCTAATAAAAATAAAATATACCTAATATTTATATGTTCTAATATTTTTAATAATTCCAACTATAACAAAAATATATTGCTGAAAACTCAAGACTTAAATATCTCAATAAAAATTAATTGCACAATAAATTCTAAATTTATTTTATTTTTGAATAATTATATAATCTTTTTAATACTTTAATTATTATTGAAAATATTTTACATTTGATAAAATGTCTTATTGAATTTAAATTACTTATATAAAAAAAATAAAAATAAAATTTTAAATATTATCTTTAGGTTTTGTGAA
Organism: Epiperipatus broadwayi; assembly: GCA_028023455.1. Classification (NCBI taxonomy): domain Eukaryota; kingdom Metazoa; phylum Onychophora; class Udeonychophora; order Euonychophora; family Peripatidae; genus Epiperipatus; species Epiperipatus broadwayi. The sequence continues at coordinate 92,815 of JAQFVV010013093.1, read as the reverse complement.
AAGATTTAAAAAATTATATTTAATTACTCTTAGGTGTGTAATAATCTTAATATTTTCTGGTTAGATGTTTTTAAGTGTCAAATATATTCATCAAATTAACATATCTGCATAAATATTAGGTTAATTTATTTTAAAAGAGAATTAGTTTGTTTGAACTCTTTTGGACTTTCAGTCGCTCTCTCTCTCTCTCTACATATATATATAGCATCCTCCTCCTCATCATCATTTTCAATCATTATCAATCCACTGCAAGATGTAGGTCTCTCCAAGTTCAATTCATCTTTTCCAATCTCTAGTCTCTCTTCTCCACATCACACTAGCACACTTCCTTATTTCATCCGTCTATCTACACACACATATATATATAAATTAATTAGTAAATCAAAGCCATATATGATTCATTGCTGCACATCAATATATATATATGGAAATAAAATGTTTTATGAACGTATTCTCAAAAGGTTTTATGGAGGTTTAAAAATTTGATTTTAATTCTTGATAAAAATATAAAAAGAAAAAAAAATCCCTGTCATGATTAACTGATACTGTGTTAATTCTCAAAAGATATTTATTGTCTATAATCATTATTAGTATTATTTGTATACAATATTTGCTTTTTGTGAATTATTTTAATTATTTCTTTGGTGTGTTAATTGTTAATTCATTTTATCTTAATGTATATATAAAATTGTTACTTCCCTAGTTTTAAAAACAAAATATATGCAATCTTTTTATTTTACAAAATTGCATTTTAAAATCTACATAACTAATCATGTATATATTTTTTAAAATTATGAAACATATAATGCTATATATGTGAGTTATATATATATATGTTTCTCACTAGCATTACTATATATATATATATATATATATATAT
>JAQFVV010013093.1:0-91435 GCA_028023455.1 Epiperipatus broadwayi | reverse complement strand
TAACTTGTTTTTGTTTTTCATATATATATTAAATAATTATAAAGATATGTATTAGAGATTGGAAACTTGGCTAGCTGGTGAGTGCTGGTTCAGCAAGAAACGTGCGTCTTGGGGATCATACATATTTTTCGCACGTTATTGGTTATATGTTTACGATTATACCCCTCCACAAGGTATTAAAAATAAATAGAAAACAGTTCCTTACTTTGCATAATTATAGAAATATTATTCATTAAATGACTGATGATTATTTTTGTTTAATGCTGGTGCTATAACATTATTGTTGTTGTTGTTGTTGTTATTATTATTATTATTATTATTATTATTATTATTATTATTATTATTATTATTATTATTATTATTATTATTATTATTATTATTATTATTATTATTATTATTATTATTATTATTATTATTATTATTATTATTATTATTATTATTATTATTATTATTATTATTATTATTATTATTATTATTATTATTATTATTATTATTATTATTATTATTATTATTATTATTATTATTATTGTTTTAAAGGTAACTATTCAAAAACAAGTGGTTACATTGGTTGTTGATTATACATAGTGTTATACATAGGTTTACACAGTTATTACATTACAGTCTGTATATTTTATTAGAGTCTCTTTGCACTTAAAAATTGACTTTTTAGAACTTAGATAGTGGCTTTCACAATGTTTTTGATTTTTTCACACTTTATGAAATATTTATTGTCCAAGTTTATGTACAATATAAATCAATGATTATGGTTTCAGTAATTTTTTCATGTTCTTGCAACACTGAATTTCATGTTTGCCTTTGTCCTTTTCTATTATATTCTTTATTATAAAGTGGCCTGAATTTTAAAAAGAGACCACGTTGCTGCAAAGATATCAGGTGGTGCAATAATACTGTCTCTTTCTTTTATTTTTTGCAATTTGTTTCTATAGGTGTTAGGGTGCCTTCTCATGTTGTTGCCCAGTGTAAAAGTGCATCTGGTACACCAGAATGCATATAGGCTGAAAGTGGCTGCCCTTATGGTGGGTATTTTATTATTTTTGAATGTTTGTAGAATCTCATTTATAGTAGTTCCATTTTTCCTATATCCACCAACCATCATTTGTCTTACTTTTTCAAGTCCTGAACAATTATGTATGAAATGGTCCTGTGTTTCCTCATCCCTGTGACACAGCATACACAAGGGATCTATATTTATATAGAATCTTCTGTATCTAATAAAATGACTTGTAGGTAGTGCTTTCAAATTGACTTTAATTATGAAATTGTAAAATTTTGGTTCCAGGAACCATTTTCTAAATTTTTTGAGTAATTGGCTGTTATCAATTCCCAATACAGATATTTGGTTATTCTCAGATTGTTTTTGTGTTAGGAAATTATGTATTTGCCAACATGTATATTTTATTGGACTTCTCAGTGTTATCTTTGTTTTTGATGCTCTCAATGCTTTCAAGCAACGTAAAGATATAATTGTTTGTAGGTGGTGGACGATCTGTGGGTGTGATCTCCAATATTGGTTCAATATCTGGAAATCTTTTGACTATGGCTATTAGCAGATTTATTGTTTTTTGTGTCTGAAACACTAATATTGAGTGAAGTCCCAGACCATTCCTTTTTGTTGGTTGGTTAAGTTGCTTTATTGAAATGGTAACTACTTTCCTGTTCCATAGTAGTTTGCTACAAAATGAATTAATTGAGGCTATAAATGGTTTTGTGAAACTGATTATTGGTAAATAGTAGCTTATTTTTGACATTATGAGTTGATTGAATAATGATATTTTTGAGTATATTGATAGATATGATCTGGATAATGATTCTGTGATTCTTTCTGCATCCACTTCGAGTTTGTTTTGTATTGTTGTTCTCATTTGATTCATTCCCAGATAAAATGGAAAACCTAGAAAACTGCTGGGCTTTCCTTGATAAATTTGTTTGTTTACTTTCCCTGTAAAAATTGTCCAAGCAGCTGACTTATTGATATTGATTTTAAGTTTGAATTTTTTTGTATATTCTTCTATGATGTTTTGTAGTGCTTGTAGTTGCTTTTTTGATGTTAAGAATATTGTGATATTATCCATATAAGCTATACAAGGAATGTATCTTTTTGTATTTGGTATTAACACTCCCTGTATTTTTTTTCAATTTCTTCTAATAAGGGGTTTATGTAGAAGGTGAACAGTAGTGTACTCAGTGGTGACCCTTGTGGTATTGATTGAGTGGGATAGAATGATGATGACGTTCTTCCGTTAAGTGTGATATGTACTTCTGTTTAAAAGTAGATTGACTATTGCATATAATATTGATTGTGGTATTTGTGTTTCCTTTTGTTGGTTTAGTAAGATTTTTATTGGTACAGAGTCGAAAGCACTTTCAAAATCTAATTGTACTGCAATTGGAGCACATTTCTTCTTCTTAATTACCGAGTTAATTATAGTTTTAAAGAGTAGTGCTGCCTGACCTGTGGATGAGCCTTTCTTTGTTTACTGATGTTGTGATATTTTTGTCAGTATAAATGGTTCAATTTTCACCTTTATTACTTTTTCTAGCAGTTTAATTCCTAAAGGCTCCATTGAGATGAGTCTTAAGTTGGTGATCTTGGTAATAGGTTCTTGTTTTTTCATGAATGGTACCATTGATATGTTGTATAATCCCTGTATGCTATAAATTTTTTGTGATATTTGATTTGCCAATTGACACAGGTATGTATTTGTAATTTGGCTAAGATGTGCAAGTACAAACTGTGGAATGCCTGGAGGTCCTGGATGACATGTGGGTGGGATTGATTCTAACACTACCTTAAAATCCTCAATTTTAAATGGCATCTCATCTTCAGTTGTTCCAAAATAATCTTCTTTGGGTGTGAATTGTGCATGCTTAGTTAGCTTTGTTTTGAAATAGTTATATATAGGTGCAATCATGTTAAATCCTGCTGTAATCTTATTTTCCGATTCCAGCGCCTTGGGAACTTTATTTATGGATGGGTACCCAAAGCCCACCTAATATATCCGCGTGTCCATGTGTGCGGCTGTGCTAGGCAATTTTTTTTCTTTTTTATGCTTAGATATTGTTTTAATTTATTGCAAGTCTGTTTATAGAGCTGGGTGAGTTTAATTATGTTTGTTTGATTATGTTGAACCGGTTTAGACAGACTGATTCTTTTGTATATTTCATCTGCTAATGTAATTAGCCTGGAGAAAGGAATTGATTTTTGTGTGATATGGTTTATATTAAATGAAAGGGTGTTAGTGTAAGCTATGTATCTGGATATCGGGTCTAATTCAAGCTGATTTATTTTATCATTATATAAATTTCTGAAAAAAGTGACTCCGTAGTATTGTCTGGTAGTAGGATCCTGATCGTTTTTTGCAAATTAATTATTGCGCTGAGGTGTGTGTTTATGTTTAGCGTTATTATCTGCGCTGCATGGTCTGAAAATGGGGTTGGGGAAAGTGATATTTCTATTGAATGATGCAGTATTGGGGAATAAAACATTAGATCTATTAAAGTTCCGTGTCTACTGTTATAAAAAGATATCGAGTTAGTTGGTAGAAAATCTTTTCCACTCATGAGTGGAAATGTTAATTGGTGTATCCATTTCGTAATAAATTTTTTATAACTTATGTTGAAATCTCCCGTAAGAATAGTTGGGTAGGGATTGTTTGAGAGGATTGAGTTAATTGTTATTATTATTCTGTTAATTACAGTTGGCCCTGATGGTATATATACAAAAATAATAATAATAATAATAATAATAATAATTATTATTATTATTATTATTATTATTATTATTATTATTATTATTATTATTATTATTATTATTATTATTATTATTATTATTATTATTATTATTATTATTATAAATACTTATTTTATTCTATGCTAATTCTTTCATACCCGTTTCTTATTTGTTGATGGCTATTCATTGATAATGTTAATTAAGATTGTAACTTTTCAGTAGGGATGATGATGAATTACTCACCCTATGTTCACCCCATGTTTTACCATTACAGTATATATATATAAGTACATATAACATGGTCTTTATGTCATATGCATAACAAAAATAAAAATAATGCTTAATATTAGCATTTCTATATGCCACTCTCATAAAGATTGCTTTATACTACTTTAGCTTTCTTTTATAATCAGTTCGTCAACGCTTACGTGAATAATCCAGAGTACCTGGGAATTTCTTCACATTACAATGAAAATAGCTAGACATTCATTTACTAATTAATATTTGATAGCTATATAAATTAATTGTAGACTGCCTACCTGAAACTTGCTTAAAAAAATTTCAGCAATCTAAAAACCTATTAATCTTTATCCCTAATTAAACTTTAGCTGAAGAAAAATACATTAACACTTGTAGCCGTAACTTTTTATACTTCACCAAAACGTTTTTAACTAATAACTTTTAGAATTTGCAGTCAATATAAATTTTTAAAAATTACTGTTAGTTTTGATGGAAAGGAAAGAGCGTTTTAGTTTAGAATTACAAAATGTTTACATTTTTGTGTATTAGTATTCTTTGATGCTTTAGTTTGTTGTCATGTTGATCCCATTTAAAATAGCTTCATAGCTAGTTAAGTCTGATTTATAGCAATTTTAAAACGCTAGTAAAAATAGTCTTATAACTTAAAAGGTGACTAATTTTGTTTCTTATATATTTATGTTTCAGTATGTGAAATATAGAAATGATTTGTATTGTCTTTTAATCCAATTAACAAATATATAAATATTATTGTCGATGGAATGGCGGACTAAAGAAGTAAATGTTTTTGGATGAAAAAAAATTTTTTTGGCTTGTAAATTGTCAGTTAACGAGAGTTTGAGCATTTTTTATGTTCCTTTTACTCTCTAGAGAATATTATCTATATAACTATTTTCTGATCAGTATTGAGTGCTTCTAAGTTTATGTGGCCCGATTTTGAATCAGCTCATGCGATTATCATGAAGTTGTTCTTTCATTGAACATACGAGTATATATATATTTTAATCGGATCTAGTTTTATTTTTAAAACTTTTTATTATTTTTTAAATTTCTGTTGTTGTTTTTTAATCATTATTTTAATCGGTTATAATTTCAGATGTCTGTCAGATAGTAACATTTAAACGCAGGCACACACACACACACACACACACACACAAAACGATTAAAAGTCATTTAACATTTTAAGTAACTTACATTCCGATGATTATAATTATGCATCAATTTATAAGGATTATTTGATTAAAATGAAGTTAATTATCAAATGATAAAATTTTCTGACAATTAAATTAAGCCAATTAAAAAAATTAGCTTCATTATATATATATATTCTAAAAAAACATTGTTACTAAATATTAAAACAAACAAACAAAAAAGTCTAAATCGAAAACTTTTCAGATAAAAATATACTATCAGAGTTTTTTTTTTTTCAAATTCGAAAATATATTGACCAATAAATTAATTTTTTTAATATTGGCTGCAAATATTTCCATTTCTATCTATCTATCTATTATCTACCTACCTATCTATCTATCTATCTATCTATCTATCTATCTATCTATCTATCTATCTGTCTGTCTGTCTGTCTGTCTGTCTGTCTGTCTGTCTGTCTGTCTGTCTGTCTGTCTATCTATCTATCTATCTATCTATCTATCTATCTATCTATCTATCTATCTATCTATCTATCTATCTATCTATCTATCTATCTATCTATCTATATATCTATCTGTCTGTTGGTCTATCTGTCTATCTATATTCATTTATTTATCTATCTATCTGTCTAGCTTTTATCTATTCATTTATTTATCAAATTACTGATCCATTTGCGTGTCTATCTATTTATCTATCTATCTGACTGACTATCTGTCTATCCATTTTATCTTACTGTTCGTCTATTAATTGATCTATCTATTAATTGATTACCTATTTATTTATCTAAATGTCTGTATATCAATCACCCTGAATGTCTATTTTTATTAATCAATATTACCTACCTATTAATGTATTTTTTATGCCTTTTGTTACTTGTACACATACTTATTAAAAGCAGAAGATTAAATATAATCATTTTTTGTTGAGAATATGATATAAATATAAAATAATTTCTTTTTTTTCACAATGGTTTATCAAAAAAATGATATATCCATAGTTTAAATTAAAGAAATTACAATGAAGACATAGATTTAGATTTTAGCAATATCTATTGAATAGTTTAATGATTTAGGCGTTGACCTTGGTATACAAAAAATCTTGAGATCACTTAAAAATTTATTATTAAATTTAAAAGAAATTTTTTGTTTCTCTAAGCATGGATAGACATTTAAACTAAAATACTAACTGTCCCACCATGAGGTCACCGCATACCAATTTACACATCTATGTTGATATATTATTAAAAAATGTAAAAGATTATTTCATATTCCATTTACATTGATTCTTTAATAAAATATCTCATTGTTTTTTTTTTCCTTTTTGTCTCTCATAATTTTTTCACTTTTTCTAAGTATAGACTTTATTTAACTTTATTAAATTTTAATTCTATCTTATATAATTTTTCTTTTTTTTTTTTTTTACTTTGATATATTTTTGTTTGCTTTCCTTGCTGACTGTCATAATGTTAAACGTCTGAATTAAAATTTATAATTTGAATTCTTTCTAAATATATATATATATATATATGGTACAACTTTTTTTTCACATCATTTTCCTAATTTTTATTATAAGTTTATCTAAATATTCTTCCATCTTCTTTATAAAAACTCTTCATTAAAAGTGATTTTCTCATAGCTATCTTTATTATTATTTTATATAAAAAGTTAAAAACCAAACTTTTTTCTAGACTTTTTTGCTTAATTCCTTTTTTTTTTTTTTCAAAAAAGAATTATATTTCTAGGTACATTATTATATATTTAATTTGTATGTCGCTTGAGAACTTGAAGTAACCGGTTTGAGATTCATATCGAGGATTTTTATCTCTTGAGTCCAAAACCCTACCATTGCATTAAATTGTACAGGGCAAATATAATACAATTCATTCTAAAAAATATTATGAAAAGATAACTTTTTTTTTTAAAATTTATAATGTAATGACTTTACAAATATCTAATAGAAAAAATAAGCAGTTAATATTATTAATTATTACAATCAACTTCTTTTATTACCATTTTTTGAAAAAAATTCTTTTCATATATTTCTTTTCAATTTTTGTCTTATAATCATGGCAATAGTGTGAACAGCAAAATATCATTACAAACTATGTTATAGGGGAGGAGAGCAATCATAAATCATTTTCAGCATACATTCTATGATGAAATTTTTACGAACAGACCTTTTAGCATAGTAGTAGTATTTATACATGACAAGCCTATAAACTGAAGTTTGCAACCTGGAATAGATAAATTGAAAAATGGTTCCAGTTGTAAACAAGCTTAAGACGTTTTAAGAAATTGACCATTTCCATCAATTTTCAGTTAGCTATCCAATAGTTGCTATAAGTAAACACCTATCTATTATTAGATAGTGGTTTTAGATTAAAATTAGGTAGTCAGATGAGGATCGATATGCTGACTTTAAATACATAAAAAAGATTGTAGTGGGATGGGAGCCTTGGAGGGAATAACATCATTACTCCTATAGGTTCTGAAATTATGGATTATTATTTTCTTTTAAAATAATGCAAATATGAATACTAGAAATTGATTTAAAACAAATATTATTGACTATTCAAATTTTATACAATTCAAAATCCTTACTATATAGACAAATAGAGAAATTGCTAACTTTTCACAATAACTTTTTCAGTCAAATTTATTACATTTGCCCTTATGCATTTTTGTGCAGTAGCAGTGTTTTTGGACTTAAAAGATAAATATATGAAGTTAAGCATTGTCAGCTGAGAAGTCAGCACAGTCGCCTTGCAAGCAAGTAGTTGGTTGCAGACGGTTGTGGGTTTGCCTGCCTGGTCGATGCTATGACATATGAAAAAAAAGGATAAATGTATGAAATTCAATTCGATTACTTCTTGTGCTAAAATGACATAGGACCTTCATTTTTTATACATTGCAATTAAAAAGAAAACTTTTTTTTACTTTTAGTTTTTTAAGTCTAATATTTATTCCTTTAAATCTCTTGCTATTTAATTTTTAAAAAATATAAATTTCATTTATAAAACCCAAAACAAATGCTAATTAAATTTCTGTCTTTTCTAATTGAATTGTTTCTTCTTTTTTAAAATACAATATAAACTTTGGGTAATAAAAAATATTAAAATATTTTTTTACTTATTTTATTCATTCCTCTGAAGTTGAATTTGGATAATTGTTTTTCAACAAAATATTTATTCTAATCCGAACAAGAATAGAATATTTTAAAAGTTCATTAGTTTGCTTAAGCGAAATAAATTATGATTGAAATTTTTATTTCATTTATAATAAATCTTTATCAAGCACATAGAAAATACTGTTTTAAATGCTTTTATATTTGACTTTTATAAAGACAAAATAAAAGAAAAATTAATTTATTGGTACATCAAATATAAGAAACAAATTTGTTCGCCAGTGTTGTTAAATAATTAATCAAAACATTTTTAGTAATTTGATACTATTTTTATCTTTAATATTTTTTAAAAATAATTACTGTTTTAAATTATCTATTTTATATATATATTTTTTGTTTTATTGTTTAATATCTTATTGACTTATTAAATTTTGTAAAGAAATATTAATATTTTAAATTTATGAAATTAAATTCTGAAGGACTTAAATAAATAAATTAAATAGTCTCATCTTGATCTTAATAAAAGATACGTATGGATATATCTAGATTTTACTACTACTTCAGTTTATCAACCTTGTTTGTTCATAAGATTTAGTTTCATTATTATTTTCGATATCTTAAAAAAAGAGATGATAGAAGTAAAGAAAATGTATACTAAATATCTAAATGTCAAAAATGTGCCACATAATTAAACGAATGAAGTACTGATATTTAAAAAATGTGAAAAATATTAAAGATTACAAATTTGTCAGTCTCCTATTAGTTTTATACAAGAATTTTACTACATTATTACAACTTATTTGCAGGAGTAACCAAAAGATAAGTTGCATTTGAAATTGGCTACAGCATTATAAATTATATCTTATGGATTAAAAGAAATTCCGTGAGGAAAAATAATAATGAATACACTGAATGTGTAAATTATAAAAAAAAAATTGACTCTATTAGTATGTCTGCAATGATTAAAACTTTGGAATAAAGTTTTGGAATATCAGAGTGTAGATCCAAGATATTATCAAATTTTTGAAAAATAGGTATCAAAATTTATTTACAATACATGATATACTTATGTTAAAAACATTAATACAGATAAAATAGATTCTATGTTTCAAAATCTTTTAACTTTTTTCCAACAATTATTTTATAGATTAAAATAAGAAGCTAAAAGGTTAAAAAGAAATATATGTTACTTAGGTAATTTAGAGATTAAGATGATGTAATGCTTTTTGTAAATAATATTTAAGAACTTAAACGTTATAAAAACTGTAACGTAAAAGCTGAAAAATAGGAGTATGGATGAATAGGGAAAAATTAATGATTAATGGCTTTTCAAAAAAGGAAAAATATCGATCAGTAGTAATGACTTGGAAGAAATTAGTAATTGTAAATATATTACTTATAGTAATATATATGATAAATAAAGTTAATTAAAGAATTAAACTTGGATCGAATGCTTTTAAAAAAAATTACAGTTAAAAGAAGGTTTGATTATGCATTTTTGAAAGATTTTAGAGAAATGGATTTTATCAATGCTTGTTTATATGACCAAGATTTGACTGAGATTTGGGGAAGTTTAACAGAATGACAATACATAATCTTCAGACTACATAACAAGACATGGGGAAATGTATATTAGAACAATAATACTAGTGTCTGCATAAAAGCAAAATATATAGCTTGAAAAAACACACAGGCATTGCTAAAATCAAAAAGCTGAAGTGAAGTTGGATACACATATTTCTAGAAGAAATGCTAATAAATAAACAGATGAAATATTAAACTGAATATCATGAAAATGTAAAAAAATCTAAAGTGAGTTTATGAGTAATGCTAAATAGATGATATATGAAGAGTTTGATAGTGTGATGTGGGAAAAAAATTCTGGATTGAAGAAATTAAATTACTGCTTAGAGAAATTCATTATGCCTTGGATGATAATATTAAAAAAATTATATATTGATATACAGATATTTAAAAATTGAAACAGGCAAAACTCTCCATATAGTAGTGCCATTCGACTCTGTGCAAGCCAGAATATTCAATGGATGGCAAAAAGCTTATGCATAAAATCCCTTGATTACTCTGGCTGCACCAAATGGCACTATTGTATAGAGAGTTTTGCCCATTTTAATAACAGTTATGAGCAAGCATAAGAAATGGTGATCATGTGATATTTAGTGGTTTAATACTAAAAAATTGTTTAAATTTTATTGGTGATTTAATTATGGTTAAGATATGGTGCATGTTGTTGCTTTAAAGGTTTTATAATAATAAAAAAAATTTCTAAGATAAAGCTAACAATTTGCTATAAATATCTAGAATTGCCTAATTAATATTTTTGTGTAAAATATTTTGACCAATATAATTTGGTACATCAGATCACTGACTTGTTTTATTCTACAAATCAAAACACTAATAATCATATAGTTAACTGCTCAAGTGATCTTGTGTGTGTTCAAACATTATGTTATAGCCTTGAGTTCTACTGATTTTTTCACACAAGTTTTACTTTATTTATCTGAGAATCGATCCTGAAACATTTAGCTCTTGAATTTTCCAATTTATCACTGAACTAAACTGTTCTGTGCACCAAGATGCTTCATTTTTCTAAAGCAAGAAGTTGGTGTATTAAAAATAATTATTCACGGTGAAGAAAAAACTGGAATTAATAGCAGCAAATAAATATGATTTTTTGGAAAAGAATGAAGTAATAAAACAAATAGTTAAAACATAAAAAAAATTGCTTGTGATTTTCAAAGAACATCATCAAATACTTGAATATATATAAGGAGCATACATTTTATTTTAAACTCTAAAATAAATAGTGATGCTACTTTTAATTACAATAATATAAATAAGATATTTATTTTATATTATATAGTGTGATGTTATAGCATGATGTCTTTAAACTGTAATAATAATCAGCATTAAGCTAATGCACATGTGTTTTGTGGATTTTAACTATAAATGAATACTATCACTTTCCAAACATAAGATAAAGTCTTTGTAAAAAGATAGAATGAATCCATCTATCCTTTCAACCCAAACGTTTAAGTATGGTCAAATCTTAAGTATTTGGAAATGAGAGCATGAAGATATTAAACAATTACTTTAAATTACCTTTACTATGCCTGAATGAATGACACATGTGCATTAGCTTAATGCTGATTATTATTACAGTTTAAAAACATCTGTTATATAAAAGAAATATCTTATTTATATATGTTTAATTTCAACTAAAAATGATGTATAGTAAATTCTAGTAATAATTTATATAGTAACTAGTAATAATTTATATAGTAAATAATTTATATAGTAAATCTTTTGCAATATATATTAAGGCTATAACCTTAAGATTATGTGCCTAAATATGATAGTAGGGACTTCTATAAACCTTTAACACAAGATTAATGACTTTAAAAGACAAGAGCGGCCATTCTTATCTTCAATTTACTTTTTAATTATATAGGGGGAGCTAAAGAATTTTAATTTGCAAGTGTAATGCTATTGACTACTTCACTGATTAAGTTTACAATTTCTATTACAAGTTAACATTTGTGAAATCTTTCGATTTATGGTGAGTCAGTGTAAAGCTCTTTTGATTAGCTTCATACGATTTAAAGTTGAACTAATAATTTGTTAAGCGCATACTCATTACCTAAGCTTAACAAATTATTAGTTACAACTTTAAATTGTCTTAAAATATTTCTAATCATAAGAGCTTTACACTGACTTGATATAAATCTAAAGATTTCGCGAATGTTAGCTTATAATAGAAATTGTGGACGTAATCAGTGAAGTATTCAATAGATTTATGCTTGCAAATTAAAATGTTTTAGATTTTCCTATTTAATTAAAAAGTAGGTTGAATAAAAAGTGAAATTAGGATAAGCAACATTTTACATAAACATATGTCATCGTCGTCGTCTTCTTATTCTTTTTTTATTCTTCTCATCCTCCTCCTTCTTCTTCCGCTTTTTCTTCGTCATCTTCTTCTTCTTATTATTATTTTTTTGTTGCTGTCCAAACTCATCAGCTAATGGTTATTGCTTAAAAAAATTAATTACAAAGTAAATTTATTAATTAAATGATAATATTAAAAAAAAGGTTAATTTATTTTATACCAGAAAGTGATTAATAGTTAGCTGAAGTAAGTTCAAATAAAAATAAATACTATTTAGAAATTAAAAGAAGCAATTAAACAAGATTAATAGAATTCGTTGCAAGTTTAAGACAAAAACAATAATACTAACATAGTGATACAGTAATAAATGTTAGAGCTAAAAATTTCTGTATCGATTCCAAACTGAGTACAATTTTAAAAAATCGCAGCTAACAAGTTGAATAAATCTATTGTTCCATTTGTTAATTGAGTGGTGAAATATCACGCGTTATTTAATAGTAAGAGTATTGTAGTTTAGTACAGTGACAGCTTCTGGACTGACTTTCTAGTGTCGAATTTTAATTGCATGCCGTAAACAAACAAAAGGCAATTGAATTATTTGGTTCAACTTAATTTGCTACTAGTATGCTCCAGTGTTGTTTTATTCTTCGAGCAGCTAACTATAAGATATTTAATAAAACTACAGGCCAGAGGCAAAAATGCATTAGTTATTTTTAAAATGTATAATTATTTATCACTTTTAAATATTTAGAAAGTTAATGAAGTAATAGTAGGAGCAGGAAAAAACGCTTAAGAATTACAATAAATGAAGAATGATTCCATTAATACTTACTTCAGAGTAATTGAATTCCAAAAGTCATTTTTAAAAATACAATTTGTCTAGCGTGTTTAATATATATGTAAAAGAAAGTTGAAATATAAAAATAGAGGAAGAAAAAAAAACAATTGAAGTTATAAAGCGATGAAGATAAGAATTGAAGTTTTTTTTATTACTTTTTTAATATCCTTTTTGATTCAGTATTTTTTGAAATATTATTGAAGAAAAATATTATTAAAAAAGTTAAAATGAATTAAATTAATTTTTTTTAAAAATAAACATTATGAAGTGAGGAAAAAAAGACAAAAAATAAAAAGAGGAGGGAATTACAAAGACAATGCAAAAAATTAAAAGCTTTTCATTTTTTAAAATTAAAAGATAATGTTAAAAAGTAGAAATCATTTTACCAACTCTTATAGTGGGTAACTTCTGGTTCTGTTTTGCTCTTCTGATGTCTGATCCATATATAGGAATTAGTAAAACATCTATTTAAAATCTTCATTTTCAAACATATAGGTATATTTTTTTTTCAATATTAAATTATTTCTATCAAAAACACTTCATTCAAATTTTAATTCCATGACTATTTTCATTCACTATTTCTGTATCAACATTAATTATCTGACCAAGGTATTTATAATTGTTAACTTCTAATTAATGACTATAAATCTTAATATATATATATTTATGAATGTTCATTAGACATATCTTTGATCTGTTTAGCGTTTTACTTTCTTATTTTAATTTGATAACTCTTACAAAATTACTTGAAGCTCTAAATCATTGTTTGTCTTAGAAATAAGACTCGTGCTTTTATTCCACTATTTTTTTATTTTAATGTACAAAATATTTATTATATAATTGCTGTAAAAAATTTTGAAGATATGGAATCTCTGTTATTTCTTACCAATGTTAATCTGTTTAGTATCATGATCTAATCTAATCACTGCTATTGCATTTGAATAAATATTTTTCAAAATATAACAATATTCTGATTCTATATTTTGATAACCCAAAGTTGTAATCACTATGAAAATGTTTATACAATCAAATTCCATTTCATAATCTTCAAATGCAAAGCATAATTGCAATTCATACTTACTGATCTTTTTTGTAATTTCCCTCAGTATTTGATGAGTTTAATTGTGCCAGTTTGAGCTTTAAGTTGATTTGAATCCAAAGTTTATTGTGAGTTGTACTTTATTGTAGTAAATATTATATATAAAACTGATAGAGAAGTTTGTAATTTATAATATCTTCTTTGTCATCTTTCTCAAAAATATCAATATCACTGTACATTCTTCCAATTATCTGATAGATCACTAACATTTATATATTTGGTATATTGTTTTCCAACCAATTTTTTATTTCTTTATCTTTAGTTTAAGATGTCAATAATAATTCCATCATTTTTTGAAGTTTTAACTTCTTTATAGATTTAATTTTAAATTTCAGCTCTTTATTTAAAGTACTTGACAATTCATAAGATTTTAGAATTATAGGAGTTGTTTTTTTTCCTTCTTTATTACTACATAACTATTACAAAACGTATATTTAAAGGGCTATTATATATATATATATATATATATATATTAACTTATTGAACTTTTTAAATAAAGTAATTGAAATGCTCTCTAGGTATCAGCATATGAGAATACATTTGAAGGGGGAAAAGGGGGAAGAGTATTCTCTTTTGCTTTTCAAATGTATCATCATATGCTGATACTAGAGGAGGTTGATTTAAAATTATATATATATATATATATATATATATATATATATATATATATATATATATATATATATATATATATATATATATATATATATGTTATCTGGTACATCCTGCATAATTTATTGTAGAAAAATGTATATATCAACATTTTGGCCTGGTCACACTGGTTATCAACCCAACATTTTGGCAATTTGTTACTCAATTGATGACAAGTGTATCTGGCCAAAATGTTGGTATTATAACTGGGAAAAGATTACATTGTGCTTATAAAGTTGAATTTACATTTATTAAAAAAATTTTCTGGAAGTTCAGTTACTAAATTATTTAATAGTAAATGATTATTAATAGGCATGAAAAACATGGCAGAGACATATACCAAGTTATATAACTACATATATAAGAAATTTTTATTATCTCTAAGCAGTTGATCTCAATGATAAAACATCATATGTGCTTAGATAATGGAAGATAAAATCTCTTTATTCTACCACTTGAATCAGAGTGCCCATTTTAAAGAATACTGTCTATAGAAAATAAATATCTAATTATCAATCAGCATTAAGAGCATGAATATTATATGTATCATTATATTATGATGACAATATTTTTAAAAAAATTATTCTGAAGTCAAAGGAATGTTTTATTGTACTCCAGATAAATAAATATATAAAATTATAATATTAACAGTTCTCATATCTTGGGGTATTTAAATAAAAATAGATGATTAATATATGTGATCTTAATATGTTAAAGCAGCAAGTATAATATTATATTCAAAGAAAATACTATGTCCAATTTTTAAAAAAATAAACAATTTATTTTATTAAAAAATATTAATCATGCTTTTTACAAAAATGTATATTTTGATAATGAATACTAAAATATCATTTACACAGTTTTTCTTTTCAAAAATAGTTCATAATTTTCAATATATATAAATGAATACACCAAACTTGTTTTTAAAACTTTTTTTTATATGACTATTATAAAAAATAAAACTATACGTCAAAGTTTCGACTATTTTATAATATAGACTTTTTCAATAGAAAAAAGAAAGAAAATAATAGAATTGTTAATTAAATGTTTTAGGGTATTTTTGAATTGGTTTATAAATGTAAAAAATATGATAAAGTTTTGAGATTGTTTGCAATAGAAATGGTGATCATGTGACGTTTATTGGTTTAATAGAAAAGGTGTTGAGGTAAAGATAATTTTTTAGTATTTTTTAATATTTTTGGATTTGTTTGGAATATGTGATATTTATATGTATTACTATATACTTGTATTTTTAATTTTTAGTGTTCCTTAAAAAAAACTATATTATAAAATAGTTGAAACTTTTGTGTGTGTTTCATTTTTATAATAGTCATATAAAAAACAAGTTTTAAAAAGATGTTTGGTGTATTCATTTATATATATATATAATAAATACCTTCTTTTAAAATGTCAAGATATTAATGCATATGGGTCTGATGATTGTTGAAGTTACAATAAATACTTGAATACTATAAATCAATAATGATTAGGGATAAATCATTATTATTATTTCACTATAATTTATAAATTAATCAATTTTTAAATATGTCTGTTTTCGTATGATTGATTAAATCACTACTTCCCTATTCTTAAAATCTTAAGAATTCTTACATAAATATTTAACTTATTCAATAACTTAGTTTACTATTACAAATCTCTAGCAGTAAATTTATCAAAATATTCTCAAAAGTAAACATGAATATTTCAAAATCAAAAAAATATGATAAAATATTCACCCTGTGATTCAAAATAGATATTATCTGAGCTATTAATGCTTCATTTAAATTATATTTGTTAACATTATTTATATCTAAAAAATATATTAGATCTAAACTAATTTAACCAATCTCAGAAACTCTTTACTAAACAAAAAAATATTATCAACATAAAATAGATATTTATGATTCACTAATCCCTATTGCAAAATTTAGTGCATATATATACAAATTAGTAGACTCAATTAAAATTCTATATATTTGTAACACAAACAATATTAATGAAAATATTAATAAATAAATAACAATTCCAATTACCTCATGAGGTTGTTTTCTTTTATCAGTGTTATAAAGAAAGAAAATATATATTCTTATAATTGAATAAAAAATTTGATCTTTTTTTTTTTGAGTGCATCAATAAAAAATATACACATATATAAATTCTTTCTTTCTTGTTAGCAAAAAAAAAAAAAAAAAGCAAAAATCCATAATAGATTTTTTCTTACTTTTACTCTTCTAGAATTTATTACCAACAGCATGGAAGAATATTGAATCTAGGTTGATGTCATAAAATCTCAATGTAATTTGACCTTCAATGAACAGAAAAATTGTGATTTGTCTGTTGGAGTTCAACATTATTTTCAACCTTTGTTGTTTTTGCTTTAGAAGTTTCTAGATGAGATAGAAAACTCACAGTTGAAGTGGATATAGCTCCCAGACTCCAAATATATCTTTCTTAGCCTTCCATTTCTTTAGTTAGCAGTAACTTAAGTAAGATTTTGTTCTTTTCAATGAAGAGAAAAAAAAGAACAACTAGTTTCTTATCTAGTTACTGTCCAACAAAAAAATCCACTGTTTCCCTTGGCAACAATATTAACAGTACATAAAATACAAACCATTGTTTAAATTTG
Organism: Epiperipatus broadwayi; assembly: GCA_028023455.1. Lineage (NCBI taxonomy): Eukaryota > Metazoa > Onychophora > Udeonychophora > Euonychophora > Peripatidae > Epiperipatus > Epiperipatus broadwayi. The sequence goes on along the minus strand of JAQFVV010013093.1, from coordinate 74,036 downwards.
GAAATACATTTTAAAAAAAATGAAAACAAATTTACAACAAATATTACTGTTTTTCTTTTTTTAAAAAAAAATTTAACCTAATACAATAAATAAACAAATATTTTTCACAACATAGGATGTAACAATACATAGTAAATATTCATTTCTTTATAAATGCTATTTTTTTCTTTTTTATTATTTTTAAGTAACTGATTTTTATTAATATTCACTTGATTTATAATTTTTTTTTTACTATCCTGACATTTTATCATTGCAAATATTAATAAAAAAAACATTATTTAAATACAGTATTTATTAACTCTTCAAAAAATAATGGCTGAGTTTGATTCTATAACCAAACTTTTAATAACTTCATTTATTTTGAATAACACAATGGGAATTACTATCATATCCCCTCTCACTTATAAAAAAATCAATAAACTAACTATTATATGATTCATTTTTAACGCAATAAGTAGCCATTAAATAAATTCAACAATAAATTTCCTTTAGCTATTCACAATATTTTAACAACCAATTATTTACATCATATAACTCTAATTACTACAAAGTTTTTCTTTTAAAATAGAAGACTGACTTATAGTAATGCAATCAATTTTCCAGATGCAATGGTCTTAGACTTCAGACATTATATGTTCATATTGTCCCATGAAGAGTATCTATTGTAAAAGCATTTACTTCTATTTTATTACATATATGATAGGGACCTCATAAAGGTTATAAAACTTCTTATATTTATTTTCCTACAGGTTTCTAATGTAAAGAATCCTCATGAGCACACAAACATCTAATTCATATCTACTAACAAAATAATTTAAATAAAATGAAATACATTGTTTTGGACCTTTAGAGTTAGAATATTCTTTTACTCTAACTATAATTTTAAATATATATGTACATTTTTCAATAAAATAAAAAAAAATTAACAAGTCAAAAACTTTACAAAAATTATATTCAGTTGCATTTTCAAATTTCATCCTAACTACATATTTATGATATAATTCTATGACATCATATGGATTGCATAAATTTTGATTTACATAATCAACTTCTTTATTTTTAATAAATATAGATTCCTCATAATAAATAAGACTTTCATGATGAATAACTGCCCTAAATTTTCATTCCCTAACTCTCTATCACTATATTTTTCTCTGTTTTTTTTCCTGGTCAGGTACTTATAAAATAAGTCACTACAATCATTTTAGTGATATAAATTTCTAGCAAGATATTTATTCCTAAACTCAGTTAAAAATATAGCTTCCTTATATCATATGAAACTATGATTTTCCTGCTGCTTATGAATTGTAAAGTCATAGTTTACTTATTTTGTAATATCCAGAAAACATTCTATATCTCTAAAATTCACTCTACCATAAATTAATCATTTTAGTGTTTGCTCTACCATCATTTTCTATGGAATGATAAAAACCCAATCTATTTTTAATGTTTTGCCTCTTAAATAACTTTCTATAATCACATATACCAACATAGAAGCCTTTTATATTTGTAAACATAAATATACATTATTTACAAATCTTTTATAAAAAAAACTATCTCATATAATAACCATGCATTTTTATCACACTAAAATTTCTTCTATCATTAGTAAATTCACAGTATTTATTACTGTATCTAAATAAATTTTATCATTATACTATATCTCTTTTAAATAAAATTCTATCTGTATCTTCCCCGTGAGACTTAATTTCACATTGTAATCTTGCATTTTCAATTATTCTAAACCTCCTTTCCTTATACAGAGCCTGAAAAGAAGACTCAATCCTAGCTTTAAAATTCCTAAATTTCCCTTTTAAGATTTTATTCTCATTAACAATTTGTTTTTGGAAACTTCTGCATTACTTCCTAGATTATTCTAACTTTTCATTTAAACTTTGGATCTCTAATCTGACTTCTTCTCTGGATTCTTTCATTTTTGCCTTTAAAGTAAGAGATTTGTTTTGATATCCTACCTCAACAATAAAGCTTCAGCTCTAGCTTAATCAAATTCAACATCCGACATCTAATTTAATACCTAATGCCTGGTTGTCAGCTTTAACTTTATCTCTAGCCTCATTAAATTTTGTATCTAACCTATCAATTAAATTAGTGCCTAACACTTGAAACATTTTTCTTATTTCTGCCATGCTAATAGGATCCAAGCTATGAGTTTGGGATCCTTCCCTCCCACATATTACAGTTAATATCACTCATTATTTATATTTTAATATAACAAACTATCTGAAAATTTACTGGGATTTAAATATTGAAATTAATTTATTTACCAATACGGTTGATAACCTGAAATCCATTATACCATTTACCGCTGTCTCCAAAAAAAAAAAAAAAAAACACCATTTAACAACAAAAACAAAACATCTACTTATCTATAATGATTAGTTAAATAATTATACAAGCTTATAGCAACTTTTGCAAGGATTTGAATACTTTATCATACTATTAAAATAAATATTAATATAATTATTTTAAGTACTTGATAGGTCATATAACATAAACTATATTTAATACTCTGGTGCTTTAACTTATAGACATGCACCAGTAATTATTCATGCTACCACATTGGACAGCCAAATTATATAACAGTAACTGGACAATGATGATGGCTTGGTTATGGAGCTGAATTATTTAATGGTACATTTATTTTTAAAAAATGTTCTGAAGTTCTATTGCTAAATTATATAATAATAAATGATTATTAATATGCATGGAAAACATGACATGGATATAGCTCATTACTTATACCAAGTTCTACAACTACATATATAACCAAATAGTTATTATCTCTAACCAGTTAATCTATATGATAAAATATCATATTTGCTTAGATCAGCGTTTCCCAACCTGTGGTACGCGTACCACTGGTGGTACGCGAGTTGCTGGTACACGAAAAATAATCAATAATGGCGGACATAAAAAATAAAAAAAATAATTCATAAAAATATCATAGAAACGTTTTTTCCTATAATTCATAAAAATTATTTTAATTAATATTATACAGTAAAGTTGTTAATATGTACAGTCAATGATCGAAAATCCAGCAATTGATATCGTTTTTTTTTTTGGAGTGCACTTTTAAATTTAGCCGTTAGCCATCAGTAACTTGAGATGTCGCTGCCACTGTTGTGATAGTGCTGCACTCTCATTCACTTCACCGCATGGCTTACAAGTGACAGGTTATTGTTTGTGATTGTATCGTCTTTGTTTATTAAAATTCATTGATTCCTATATAACCTGTTTATTCGAACTTAGACAAGAAGCACAGGTTTTTTTTTGAAGACAATCCTTTTGATCTTTCTTCGAAATTGTATGATTTTGATTGGCTTCAGGTGCTTGGATATTTATCTGATTTTTTTGCAAATAAATAACTTAAATTTGACACTTCAGAATAACTCGATAATGATCTTTAATGTTAATGATAAAATTGAAAGTATGATTAAGAAATTAGATTTTTGGAAACAGTGTATTGAAAACAATCAACCGGAAGAATTCGAAACTCTACATATTTTTTTGTTTGAAAATAAGATTAGTCTGTCTCAAGATATACGAGAAAATATAATAGCACATTTAACAGGATTAAAATTGTCTTTCATGGAATATTTTCCAAAACACAAATGATAAGTGGATTTCAAACCCCTTCTATGAAGAAAATTTAGAAAAAGCTACATCATTATCAATAAAAGAGAAATAAAATTTAATAGAATTATCGACACAATCTAATTAATTTTGGTTTAACATTAAAGAATATGAACAGCTTTCTGAAAAAGCTCTTAAATTATTATTACCATTTACTAGTATGGAATTAGTAGAAAGAGCTTTTTCATCATATATTAAAAAAAAAAAAGTATTGAAACAGATTGAATGCAGCAGTAGACTTAAGGGTATATCTTGCATCTTCTGAACCAAATTTTAAAAAATTATGTTCTTTGAAACAAGCACAAGAATCTCATTAAATTTATTTTATAAAGATATTTGATTATGATAAGAAAATATATTAATTGGGTTTTTATAATTTTGTGTTTTTATTAAAACCATTTATTAGTAAATGAAATATGACAAAATAGTAGATAAATATGATACTTTGAACAAACACATACATATATGTACAGTGAGCTTATAATTTCAATGAGTTTATAATCCGGCATGATGTTTAGCCATGTTACAATGTAATTTGTCTCATTATGTGATGTAAATACATGGTCACCCTATAATATGTATAATGCAAATAAAATAACACACTGGCAATAACAAATTTCATGAAATACAATCATTTTTACGAAGTGGTACAATTTAGCGTGATGTACTACCAAGTGGTACGCGAGCCAAAAAAGGTTGGGAAACGCTGGCTTAGATAATGAAGATAATATTTCTTTATCCTACCACTTGAACCAGGGAACCGGTTTTACAGAACACTGTCTATAGAAAATACCTAATTATCAATCAGAATCGAGAGTATGAATATTATATATATATCATTATATTATGATGATAATATTTTTAATGAATTTATTTTGGAGACAGAGATATTTTATTGGATTCCAGATATATAAACTATAATATTAATATTTCTTATATTTTGGAATATTTAAGAATTCTTAATATGTTAAATCAGCAATTAGTTTCAAATAACTTTATTCACATCTTATAAAGATACATATGGATATCATTTAACATCTTTTTTATTATATGTTACATGCTTACAATGTGCAGTGGCTCTACAATGGAAACAATAAATAAAAAAAACTAATGGTAAAAAAAAAATTACATAAAAATAAGCTACTTAGGAATTATTTGGGTCAATTAGTTGACCACCAAATTCAAAGTTTTAACAATAAATAACAATTAAATGGAAAGGACTGGATTATATTAATGTGACAACTTTTAGACTCTGCATAGGAGTCATTATGTCCAGTTAGTTAATTTTGCCATGACAGTATGACAGTATGATAAGTATATAAGTGTTTTGATCTTCAGCTCTCACAGTTGGTCCCATGTTTGACTGGCTAACCAATGCTGGCATACTTTCCAATCGTATTCTTTGGCCTCACCAAGTAACTTGAAAAAAAGCTCTTCTGGACTATTATTAAATCCATTGTCAAAGACTCTCTTATTTTGCACTATCCATATAGCAAAATTTATAAAGATGGCCAGTCTAATTTTACCATAAAGGCCACCCTTTACCACCTTTGCAATATTTGTACCTGTAATGCCTGCTTCCCTGAATCTTTTAAGGGCACAATAGCGAGATTATTCCATATTTCACATTGATCTAGAATATGGCTCATTGTCTCTTCAGATCAGGCAAATTAAATCTATTCTATATCCCCACCTGTAATACAGAAAGGTGCATGTTGGGAGGGCTCCGAGCTTGACTTTTATCAGGAAATCCACCAGCTTAGGTTCGAGTCTTATCCTTTTTGCCAACCTAGCAAACCTGGGAATGCTGCTTGAGAGAAGACTCTCCACTGTGGACTCATTATTTTGTGTCATACTAAATGCTTTCCAATAGTTAAGCTTGAAGTCAAACATAGTTGCTGATGTCTTAGCTTTCCCTACAATCATTGACACTTGTTGTTGCAACCAAATGCTTGTTTGTTTGGGCATAGGGCTATCCGTTGGTTCTACCTTCACCAATGGCAAAGGGCTTTCCATACACAGGTTTTGGCTAAATAATTTTACTAGTATATTATATGTCCTTTGAAATAGGAATGTGGAGATTGAATGTAGTCCAAGCCCATTATGAGCCTTCAGTTTTTGGAAAAGGCTAAGACTTATGACTGGGGCTTTTCTGCCCCAACATAGTCTTCTGCATTGAGTTTCCACCTTGCGAATGAATGCCTTTGTAGAGAAAACCCAGCCAGGAAATATGTTATTTTTGGCAATACTATGACATTGAGAAGGGTGACCTTTCCCAACAATGACAACCAGACCTTTGATAGTGAGGTAACTGAGTTTAGAACTTTCTTTAACAGGGACTCTTCAAGCTCCTTCCTCATGATGTAAGGGGGGGGGAGCCAACATGAATCCTAAAAACTTTTGTGGAGTTGCTCTGAATCTTCCCAGGATTTGCTTTCCTGATTTGATTGATCACATAGCCGACTTGGCCTCATTGACACTTAGACCAAATTCATTAGCAAAGTGATCCAAGATATCCTCTAGCCTAGCAAACTCATCCTGAGATGAGAGAAACACCACCACATCATCCATGTGGGAAACTTAATGAATGCTCTCTCTCAGCAAAGGTATGACAACACCTGAGAGTGTTGCCTTGATGCACAACAGCAATGGGTTTATATAGGCTGCAAAGAGGAGTGCACTTAGTGGTGAGCCCTGAGGGATGGAAATGCTTGGCTGAAATCCTGGAGCAACTCGACCATCCAATGAGAGAAACACTTCTCTATTTTGTAGAAGGTTCTCAATCATTTGGAGATATGCCTTGGGCACTTGTTTACAATCTTATATTCAAATAAAATACTAAGTCCATTTGAAAAAAAAGAATTCATTTTATTAAAAAATATTAAACATGCCTAACACAAAAGTGTATATTTTGATAATAAATATTTTTTTTAAAAATATCATGATATTAATGTATATAAATCTGATGACTGTTGAATTTACAATAAATAGTCAAATACTATAAATCAATAATAATTAGGGATAAATCATTATTATTATTTTACTAATAATTTATAAACTAATCAATTTTTATATGCGTTGTTTTCATGTGATTGATTACATCACTACTTCTCTATTCCTAAAATCTTAATATTCCTTATGTAAATATTTAACTTATGCAATGACTCAGTTTATTATAACAAATATAGCAGTGACTTGTCAAAATATTCTCAAAAGTAAACATGTATATTTCAAAATCAAAAAAAAATATTTATATCTCTTGTTTAATTAACTTAAGCAACTTGCATATTTTTTGGCTAAGAATATGATAAAATATTTAACCTGTGACTTGAAATAGATATTATCAGAGCTATTAATGCTTCACTTAGATTACATTTCTTAACACTATTTATTTATAAGATCTAAAATAATTTAATCAATCTCAGAAACTCTTTACTAAACAAAAAAATTTAATATTATTAACATAAAATAGATATTTCTGATTCACTAATTCCCATTCCAATATTAAGTGCATATATAGTGCATATATATATATATATATATATGCACTTAATATTGGAATGGGATATATATATATATATATATATATATATGTATAATCTTATAATTGAATATTTATAAATACAGCAATCAGATATAAGTAAAGTATAACTTTAAAATTTTTATCCATTTAGGAGCGCTTTCAGCTATCCTCGTAGTCTTTGTCAATTAACACTTTGAAAGGCTAACCTTCCCACAATTCTATAATCTTAATGTTTGCTGCCTGCCTGTTGATTAAGTCATGTTTGTATTTGTATATTAGCATAACTTCCTTTATTTTCCTTTTGTTATTATTTTTTTTAATTTGCAATATTTTTACATTATTATAATTGAACTTAAAACCATAAATATACAACTTATTATGGTCATAAAAATGAATGCTAAAACATTATTATTTACTTTGCAATTTTGTTTCATTTTGTGAATCCTTTTTAATAGCAGCAAGTGCTCTTTAGTTCTTTTTTCCAATGCACATCTTGTCTACTGAAATTATTTCCAATGCATTAAATTTAAAAAATGTTAACATAAAAATAATAAAATTTATAATTGAAACATTGAGCTTTATTGATAAAAATATTTATGCAGTTTTTAAGAAGGATTTTTATAAAATGGACAATGGCTGGACAATGGGTTTACCTACTGTTGCTCAAATATGTAATTTTGTAATTTCTACATATGAAGAAAATATTTATAAAAAAGGAATGTTATCAAAAAAATATTACTGTATATTATCAATATGTTGATGATGTTTTTGTATGTGGCAGGATAAATACAATTAAAGGGTTGTTTAAAGAATTAAATAATTTAGATGGATTAAAATGGATAAAAACAGATGAAAATTTAATGTGCGTTCAGTTTCTTGATCTTAAAATAACTAGAAATCAATGTAAGCTGGATTACTGTATGACCATTAAACTAATAGCAAAGAGAGATTATATTGCATATAAATCAGGAGTGCCAATGTCATATAAAATGGCAGGATTGTAGTCTTTCTTATTTAGAAATAATTGTCTTTGTAAATACTCATCAGATAAAGGTAAAAATATTGAGATGCATTTGAATGAATTGTTAAATATTGGCTACAAATACTCATCAGATAAAGGTAAAAATATTGAGATGCATTTGAATGAATTGTTAAATATTGGCTACAATTATAATCATATATATAATGTTATTAAAAAATTTTAAATTAAATATAAGAATAAAAATATTAACAATATTTATTTTCCTGCTAATAAAAAATATGGATATTAATGCCATATATTTTGAATGATCAAGTAAATTTTATAAGGAAAATTTATACAGGTATATGTGTTATTGCATTTTATGCACCTCCTACATTAAACAAATTAATAAATAACTCTAAAGATAAAACCTCATTTATAAATAAAAATTGCATCATTTATAAATGGATATGTAAGAGTAGTAGTGGATATATAGGGGAATCAAGATGTACATTGGAAAAAAGAACTAAAGAGCACTTGCTGTTATTAAAAAGGGTTCAGAAAGTGAAACAAAATTGCAAAATAAATAATAATGTTTCAGCATTCCTTTTTTATGACCATAATGAGTTGTGTATTTATGGTTTTAACTTCAATTATAATAATGCAAAAATATTGCAAATTGAAAAAATAACAACAAAAGGAAAATAAAGGAAGCTATGTTAATATACAAATACAAACAAGACTTAATCAACAGGCAGGCAGTAAACATTAAGGTCATGGGATTGTGAGAAGATTAGCCTTTCAAAGTGTTAGTTGACAAAGACTATGAGAATAGTCAAAAGCACTCCTAAGTGGATAAAATTTTTAAAGTTATACTTTACATATATCTGATTACTGTATTTATGAATATTCAATTATAAGATTACATATATTGATTTGAGAAATATAAGAAATAAAGACATTGAATTATAATATTATTACATATATACACAAATTAGTTGAGTCAGTTAAAATTCTATATGTTTGTAACACAAAAATATTAATGATAATATTAATAAATAAATAAAAAATTCCAAGTACCTAATGAGGTTGTTTAATTTTATCAATGTTGTAAAGAAAGAAAATATTTATCTTCTTTTTTTTTTCAAATGCACTGATAAGCAAAAAAAAAAAGTCCTTAATAGATTTTTTTGACTTTTACTCTTCGAAGATTTCTCTATTAATTATCAAGAGCATGAAAGAATATTGAATCCAGGTTGTTGCTGTAAAATCTGAAGGTAATCTAATCTTTGATGAACATGAAAATGACAATTTGCTTGTTGCTATTTGACATTATATTTCGTCTTTATTGTCTTTGCTTTAGAAGTGCCTGGATGAAATGGAAAACTTACAGCTGAAGTGAGCTCCTGGATTCCAAATTTATCTTCTTTAGCCTTCCATTTCTTTAATTAACAGCAATTTAAGTAAGATTTTGTTCTTTTCAATGAAGAGAAAAAAACAAGTAGCTTCTTGTCTAGTTGTTATTTGATAAAAAAAAATCCAGTGTTTCCCATGATAACAGTCTTAACTGTGTGTGAAATATAAACCATTGCTTAAACTTGAAAATACAACATTATTTTATTTTTAAAAAAAGTAATGAATGTAAATTTATAAAAAAATATTATTGTATGTTTTTCTTTTTTAAAAAAAAAAAAATTAACGTAATACAATAAATCAACAAATATTTTTCACAACATAAGATATAACAATACGTAGTAAATATTCTTTATTTTTTTTATAAAATATCTAATAATACTAGTTTTTGTTCTTGTTCTCATTTTATTGTGAATTTAATTGAAAAATATAAGTTAATAATATGCAAGCAGAATGTTTGTAATTGTATTTTAACATGCGAATATAAACACCAACATATCATCAATATAGTAAGCCAGCCTTTAAATGGATATAAAGTAATATTTATGGTTGTAGTTCAAATTCCTTCATGTAAATGTTAATAGTGAGGGATGACGATGGTGAGATCATAGTCTTCCCTTAATTTTATTGGATAGAATTTGAAAGTATGTTGTGCCTAAGTGATTTTACTATGTATATTTATTCACACACATCTATTTAGACGTGTGGGTGTGTATATAATTTTGATTTATTTGGGACTGATGATTTTAAATACACATTGTTTCTTTTTGTTTGTATCTGTAAGTACTTTTTTCTAATTTAATTTCACACAGTTAGTTTTTTTTCTGTGCTTGTTCTGCAGCTACCATTAAGTTATTATTTTATTATATATTTAACATATTATGCATGAACTCTATCTCCGTATATATTTATATAATAGCCATGATATTTTTGCCAGTAGATATGTAAAATGTTATTACAACTTTTCTTATATATAAATACAGATGAGAAATAATTCATGCAGAAAAAGATTAATCAGTGGGTAAAGTTTATCGTTAGTGCGATGTAGCATGGTATCCTTAATTGCCGGTTAACAATTCCAATAGAGTCTTGGTTATTTTCTTGTAGTAATATTTTTCAATTAATGTAGCAGTCTTTGATAATTAATGATAAATTTGAATATGATCCATGATCTCAGTAATGATGAGAACTGATTTTTTATCTTGGCTGTATTTACATTTCAAAAACTTTCTAAGAAAAAAAATTTGACATATATATATATTTAAAGCACACATTTTGAGAGTGAGCAGAAAGACATGGTCAAATATTGTGAAGTTAATGCAAAGAAGTCTACAAGACTCTTGGCAGTTTAATAATAATAACAACAACAGTAATAATAATATATCAAATATTTAAAGCATCTATTTATAAAGACTAAGCATTGATTCGTGAAAATATTATTAGTCGGATTGAAAATAAAAAATTACTGCATGCAATTCCATAAATTCATTGCTATGACGTAATTTTAATGTTATCTTCTTAATTTATGATGGTGGTAATATTGCTTTAAATTTATGAATGGAAAATATTGAATAATTATTTATTTCAGTTTATGTCAAACTGAAATAAAATGCTATGATATATATAAGATTAAAAATATTACGTATTGATAACGACAAAAATTAATGAATGTTATTTATTAAATATGTATTTTGTTTAAAAAGAAGAAGCTGGAAGGAATGACGATAATTTCAATATTTTATTATGTTGTTGGGGGGTAAAAAAGTTAATAACATTTTTAAACGTTTGTTTTTTTAAATGTGATCAATACATTTTCATTATTATTAGGAACATTTTTTTAAAAAATATAGTTATAATTGTATGATTTTTTTTTCAGTAGTTGTTAATTTTTTTTTTAAAAAAAAACGTGTTTCATTATTTCCGTAGTTACTATGGAAACTGTGATGATAAAAAAAAAACTTCGACGGGTTAAAAAAAATTAATAGAAAGTATTGTAATAATATAATTATTAAGATTTTTGAAGATAGGAAGTGCGAACCTTTCAAAATCAATTTTTTTATATTTTCTTTGTCATTAACTTACTAGACAATTAATGTTAAAATGAATAATAAAGCTTCTACTCGATAAAATTTATCACAAAGCTAAGTGTAAGAAACCCATCTCTCTTCCTAATTTAGATTTTTTTTAAAAAAAAATGGAAACGTGCAATTATTTCTCTCTTCGTTTTTTAATTTAGTTTTTGGAATACTGTGAAAAGCATATATAAAGCAAAATAAATGTAAGTAAAATAAATAATTTTGGATATTCAATTAAAGATTGTCATATGAAAAGTAACTGCCACATTCAAGTTCACTTTTTTCTAGTGGTTTTCTATCTTTTCGCTTATTCTTAACTAGAGAGCATAAAAAAAAAAATTCCTCATGGATAATGTGTAAAAAATGGATTTCTTATAAGGCTTAAACAATTTTTTTTCCCAAATACAAAATGAATCCATTTGACTTTGAAGTTTTTAGACATTATTGGAATTTCATTAACAGATTCAAACATTTTCATGATTATTGAAGATGTGCTTCAGAAATAAAATTTAAATAGTCTCAGACTTAATTGACTGTTGAAACACAACCTACAAGGTTTAAAACTGCCCAATCTCTATATACAATGACAAAGTTAAAAAACGTAATAAAACCATTAGAGAATGTACCTCCTGATTGGAGTCTTTAAAGATTCATTAATTGAAAATAAATTAAAGATACAAAGTAACATAGCTAAAAATCTATAAAATCTCCATTCTGTAAACTTGTTATGTTATTTATTTTTCTTATTTAATAATAACACATAATTATACTATCACTTTCATGGAATGACATGTTAACTCATGATGACTGAGTGTGATTGTTCCGATTAATTTACCTACATCACATATGTTTTTATTTTATTCAGCTTAGATAATCCAATATTTTTCCAGTGCCTGAAATTGAAGAAATCAAAATAATTACAAATACTTTATTCACAATTACATTATTTAGCTTCACAACATGATATAGCTTGTTTGGATAGAGCTTATCTATTAATCTTAGAGCCATTGTGATGAATAATTTTGTATATAATTGGGGTATAACTATTTTTTCATCTGATTCAGTTGTCATATTTAAATCTTGATAAAGGATGCAATGAGATTTACATTTATTTCTATTGAAAATAATCTGCTCACATATATTTTCTATAATATGGAATTTTTAAAACATCTCAATATCAGTTTTTCTTTATGGTTACATAAAATATTAAAACTGTACCAAACATTTTTGTTATAATAATGCTGTTAGAGGAAAGGTGCATTAAATCCAAAGATCCATGTGCAAAGTTTAGAAAAGTCCAACAAACTCAACACTGATAAAAACATAATCTAGAAACTATTCTATAGGATATTTGAATAGGACAACACTAGATAAGATTTATTAGGCAATACCATCTGGCATCTATTGATTAGACATCATAAAAATTGTGTGATAATAGATTATATCATTACTACAATTTAAATTTTTTTAAAGATGAGTGAAGTAGAAAGGCAAACCCTTAATAGCAAAAAATAAAATGCTAAAAGTTATCAAAAATATTATTTCAGATTAATCAACAAAAAATTAAAAAAGAACATTATTTACATATATATAGACAATATATATTTTGAGATAAATTATTTTATGCTCATGACAAAGTGGGTAATTAAACCTAATAGTGTGTCATGAACATAAATATTTTAAGTTTATATTGTAGTACCTAATCCTCACTGTGAATTAAAAAAAAATACATGCAATCTTTAAAAGAATAAAAAATATTCATTTTAATTATATATAGTTGCAATCAAAAATCTGTCTTTAAAAATAGAAATCAGTTGTATCTATTTGTTTCATGCATAAACTTGTTATTTTAATTTAAAGTATTTATTTTTTTGAAAGTTGTCGAGATTAAAATCTTTTATTCACATTTAAGTGAATACGTTTTTTTAAGTAAAAAAAAAGATAATTGAAATAATACAGATAATTACTTTAGTTTTAATACTTGTCAAAGAATATTTGTGTGATGATATGTATTTAAAAGAACAAGGAAGATATAAAATTTAAATGTAATAAAATTATATAAAAAGTTTAATTATTTAAGTTATATTTTTATTGTTTTTGTTAATATTAAAGTTATTTTTAGAAGTACTTGAATGCAAAGCATTTGAAAACAAATGTACAAGGTATGTGTGCTGGTATATAAAAGCAGACAATGGAAAATTTTAGCATAGTGTAGTTTCTAGAACATAACAGTAATTTCAAAGGCCATTAATTTTGTAGTAAGAGGGCTTGTTTACTATTAACAAAAAAGGCAACTTGGTGCTTGATACAAAACTTTTTATCTGAGTAGATCCTTTTCTTTTAATATAGTTTTTAATAAATGGCAATAGTATTAAAGTTGTTAGCCATGGTAGTTGGCTAGATAAAGATAGTCATGTGGGACTTGTGAATCCTCTGTTCCAGTTGCCTACATTACTGCCAAATCTCTGTGGCATAATGTTAAAATAAATCAAAGGCATAAAATAAAATAAAACCCTATGTAATAAAAAAGGAAATTATTTTTCTAAACCTAAGCATTGATTATTAAATATGCTATTACTTGTAATTCTAAGTTAGTTTATTTAGAAGCTTCCTATATCATATTTTGTATTAGTAAATAAGTTTGATGCACTATTGAAAGAAACTTTTGCCTGTAAAATATGTATAGCAACTATATTCTAAATTAATTATTTATTTTATTAGGAAATAATTATATTCTTTTATATAACCCTAGTTAAGATATTTTTTCTTTCAGCTTATAGAAAACAGCCCTGAATATAAATAGCATCATTTCACTTTGGATTTTTAAAATTTTTTTTTAATACTTTGAAAAGGTATAGTAATTTCATAAATATGTTTATTATTAATGATAATAGGAAATCACTTAAATGTCTATAAAATATATATAATTTTTTTTTAAATTTGGTTTTCATGTATTTTTTTATAAGATCAACACTTATCATTAATTTATGATCACACATATTAGATTCACTATGGCATGCTGATATTTGTCCTAAGATATTAAATACACATACACTAATATTTTCTTTTGCCTAGCCACTTTAAATTTCCATTAGATATTATAACATTGTAATATAAAAACGAAAAGAATGCTTTATACATTAAAAGAAACTTTAGGATTATTTGTTCACTTATTCTAAATATATTTCGAGGTCAAGAAAATGCCCTTTGATTTTGATGTTTATTTATTTGAAATATGCACATATGTAATAGAAGTATCTTAGATATAAATACATTTTATTTTTTTATGAGTTTAGCTAGCTGGAGGTGAGTAATTTATTATTATTGATCTATTATTTATAGTTACAGTTTTGGCTTATTCAGTTCATAGGAAATATTAATAAAAAAAGTCAACCTTCCTTCCCCATTATCTTTATATGTACAATATAGTTTTGCCATCAAATATGTGGAATATTTGAGGAGCCAGCTTCCTGCATTATTTATCATTATATATATATATAAGCTTTGATTATGTGGAAAAACTGAACTGATATCAGACCCACATAGCTATCTAGTTTGATAGGCTGAGTTTGAAGACATTTAGGTGTCTAAAAAATTCATGCTTGCAAACTGATAGAAACGTTTTGCATATAATGCTTGGAGTTAATATTTAGGTCTAGTTTCTAACTCCTATCCTTTCACTGATGAGAGCAAATCAGCTTGAAATCAGCTGATCTGAGGGTGGAGCAAAATGAAAGAGACAGTGAATATTGACTCTGATGTTTATGTAAACAAATACGCTTGTTTGGAGGTCTTGGTAAAGCTCCATCTATTGATCATTAATACAAGCGATAGCAGGTTTTTATGTATATAAAACTTGTTTTGTTTTTCATAAATGTACCTTTAAAGTTTTCTTGCAATGATATAGATTGCAGAAGCTTTGATTATGTGGAGAAACTGAACTGATATCAGACCCACATAGCTATCTAGTTTGATAGGCTGAGTTTGAAGACATTTAGGTGTCTAAAAAATTCATGCTTGCAAACTGATAGAAACGTTTTGCATAAATGCTTGGAGTTAATGTTTAGGTCTAGTTTCTAACTCCTATCCCTTTACTGATGAGAGCAAATCAGCTTGAAATCAGCTGATCTGAGGGTGGAGCAAAATGAAAGAGACAGTGAATATTGACTCTGATGTTTATGTAAACAAATACACTTGTTTGGAGGTCTTGGTAAAGCTCCATCTATTGATCATTAATACAAGCGATAGCAGGTTTTTTACGTATATAAAACTTGTTTTGTTTTTCATATATATATAAGAAATGTATACATGCAAAAGTTATTTATATAAATCTTTAAATAATAATATTCTTGTTATTTTGAAATAAAATTATTTTTAATTAAATAAAAAGATATTTAATAAATGTATTATTTAATTTAATTCTGATTCTGATAAAAATGTTGTAAATCTAAATGATTAATGTAACCAAAGAAAAAAAATACTATTTAATAGAAATGAAGGTTTAGCATGTATTGGCATGCAATTATAAAAGTTTATTTCAATATATTTTATTTTTAAAAGAAAATTTAATCTTTGGATCAATTGTCATGAATTATTTCATTTTTTGACCAATTCACCCCCTGGGAATTTTTTCATAAGTATTATACATTAAAATGCATGTAAAATGGTATATTTTATTATAATAAATTTTTGCTAAAAAATTTGTGGTAGAAGGTGGAAAATTCAAAATTCCTGCTCTTACAATAGACATAAGCCCCACCCTGATATATTCAGCTATTGTCTGTTGCCAAGGCTGTAAAACATTTGGCATTTTATGACATTGTTTAGAGTAAATAGTTCCAATGACCAAAAACTTGTTTATTTGCAAATTTATTATGGTTTTAGATATTTTTTAAAAATAATTTACACTATATTTATTAAATATCAAGAAATATAAGTTATTACTAACTTATTTTGACTTGAAATATTTTATTTTTAAAAATATAATGTTATATTAGCAGTGAATCTAAGCATGGTCTGAAGCAATTTAAAGCTTAGTTTCTACATCAGCAATCTATTTATATTTATGAGTATGAAAATATCGCAATTTTGCAATAAATATTAAAAAAATTTAAATTTTTAAAGAATAATTATTAGATATAAGAGAAATAAATAATTATTTGTTTGGATGTTTAAAAATAATAAGAATTAAAAAATATTTTATTGTCTTTATAAACTGAAAATAATCTTTCTAGAAATGATGATGTCTAAACTTTTTGTTTTGTTTACGATCTCATTTTTTTAATATTTACAGAAACAAAATGTGAACATTTAAAATTTATTCTAGTAGTAAAGAAAAATATCTATCAAATGAAATCAAATTTATTATTTTCAGATAAGTAATAATCATTCAATCATATATTTTAAATTGATTTGTGAGACAAAGAAAAACATCAGAAAATGCTGAAATGTGAGTGCATGTCAGAAAGGTTATAAAATATTTTGATTAAAAAACTATTTCCATCCCTTAATCTAAAAAAATGTGATCTTATATTTCTCTGATCAATGTAAAGTAGAAAAACTATTGTGACAGTCAGATGATGTGTTGGTTTAACCAAGTTCAAATACTAGGTGAAAGTACCTCGAGGTGACCCATATGCGAGATATTAAATCAAGAAAAATATGACTTCTGCCCTATTCACCTATTCTCGAGGCTAACTACAAACCAACAACATTATCTGAGACATGCATAAATTATTTTCATCCGACCCAAAGCTTAGCATCAGAGAGAGACATGGACGGGAACACCTACGAAGCTAAATAGTTAAATGTGTGTAAAAGTACTATGAAATATGTGTTTTGCATGCCTGGATCATTGGAAAAGTAACATAAAGAATTAGAATAAAATTAGCAAACTCAAGATTTTTATAGTTAAATAATATGATTAATTAATGACTTTAAAATATTAATAATATTTTTAATGGCCTCCGCTATTCCCCTGAATTAATGAAAACTAATTAGACACTAAAAACAGATTAAACGATATAATATTTTTGCGGTCTAAGTCTTTTCTTCCCAATTTTAATAAAATTGTCAACTTGAATCACCTCGACAAAAAAATCTTTCGCAAAGCATTTTCTAATTGCTTTGCGCTAAAAACAGACAGTTTAAAAATTATTTAAGATGTATATAGCTAAATCAGATATACGTAATAAGCTAATGGCAGACAAACGAAGTGTTATTGAGGAGATCAAGTTGGCAAACAAAGGAAACTTACTTGTATTGAATTTAAAAACATAAATAAAATTGGAAAGAGATTTTACATGAAAAATTAACTTTTAAACTTACCTGCAATGGAATACAAAATATTTATACATGTTAGTAATGAAGAATAGCTAAGAAAAAAAAAGGTTAAATATAAATAGATAGATGATCACACAATATATATATATATATATATATATATATATATATATCTATTATATATATATATATATATATATATATATCTAAGACTAGTCTAATAAAAATAGTTACATAACAAATATAATTAAATACAACATTTCAGAAATACAATTCAATGAAGCAATTAAGAAGGTATGAACAAAAAAGGGGTAGAAAGTAAATAGTTCAATGGAGGAGAGATACAATTACCATCCTGGTGCCTTGGTCATGTTAGGCGTCGTCGTGGCTTGATCCGACCGTCGATAGGTATTTGTCCAGACAAGGAAAGTGGAAATATGTAGCATGCTGTTACGAAAAGTCCTACAGACATGGCACAGGGTTCAGATTAACATGGAGTGGATACTATGGTATTTTGATGGTATTTAGGATCTTGCGGCAGGAAAAGCTTGCCTAACTGCCTTGCATGGTAGAATCTATCAAATTCATATGATTTTTAGCTTGTAGCATGTTCAAAATTCTCCATGATTTCGAAGATGACAGTTGAATAACTTTCTTGAGCAAAATGGAAACAAGAAGCAAAATCTGGGAGGTTCAAAGCACAGGAAAAATCTGAAAGAATTCTCTACAGAGAAATCTCAGTAAGCATAAGAAAAAACCTCCAGAGAAATCTGAATGAAATCTCTATTAGCAAAAGCAAACTCTGAATAATCATCAAGTCTTTTGTTCTCTCTCCTATTTATACATTTTTTGTAAGCTACCTTCTATTGTTCTATGTATGATCTTAGATCTTGATAAGCTCCCCCCCCCTCATGCACCTTTGTTTCAAGGTAACATTTTCTAAAAATAACTTTTACTTTTTTATTCTAAATTTCTTTCTTTAAACTTTCAATTTTATTAATTAAAAAAGAAAGAGAAGACCATCTTTAATTTGCCTTGAATGGGCTAATTAATTAAAAATATACATTCTTTTAGAAAATGTTGGTGGGCTTATCTCAAAATCAAATCATACTAAATATTTTAATAAGATTTAAAAAGAAAAGTACATTCTTGTTTTTTTTAATAAAATAAGCATTTTATTTCAACAGAATTTTGCATTAACTCATATATATACATTTGACATATATATATGTTTGACTAATAGGTTTTACAAGTAATTTTTATTAACAGAAATCTAATCTTAGAATGGAATTTATTTAAAATGAAATAGTTAAATGCAAATACAAATTATATAAACATAATTAATTTTAGCTTTAATGCAAAACCCTGCTGATATTGGACTATAAACTTAATTCGGGCCTACAATACTAATTAAGTTTATAGGAGGCTGTGAAGCATGGATCGTACTTCAGATCCATTGCTTCACTATTATATTGTAGCTATAATTTTATTTTTATTACTTAATAAGAAAAATACTTAACTTTAATACAAGTGCTTATCAAATTGGACATTGCTTAACATGTAGCTATAAATATTGAAAGTCATTTTAATTCAAAAACTTGCAGTCAAAAAGAGAATTGCTGCTAGCAAGATATCTTGTTGGACAGAGTTGGGATGTAAAGAGATGCAAGCTGCCAGAACTCTTCATGTCATCTGCATATCTCATTGGAAGCTGTGAGCAGAGAAGTTGTATGTTCTAATTAATCAAGTTATTTTTATAAGGCAAATTATATATGAGTAAAAGCATGCATGAAGAAGTAATATAGTTTTGATAAATTTGATATTAAATTAACTATCTATAAATGAAGCCTATTTTACATATATATAAAAACATAGCTCAAAAAATACAGTATTGGTAAACAAATATAGAAGCATGTAGAAAATAAATTTATTATTTGAAAAAAGATCTAATAGTATACATTTATACATATTTATATATTTTGCATATTATTGTAAATATTAATTTCAATATTAAAGCAAGAAAAGAATATGTTTGCTTATCTACATCAAAAATATTTACACTTACTTAAAAAAATTTTTAATAACTTTGAATAAATTAAGCTAATGGAAAATATTTGTAGAAACTTCAAGTTCATTAAAGAAAACAAAGGTACTGACCAATTTTAGCTTCCAAAAAGAAAAAAAAAAGAATGGAAGTATGATAAAAAATTTATTTTCAATTTTATTATGTTATTAGTTCACATTTAGAAAAATTTAATAATTGAATCTAATATTTTTTACTAAAAGCTATTTTATATTAGACGATAAATGACAATCTAAACTTTTAAATGCTGATAAATAGCTTTACATTTTTCTATATACAAACCCCAAAATAATAACTAAATAATTAAAATATTTTCCAAAGTCATTATGAAATCACATGACCAATGATATCACATGACCTTAGTTTACACATTACTATTCATTAATATTTTTTTTTTCTATTCTTATTACTTTTATAATGTACAGTGTAAGCTTAAGTAATCAATAGATTCCAGATAATAGAACTTTATAAACACTTACCAAATGTCTTATCCAAACATCTCCAGAATAGTTTATTTTATCAGTAAGGAGATTTTGCATTTTTTAAAAGATTTCTCTTGGATCTTTATATATATAATACACTTTTCCTCTAGCAAACAACCATTTGTACTTATTGTTAAACTATTAAGCTACACCCCAAATTAAAAAACTTATAAATTTTTTAAAATCAAACATTTTTCTGCATAGTCATATAGATCTAAAACTGGTTCAGCTTTTATATATTATGGTGTCCTTAGTTTTTTAATAACCTTAGATATCTCGATTCTTTGACCAGAATTGATATAAAACCATTGCTTAATGGTTGCTATTCATTAGCAAATTGTTCTCTTCTCATTACTTTTATGCCATCTAGAATATGCTTTAGTAATTAATTAATTACTAAAGCTTATTTATATTATAAAACATACACATAAGTGTGCATATATAGATAAATATAAATTCTAAAATAAGAATCGATGTTTACTTTTTGTATGCAAACATATAGTTTAAAAGAATTATATTGCTAAAACAATAATTTATCAGATTTAAAAGCAAATTAAAATTAGTACTTAAAATATTTTTCTATTATTATATTCACAAGAGATCAATTTAGGTCCTTTTACTATATATATTGTAAACTAAAAAGAAGAGAAAGAAGAACAGATGCCACAATAATCAATCAAATGATATCTCTAATTGATCAATGCCAACACATTGGAATATCAAAATTGTAATCAACAAGACAAAATGAAAGAAGTCCCTATTAATAATGACAATAATAAATTCAGGGTTTAATATAGCCAAAAATAGCTACTAATAATAGCTAAATAATAATGTAGAGGCTAACAATAATAAGCATTACAAATATACATGGACTAGCTCTAGTACATATATGCTGCTGTAATAAGAGCAAAATAAGCATTAATATGACAAATACAAAACCATTAGATCTGTAGGAAAGTTCTCACACACTCTCTTAAAATATAACAACTTTTAAAATCTTAAGCGGGAGACACAGAAAGTGTTAGGTTACTTTCAATTCTTCTTTCTCCAGACATCTTCTAAAAACCAACCAAATTTTACAATTATCATAATTATCTTCCCAAACTGATCCTATTTAAGGTATAGTTCTTCTTTATTAAGTTGACACATGTCTTCTTTTAGGCCACATAACCCTTTTTTAATAATTTGATATTAAACATAGTAATTCTTTCTTAAATAATTTATAAAGAAAATCTCATTCTTTCATGATGAATTATCTTATAATCAATAATTTTGTTCTTTTCTTTGTTTCTGAAAAACCAATCAAGAATACCCTTAAGATGATATCTAATTAAATCAAACAATTACTAAATTTAAAATTAAAATTAAACATAAAGAAACTCGTAAATTAAAAATAATTATAATAAACTAGTATGACATTCATAATATCATGAGTAGGAAAGAAATTTTGTTATCCAAAATATCACACCAATAGGTTTTTTTCTTAATCTTCTACAAAAATAAAATCAAGCAGTCTTATTATCTTAACTCATAATGAATGAAGTAAAGGGAGCTTATAGCTTTATTAAAATAAACGAAATAAAATAAGTGATCTTATACCAATTGAATAAAATGGTTTTATCATTTTTAATTAAATAAAATAATCTTCTTCAATGTTATTGTAACATCAGTAATGTAATTTTAAATAAAGTGACTTTTATATCAGATTTCTTTATATTTTTGTACCCTTAATGCATAAAAATAAATAAATATGATTGGGATATTATTAGATTTCTGAAAGATGCAGATGATGATAAGGAAAAATAGATAAGCATGAATTAATTATTAAAATAACATGTATTAACACTTATAACATTTAATAGGCAAATATCAAGTTATGTTATAACTTTATAATTTACCAAATTACTAAAGTACCCCAAAATAAAAATGAAAATAATATAAAGGACAATTATATGTTACAATTTAGAAATAATAGTAATGATATCCGATAATTAATCTTAGTATGGCTTTGATAAAGCTCTCACCTCACATTTACTACACTGTCTTACTATTATAGAGTCCCTGAATGAAAGTATTCAGTACATTAAGTAAAATATAATCATACCAATCCTTGTTTGTCAGTGAATACTGATTAAAATATATACAATTTTATATAGCCACACATGTTATTATAAATTTAATATCAAATATTTTATCGGATTTAAAATGTGGATATGCTAGCTAGGCACATCTACAAGACTTACACACCAAAGTCACTCAGATTAGCAAAGAGTGCAATTGAAAGTATGGGTGGCATTCTGCAGTACTTTCAAAATATCAAATGCCAGAATAAAGGCATGGATATGCATTGCACATGGCTTTCTGCAATACCTTTAAAATATCAAATGCTAGAATAAAGACATGAATGTGCATTACACATGGTTTTAAATAAAATATAACACTATAATATTCACATTAAGGGATAGACAAGCAAAGGCAGAAATAGAATGATGGCATGAACTCATAGAAACAGTTACATATAAGGGCAATAATGAGCTAGGACTTTGTCATCTAGTCAGGAAATATGAGAATGAACCATTAGAAAAAGGGGGTTGCCTAAATATAAAATTATACGCTTAGTATCACAGAAATATAACAAAACTCACTAGCATAGTACAATGAATTATAAAAGAGATAAAGCTACTATCTTTTAAAATAATGATAAACAAGTGACATATAAAGCTGATAAAACAAATATAGCATAATATACATATTTATAAAATTGTGACATAATAATTAAACAGTAAAAATATATATGCACTTCTGAAGTTTTCCAGCATTTACACACATTCAAAATAACTTCAAAAAGGGATAAATATAGTATATTTTAAAATATTCTAGCAATATTCTGACAACTTAGCATGAAAACACCTATTAAATTTATACATGAAAACTGTACAGAGAAACTTAGCAATGAACATATAGCATATAAAAGTAAAATCAATATTAAATCTAATATTTATACTTGTTACCAATAAAATAAAGAGCCCTTAATCTTAATATTCATACCACTATCCTAGATAAAGTCAATAAAAGTGTTCTTGGATATTCTGTAAACTTTCCAGGATATCCACATAACATAAAAAAAATTAAATTAACACACAGCAATTGAAAAATATGAGGTAAGCAAAGGCTTGAAATTACAAATACAAATAAAAATATAGCCATTCTGGATTATTGTAAAATAAATACATAGCATAACAAGAATGGTGAAAATTATACATTTCAAGTCATATAGTGGATAAATGAAATTAACATTTTTTTTAAAGAGCACAATTTATCATCTGCCAATGATTATAATGAAGAGTAATTATTCTAAAATGAAGCATAGCAAGGTAAGGAGGATTTAAATAAATATTTCTACAGACTAAATAATGCTTAGTAATAAATTAACATAAACTATTTGAAAAGCAAGCATATTTGAGAACTTGAAGCAAATGTATTGAAATTATATTTCTTTATTTTAAAACTAATGCGAATGCAATAGTAATTATTTTATAAATCTAGAATTTCTAATAAATGTTGATGAATAAAATAAAATTTTGCATAAACCAGAAATAATACATAAATTTCAAACAGGAAAAACTCTCCATACATTATATAGAAATGGTGATCATGTGATGTTAATAAATAAATTTCATACCTTTTTTAAAATGGAGCATGTTTATAAAATAATCAAGCATACTGAATACATTTAAAACTTTTATTAGTAGTATGTGATTAATATGCATAAAGTCAAAGTTGAGTTTTCATTTTTTTTTTTAAACATAATTTTATTTTGAATGAACAGATATTCTATAATAGCATTTAGCAACAAGAAGTTTATTTAAAATGTAACAAATGCACAAATAAAGTCTTTTCCATTATTAGCATTTATTTACATTTATCCATGACAAAACAAATGTCGCGGTTGAGAGGTCAGCGACAGCTGCTTTACAAACATTTGTCCTGCGTTAGTAGGTTCGCTTCCGGTTGATGCTATGACACATGAGAAAAAAACAACAAATGTTTCATTCCTTTAGGGTAATTTTAATACACTAATATTTTGAAAAACAAGTATCAAATAAAACATATAAATAAATAATTTCTTAATGCTTATTAATAATTGTTTATTTTTTAACAATTAACATCTTTAAATTCTTTCATCTTTTAAAAGATCCTGCAATTTTGCTTGAATACTCCAAATTCCATATAAAATGAAATTGTATCAAAAGAGAACATACTTTAAAACCAATAAAATATTCAATATTATTTAAATAGAATCATTTCATAAAGTTCTTTTAGAAAAAACAGTTAAAATCTTTTTAATATTAATGTAAAATATATTAAAAGTTTTAGCATATAACATAGACATTATCTTTTTTAAAATGAAGTTTGAATATAATAAATAAATTGAAATTAACAACGTTCTTACAACACAGAAATAAAACCTTCTGAGTAAATTCCATTGTTGTTATAACTTTCCAAGATAACAATTTACTTGCTGAAATGTATGCTGTAGAATTTCTCATAATGCAATATTGCTGAAATTTAAAGTGTTGAAGAGTTTCAGTTATAAAAGATACCTGAACAGATATTTACTGCTTAATAATGCATACTTTACTTAACTAACAAATAAAAATTAATTTTAAAAAATTAAATGTGAAAGCACTGTAGACAGGTTGGGTGTGTGAAGATAGGTATGCTGATTTAACAAAATCGCACTTTTATAGAGTAAATTGTGTGATGTTCACTTATTGGATGGCTGACAACTGAAATGTTCATCCCAGATAACCCAACTATTGAAAGTTCAAAATTTTCTGGTTTCTACTGAAAAATTCTATAAATCACTTTGTCTAATTATAATTTAATCTAGACAGGAAATTAAAACAATAATTAATTGAAGATTACATAATCTTTTAAATAATTTTTACTGTTATTTAGTAAACTGAAGTCTATTACAGTAAAAAAAAATACATTCTTTAAATAGAATAAAGATTTACATTATTTAATAAAATAATGAAAATATTTATCCAGTTGTTTCTTTATAAAATTTCAGAACATGACTTATTGTTGTATCTTTTTTAAAAAATAAATACTTTTTAACTTTCCAACATGGAAGTATTTTAAATAATTATTTTTCAAACATGCACTCACACATATGATCTAACTATTAGTTTAAAAATATCATTTTTTTAAAATTAGTTAATCTATAAGATTTTGTTAAATAAATTTAAATTACCATACTATGAAATTAGCATTTATCACTATTCTTTCAATTAAACTGTAAAATGGATTAGCTATACTACTAAAAATTAAATAATATTTTGTATTTGAAACTAGCCTAAATATCTAAGACCTTCTCTGAATTTTAAACTTATTTTAAAGTTCCTCTACGACATTTTAATTTAATAAAAGGATATAACAGTGAAGCCAAGATTATTTTAGCTTTACTACTCTAACGGATTATTTATACCTTACATCAATAATAACTTTATGTTTAAGCTCTTATTATAAAAAAGTTAACTTAGTAAGTTTAAATATTATAAAATTACAATTATAAGTCTGTTTTTAAATTATTACCATTTTATAATATCCATTATGAAATGACTAATAATTTACAGATGCACTTTCTTTAGTATTTAACAATAAAAGGAATCTACTTAGTGATTTTTTTTTTGGTATTATTAAAACATTGAAAGCAAAGGACTGCAAAGTTTCCTATGCCAATCTCCATGAGGACATATGGAAACTATTAAATATTCTTGTATCTCAACCAATCACAGCAAATTTGTAAAATCATTATTTTATAATAATTATATGTTTTTTTTATTAATTTTTTTTTTCAGATGTCTCTAACACCAATTGAATTGGTTATATTTTGTCACCTAAGTATATGTTTTTTTTATTAATTTTTTTTCCAGATGTCTCTAACACCAATTGAATTGGTCATATTTTGTCACCTAAGTCGCAAGTTATAATGTACCTATTTCTATAATATTAATAAGCCAATAAGCATTGGCGTCATTCATTTACGATGTAGAAAAGTAATTTAAAGTGATCAATTAATAACTTCACGCTCTTCATTTCAAACACTTCAGATTTGCCCATACATATATGGTTGGGTCAAAAATATAGGTGGATTCATTCTATATTTTCTTAAAGACTTTATCTTGGGTTTGAAAAAGTGGGAGTATTCATTTATATAATAATATCTGCAAAGCGCATGTGTATATCAGCTTATTGGCTTATTAATATTATAGATTATAGAACAAAAACATCGCACTATATAAGAAAATAAATGTAATGTACCTATTTATTTATTTTTGGATGAATAAAGTTCATCATTGAATAAAAAATAATAAAATTTTTTCACTAGAAAAAAAATTATTTAAATTGTTCTTTTTTTAAATAATGTACCATCATAAGACTTGACAATCAATCTACTGCAAAAACTGAAGGTGACAATATATATAAAATTAAATATTAATAAATATAGTAAACTAAATGTATATCAAGTAAACTTTTAAAAATTTAAAAAAAGATTTTTTTTTATATTCACCTAGGAGCCCTTTTGACTAGTTTCATAGTCTTTGTATAATATTTTTGCATATATGGTGACTGGAAGAGTGGCAAAATGGATGGAAGAAAATAATATAGTGGGAGAAATGCAAGGAGGTTTTTGATCAGATAGGCATATAGAAGACAGTTTATTTTTAGTCACCCAACTTATAGTTATGAGTAAGAATACAGATAGGTAGTTATATATGGTCAGATTATGGGTAAGTTTAATAAATTTGGGAATAAAAAAAGCTTTAGTGGATCTTATTAAGAGATTGTATAAAAATAGTTACTATATGTATCAATTAAAAGATATAGAATCAATTAGATTTAAAAATGGAATGGGACTAAGATGAGGATGTCACCTATTTTGTTTTTGTTCTGTTTGAGAGAAATATAGAGAACAATAGAAAGATTAGGAAAAGGGGTAGAGATACTATTAATAGTTGGCAAGGGAGTGTATATATTATCAGGCCTTTTATTTGCTGATGATATGTTCTTGTGCACAGAAAATAGGTAAGATATGGAAGTTATGCCAAAGATGTGTGCAAGGGTGAGTAAAGAGATTGGAATTAAATTTAGGGAAGTAAAATCAAAGGTGATGATGATAAATGTTGAGAAAAAAGAAGATATTTTTTATTGGGGGATATAAAGTTCAATGTGATGAATAGATATAACTATTTGAGAATCCTCTTAAGTAATCAGAGAAATTGTTTGGATGAATGGAAGAAAAAATGATAACAAGTGAAAAAAAAGGGACTGGTAAAGAAATTAACAGTGTTTTCATATAATAAATATGATGTAGCTAGAAATATATGGAAGGGAGTGGCAGTAGCAGTGTTAACTTATGGTAATAGTGCATTATGTGTTAGTAAAGGAGTATTAGATTATTTAGAAAGAGTACAAAGAAAAGTAGAAAGTCATGCATTAAATGCAGATGTGTGGTTGACAAATAAGGCAATTCAAGGAGAAATGAAATGGTCAAGTTTTTATATGAAAAATGCAAAAAGGAAAATAAAAATGTTTAGTAGATTGGAATTTGTGAATAATAAGAGAATAGCCAAAAAGTATTTAATTGGGTTATGAGTAAAGGACAGGCAACAAGATGGATGAGAAAGATAGTATGGTAGGCAGAATATTTGGATAAAAACTTTATATCAGTATACATATACAAAAAGTAGGATGATTGTGTTAGGAGAAATGTTGGGTGTTATAGTGGCAAGGAATGGGATAGAAGAATAGATGTATTAATAGAAACAGAAAGTTGGAGAGATAGAGAATTAGTACAGAGAGTAAAAAGAGTTTAAATATATATAGAAGTAAACAGAATATTGGGTGCAAGCTAATTTATGATAATAACAAGGAAAGTAGTTTACTGTTTAAAGCTTGAACAGAATCATTAGCAACAAGGAAATATACAAATAAATGGAAAAATGTGGGTTATTTAGTTTGCAAGTTATGTAAGAAAGCCATAGAAAATAATAGGCATTTGTTAATTGAATGTAAATGCTTACAAGCAGAAAGGGTGCAAATAATGAAGATTGTTGGAGAATAAATGTAAACAAAGTGATTATACAGAAAGTGAGTTCTTGGTTTTTATGCTGGGTTTGGAAAAAGATAAGTGAGATTTAGATATAAAGATCATAGAGTAAACAAAGATAATGTTGTGGAAAGGGGATGGAGCATGATAGAGAAGAATGTGGGGAAAACAGGGTGGTGAATAGAAAGGGAAGGTAAGGTAGCTAACAGGTCTTTCTGGGCATAGTTGCTGAGAGATTCCTGACTCTGAGACAGGAAAAGCCATAGTGCATCAAACTCTTGTCAGTATACTTGTACAAAAGATGGTATGATTATGTTAGAAGAATTGTTGAGTGTTATAGTAGCAAAGAATGGGATAGAAGAATAGACATATTAATAAAAAAATAGGGAGTTAGAGAGATGGAGAATTAATATGGAGAGTAAAAAGAGTTTAAATATATATATATATAGAAGTAAACAGAATATTGGGAGCAAGTTATGATAAAGTAATTTACTGTTTATGTCTCAAACAGGATCGTTAGCAGCAAGGAAATATACACATAAATGGAAAAATGTAAGTGATTTAATCTGCAGGTTATGTAAGGAAGCATATTTTAATTGAATGTAAATACTTACAAGCAGAAAGGGTGCTAATAATGTGGGAGAATAAATATAAACAAAGTGATTATACAGAAAGTGGAAAATGGGTTCTTGGTTTTATGCTGGGTTTGAAAAAAGATAAGAGAGACCCAGATATAAAGGTCATAGAGTGGACAAAGATAATGTTTTGGAGACTGGATGGAGCAAAATAGAAAAGAAGATGGAAAAATTTGGGGTAGGGGATAGAAATAAAAGGTAAGGTGGCTTAACAGGTTTCTCTGGGCATAGTGGCTGAATGTATATCATAGCATTTTGTAAACTAACATTAAATGAATATATTAAAAAAATTTAAAAATTTTTTTTAAAGTGTACTTATATATATATATATATATATATATATACTTCAAAACAGGCAAAACTCACTATACATATTGCCACACACAGCAAGCTAGAGTAATCAATGGGTGCTAGCTTTTCTGGCATCCATTGATTACTCTAGCTTGCTGTGTGTGGCAATACGTATGGTGAGTTTTTTCTGTTTTAACAACATTTATACACAAGCATAAGGGGTGTTAGTCATGTGATGTTTATTGGCTTATATTTACTTTACTGTATTTATTAATATTTAATTACAAGATTAAGTATATAACTTCGAAAGAATACAGGTATTGAAGAATAATAGCATTATATATACATTTTCAAAGAATTATTTAAATAAACCTGTTGATCATTATTTACAGGCTTATTTAAATGATTATAAATATATTAAATAATCTCAATATTATCACATATTCTTTTAAATTCATATAAATAAAGATACAATAAAAGACAAATATCATCCAAGATGCATTTCATACTGAGCCAGCGCACATCAGTTGGTCTAGATCACGATCTACTAAACTAGAGATTATCTCTAGCACAGATAACATATTTGATTTTTTAAAATTAAACACACAAACACATGGATTTATTCACATTTTTTTTACCACGTGTAATATCTTTATGAATATATTAAGTAACCTCATTATTACCACGTATTCTTTTCTAAATGTAATTATTTAATATAGATAAATATTTTTCATATAATAAAGATGTATATGAGAGATAGTGAGCTGGACCAACTGATGAGTGCTAGTTCAGCATAAAATGCATTTTGGGAATCACTTGTCTTTTATTTTATCTTTATTTATATGAATGTAAAAGAATATGTAGTAATACTGAGATTATTTAATATATTTATAAAGATATTACACGTGGGGAAAAGAGATATGAAAAAATCCATGTGTTTGTGTGTTTACTTTTAAAAAACAGATATATTAATCTTTAATTGAGTTTTAAAATTTATATCTGTGCTAGAGATAATCTCTAGTTTAGTAAATGATTAATAGTAGTCATTACTATATTTATCTAAAGTGGATGGTGTCAAAGATGTGGGTTGAGTTAATTTGACAATTGTAATCCAAAATATAATTATTTAAATGATTATTTGGAAATCTTGCTTGTAAATTGCCTTAGTAACATTTGAGATGCTTATTCTGTGAATAGATTCATATTCTTGACATTACAAATTTAAAATAAATCATTAAATTATTTTCATATCTATAAAAATAATCAATATTTATATAAAAAATAATATCTATGATATTTGTAAATTAGTCAAAATCAGATGTGATAACGTGTTTGTTTTATTGGAGAATATTCATTTTAGACCTGTAATTTCCTTTTTATCATTATTAATTAATTAATAAAATTATTAATCATTATCTTCCCTTTATTTTTTAAATAATTGATTAATTTTCTTCTTGAACACATATTCACCAGTCTTTTATTATACAAATAATTCCGTTAATCATTAATGAAATTTGACCTATATATGGACCTATATATTTCTCTTTTTTATTATATGGTTGGTGTCTATGAATAAGAATTATATTATAAATTGGCATCTTAAAGTTGACACACATTTATACTATATATGGTTTGTTTTATTTATGATTAAAACATTTATAGTACCAAGTGGCACAAAACAGGATGTTCATCTTAATGATCATGATATATTTATATAGCACTTATATATATATATATATATATATATATATATATATATATATATATATATATATATATATATATATATATATATATTCAAATATAAATATATTGTCTATACTAAGATTAATATAATTAGAAAAGACTTGAATTCAGACTTTCAAGCTCTCTACAACTATGCACTCCATGTATGTGGTCATGTGTATCAGTTGTATAAGCTGGAGTGCATAGCTATAGAAAGCTTGAAAATATCTGAGTTAAACCCCTTCTAATCACATACATATAATATTAAAATACATGTGTATTGTCTATACTAAATTTAATGTATCAATTGTAAAAGATAGAGTGTATAATTGTAGAAAGCTTAAAAGTCAGAAATCAAGTTTCTTCTAATATATATTGTAACCAGACATACTGACCAACCCCATTCTTTGTTGGTTTTATTTTCTGATGACTATATTGCAGGAAAGAAGAGATTGGTAGCATTTAGAAATTTATGTGTTTGGTTTCCCAAATGGTGCCACTAGAGTTCCATCTCACTACAACCTTACTTACCATCAACTGGTTACCCCGAACATAGCTCAGGAGGCATGATATTTTTGTGAGCAAGAAGCAATGAATGACTAGTGATGCAAAATAGAATTGAACAATTAAATTAATTTTAAGTAATAACAATTTTATTTAACAACAATTCATTTCCAAGTTCTTCTTATAATATAGTTCATTCTTCGTATCCATGTGAAAACTCATTTTCAGTTCAATTATGAAAAGAAGTCTAAAAGCCTTTTAAATAAGTATATGTATACAATTAATGCATGAATGTTTTTAATTATTTGTTCCAGGTCGGTAAACAGGTAATATCAGCAATTCCAGGTTCGTGGGGCATTTATAATTCAATCAAATATAGATGTATATCTATACACATATGTTTTATTATTCTATTCAGATATAGATATTATGAATATAAGCATTTATGATTCATATAGCATTTTATTTTTTTAAGAACCATTGTAAGTAGGTAAATGGGTAATATCAACAATTCCAGGTTTGTGGAGTATTTATAATTCAATAAAGTATAGATATATATTTATACACATGGGTTTTATTATTTTATTCAGATATAGATAATATGCATATAAGCATTTATAATTTGAACATATATTGCAATTGATATTTCCATATCATGTATATACGTGCATGTGTTTAGAGTTAATTCACAATGCTTATTATTTTATTGATTTTTCTCTTCTTTTTATTTTTATTTTAAAGAAAGATAAAAAAAAAACTATCATCAACTTTTGACAGAATTAAAGACTGGTAAATAAAACATTATTACTTCAAGAAAACACACATATTGAAAAATTGTAAGCATGTTTAAATAATTTTCTTAAACTAATAATATAAAATTTTCTCTTTTGTTTTATAAAAATTGATAGTTATAATTTTAATTCAGATTTTATTGTAATTGAATCATTTCTAATTGCTTATCTCTAAATTCATGTCTTTGTTTATTGCTGCTTTTCTAAATAACTGGGGTCTATCTTGAAGCTTAATGGCACATTGAAACTTCTAGGCAAGATTTGGAGATTCACATGGTTTGCAGATAGATAGAGGAAAAGCAGTTTAGCCAGACATATTAGGATGATTTTTTATTACGCCATTTGATGGTTCCATTAAATCACTTTTCTAGTAGTCTAGTAGCTAGATCTTGTGTCAATTCATAAATCTTCTTTCTAACTTATCAAATATTGTCTCTGAATCAATCAATTTCTAACAATTTTCCAGCCTATTTATATTTTTTCTCTCTGATGAATAGATTTATCTTACATGCCCTTTTGATCCCATTGGTGGCAGTGTTTTTTCATTATTGTCCATGTTTTTAATGTCCTAGATCATTGGACATTTTGTCTTTGGCGGAAACAGACTTTTAATTAATGACTGTTTCCCACTATCTGTCTACATGTGTTTTCAAATCTTAATTTTTTTTGCCTGCGGCATGATGACTGGATACCTTTAATTATTACTATTAAAGCCATTCTGCCTTATAAGTTTTCTTCAATATGATTTTATTTAAGTGTCTTTTAACTTAGTAGTTTTAATAAAAAAAATTATACTTTTTTCTCTTTTTAATTGCACTATAAATGTGTTTGATTTCCTTTTTGTTTGACCAAATCGTTATGAATTAACAAATTATCATTTTAATATCTGTCAAATTTCATTACTTCTTCCTTTTTTTAAAAATATTAGTCTTACTTTAAATATTATTAGTCTGACTTGGCTTTAACCTATATCATTTTAATTGGGGGGGGGGATCTTCTAAACATATATGTGAAACAGTTTGTCTGTTTTAATATATAGTATTATTTTTATTTTAAATTCAGTAGTAAATAACTGCTGCTGATTGGTGCTGAAACATATTTGTATTTGTTTTTTTTTTTTTACTATTCTAAAACAAAGTATAACTTTTTAAATATTTCCACAATTAAATAAGGCTCTCTCATAAAAATTATAGGTTTTGAATAAAAAAAATTTAAAGTTTAATGGTAGAAATTCAACAATAATTCACTATGAATTTTTATAAATAATTACTACTTTCAGTCTATTTAAGTATTATTGTTTTTATGATCTTTATAAAAACAATGTTAAAGGTAAATTAATTTTTGGCTTAAATCATTTCAGACTAAAGCAATTTCTAGATGATATAATTTCTGCATGCAGTGCTTGGTTTTAATTGGTATTTTGCTTCATTATATCATATCCGAAATTATTTATAAAAGCAAACCTATGAATATCTTTTATTTGATATATATATATATATATATATATATATATATATATCATATTATAATATATATATATATATATATATATTGTAACGGGCACATACGTCTGTTACATTGTTTTTTATTAGTAAACATGAAAAGAATAAAAGTTCGCAAATAAAACTTCCTTTTTAAGAATTAAAAATTGAAAATTAAAATTCTATACTAAACTCATATATATAAAATCGCACAGATGAAAAAAATCATTAAAATAAAACTTTATTAAAAATAGAAAAGGTATTTTAAAAACAAAAACTTAAAAAAGATTAAAAATAAAAATATATCTTTAAGTTTGAAAACAAATAAATTAATTTATTGAAAAATGGAAACGATTATTTTAATTAGTTAAATATAAACTAGCCTTTGGGCATTTAAAATGTATAAGCAAAGGTCAGGTAGGAGAGAAAAACAATGGAATCGAACCTCAGTGAAAGAACCATCACATCGATGACGTAATGTCAATTGAATCCTTAAAATTAATATAAAAGGAAAAGTTTGGAAATTATTAGTTTAGTTATTACAGAGAGGACAGATATGTGTTAAGTTGGAGAGAGTTGGAGGAGAAGGGATTGAAAGACACACTTTCAATTCCTTCAGTTGTTCAAAAAAAATGAAACATCGTTTTCCAATATTGCGGACCACAGGACATCAAGGTCTGGAAAAATACCATCAACCATAAAGGACCAACGGTTAACTGCACACCAATCTCCTTATGACTTTGTGGGAATTAACACCTTCCATTACAAAAAATCAGAGACTACGGACATTTTTCAAAACAGTAAGAAATATATAATTAATGAACATTTCTAAACAAAAGAACTCTAAATGCTAAACGTTTCAATATTTTAAATAGAAGAATTTCCTATCTGACTAAATTAGTTATAATTTTATTTGATGTATTTCTTTTTTGCAAAATCATTTCCATTTAATTTTTTTTTGTTCTTTA
Organism: Epiperipatus broadwayi; assembly: GCA_028023455.1. Classification (NCBI taxonomy): domain Eukaryota; kingdom Metazoa; phylum Onychophora; class Udeonychophora; order Euonychophora; family Peripatidae; genus Epiperipatus; species Epiperipatus broadwayi. Next base: position 39,049 of record JAQFVV010013093.1, on the reverse strand, counting down.
AGTTTTTATTATGATTTCTGTTTTTCGTTAAATTAAATTATATAAATGTTAAACTTAAGTCGGGCATGAATGGCTATATAGATTTGTAAAGTTATATTAGGGGAGGATAATCTTAGGTTATTTGTTTCATAGTTGAATTGGGTCAATGGATTGGATATATTGGTGTAAGTAGTAGATGTAGTATGAGATTCGCTACGGGCAGAATTGCTTTTCACGTCGCACACTTTATTTTTGCCTATGGAATGTGATCGTAAGTCGGCAAAATGACCGCAGTCTTTTCCTATGGAGTTTTTTTTTTATTGCTCTTATCATCTGATAGATGTAGTATTCCTATCTGATGAAAGGCAATTTCTTCTCTTAACCTATTTGTGCTGTCGTAGTTGTATTACATCGAATACATCGATATATCAGATGGATTGAAGTTGACTTTTGGCCTAAGGTTAAACAAGGATAGAATTTTTTTTTTTCAAATGCAATCTATGTAGTCTATTCATACTCGACACTGTAAATAAAAATGCATTAAATTTAAGTTGGGTATAGATGCTTGCATGGGTTCGTTACCAATTGATTATGTTTTTGGTTTTCATATTTGATCAAAATATATAGACATTCGGTAAATACTGATACCTTACGGTAAGTATCTAAGATGTATTTATGTCGGATGTCTTTTAAGTTATTGGTGTCTCTGTGGCATCTTATGATGAATGCTATTGGATTTCTTATAAATTTCCCTCTGCAATTCCACCAATGATTTTATATTTTGATCGTTTATGTTTATTTTGAAATGTTTTTGACTGGGTAATCTATGTAACCGATCTATACTCAACATTAAAAACACATTTTATTAATCCATCTGTGCGAACTTATAAAATTTAAAATGTAAACTTATAAAAGATAAAATGTAAAATCAAATTCTAAAATCAAGTTAAAATTATAAAGTAAAAGTAATATTAAAATGATTCAAAATTTATATGTGCGTTAATAAATGTTTGTGTGTATAATTACTGGCAGTGGCTTATTTTATTCTTTTTTTGAAAATATTCTTAGATAAGAATTTATTGTAAAATATAAATCTCTGCTGTTCCATCTGAGCTAGTGATAATGGGATAATGACCGGAATCAAAATATATAAAATAAATTTTTTTTTTTTTTTTTTACTTACGTATCTGCCTACTTTATAAATTTTCTAGGTTCAAATGCCTAGTGGCGCCCTATAGTGTAGATTACGTTAAGCTCCTATTCTCCGGATCGTTATAATATATATATATTTTTGTAAATATTAATCTTATTCTCTCTAAAAAATTGTCTACAAGTAATTGAAATGCACTCTAATTACATTATTAGATAATTTATGCAGCATGAGTATAGTCACTTTATACTGCAATCTTTGTTTATATATAAATGTTTATGTAAAATATTTCTAACTAGAGATGTGAATTTTTAACATTCAAATAAATCATTGTCTATTAATGAAATCAAAGTTCCGCTATTTCTAACCATTTCATTGCTTTGCAAACAGAATCTCAGATGATATATATACAAAAGTATATAAATTCAGTGCTAGTATACATGTAAATTGCTTTGGGAGAAATATAATCCATGCTTACATATATTAGTGCTGGATTTATTTAACTTTATGTGCATTTTAGAACAAAAAATCTTTTCATTTTGTAAATACATTTTCATATTTACAAATACTTGGATAAAAAAATGGAAAATAACTTATGTTTTCATTCTTTATGAGGTTTAAATTAATTTTAATATTAAACATTTATGCATGACGAAATAGATGATTCATTATTAACTTTTATTGGTGTATACACTGTTCATGTTCCATGTGCTGCTGCCAAGTGCTTCTAATAACCTTTATGGTTTCCATATATGGGATGATTATTTTTGTTTTCTTTTATATCAGTTACAATATACATCTAGAAAATGGTTAAATCTTCTTACTTATGACAAAACATTTTAATAAAAGTTATTAAATGGCAATTGTATTGCATTGTAATGCAGAATTTGATAGTTTTTCTACAATATATCGATTTAAAAAAAATTTGTTTCAGAGATTTTAAAAAAAATTAAATTATGTATTTATTTTTTTATAAATGTGTAATATTTATATATATCTTTTTAAAATTGATTTATATAGATAGGTAAATTATGTTATTACAAACTTAAATGATAGGATATAAAATATTTTATAAAATACCATTTTTTTTTTAATTTCCAAAAGTATTTCAAATGAAAATTTTCTAATATATTGCTAAATAAACTTACCGCTAAATGTAAAAAATAAATTGGATGAAAGCACTAAATGTGCTAAAACAAAGATTATCACAATGATTAATTAATTATAATGAGTTATTATATATATATATAATGCTTGAAAGTTTTAAAATCTTTAACGTATATCTACTTAGAAATCAATGTACTTCATACAAAACTAAGTATAATTTAAAAATTAGAGCTCTTTGTCTTCAAGACAGGCATAATACAATATAAAAAAATATATAATTTGAAATATTCACAACCACATTTCTCTCCATTATTACCATCTATATATATATATGTCAAAAAATATCAGTCAATGAATACATGAGATAAAACAAATAAACCAAAATATTATTTTATAAAATTAGTATTTTATTTAAAAAACGTAAATAATTTATCTCTCTTAATTATAAATGCTAAATCAACCAAAATAAATAATTAAAAAAAAATACTTTAAAACTTCCATTCTTTTCCTTGTCAAACATTACTATCCTCTTTCCTAAATAGATGCATTTTGTGACATAGATAAACCAAATATATTAATTAAAAGTATTACTTGTGAAATATCTGCGGAAAAGGAAGAATAAGGAAAAGAAAAAAAAATACTTATTTTCAAATCATTATCCAATGATTCGCACACTTTTGATATGCAAGAACAAATGTGCTTGCTAAACCCATATAAAACATTATGTAAAAGAAGTTTATGCCTAATATTTTCCTTTCAAATGTATATACTATTTTTGTCAGTAATGCAACTCGTATTTCAACATACTATGGGCATATCATTTATTACAGCCATCATAATAAATAGTAAATTGATATAACTATGTTTTAAGATTATAATGATAGTCTATTTGAAATGCATGATGCAAAAATCAATAAAGACAATATACTGTGATATAAAAATATACCAGTAGTTATCTCTAAAATACCAGGGCTATTACTGAATGCAATTAATGAAGAAGGTACATTATATTACAATGGACATCTCTTATAGGTATTTCTAATCATAATTTCATATTTATTCTCATAAATAGTCTTCTTAATTAGAAATAAATAGCCAGTCAACAAACTTCATCTATTACAATGCTTCTTTTAAATCTGTTTTAAAATAAAAATATTATATTTTTATTTAAAATTTCCTTGCTATTATTTTCCAAATGCCTGTATGTGTTTTTATAATCCAATATTTTTGTAAGAAAGCTTCTGGCTCAACATAGTTGAAATGACCTATAAATATTGTCTATATCAACTTATTTATATTATAATCATCTATTTAGTATATATTAATCACAAAATTAATATATCATTTTAATGATTATGCTTTTTACTTTTCATTTTTCTAAAGTACTAGATTATAGAAATTCAAAAATTATTAATATTGAATGTCTGATTATTTTTTTCACATTTATAAAGACCTTTTTTATAGCATTGTCATAAAACTTGTCAGATAAATTTGCAAAATACTTATTAATATAAACATTTTATTGTTATTATTACTGTTAGATTACGTCTTTTATAAGTCAGCCATAATTAACTAAAATGTCCCTAATTTATGGAATTTATTTATTTTTGTTCATTATTTTTTTGTACAATCATACATAAGTACTTGATGCCAATATTAGTTTTGATAACATTTAAACATAAACAATACCTGGGCTACATAATATTGAATTTCAAAAATCTTACACGCTTTTACTTTTCAGCAAAAAAACTTTTATTATTGATTACAGTTTCAACTGTATCATGCAGTCTTCATCAGATCTTATTCTATTATTATTATTATTTTTTTTTTGCTGAAAAGTGAAAGCATGTAAGATTTTTGAAATTCAATATTATATATGAAGACAGCAAAAACAGAGGATGAAGAAAAGAATTTAGAAGGACTATATAATACCTGGGCTAATTATTTTTTTTTTGTGTCAGGTTGACTTCTTTAATAAACATTTTGTAATACATGATTTCCAATATAGTTATCTAAATATACATATGTTATAGATGATGATCAAGACTGACTTTATTTAAACAGTTATTCTCTCATATTCACTTTTTAACTTAGTAATTGGATAGTTGGTTTATCACTATTCTAACATTCCTTTGATTTCTTTTTATCTCCCCCCCCCTGCCATCACGCTTTCAGTTGGAGATTGGACAAGCAAAAAAATTCCACCCCGTTTCTATTTCTAGTATTTGATATTAATTGTTATCTTACTTAAATAATATTTTTATATTATATAATAAATAAAAAAATTTCAATAACTTTAAATATAATGTGATTATTTTATAACTAAATAAATGCATTACTTTTATTATTTTTACGTTAATTATCATCAGATTAGACCTATTGGTTAAATTTAAAATGATTATCTTAATAATAATAATAATAATAATAATAATAATAATAATAATAATAATAATAATAATAATATTGTTTTTTTAATAGATAGACAACTTCCATATTTCTCCATTCTTTTTTTATTTATTTCATAAATAATTTCATATAAATATACTAATATTGCATACTTTACTGTATTTTTGCTCCTGATTTACAAAAAAATCTTTCAAACAAAATCACAATCTAGGAAACTAATAAAAAAGTTGAAGTAATATAAAATCTAACTAGTGTCAAGTTAATAAAGAAAGAATAGTGATATTTAAATATAAAATGACTTTATTCTACTTAGATTAAAATCATTCCTAATAAAACTGAGAATGTTTGTGTGTTTATTCTTACTTTTTATAATTGTCTATAAAAGTAACGCCACATCAAACTGAATGTATAATATATTGAAATGACAAGTTGTATTCTTTAATACAGTTTACTTAAATTATTTCACATTTAAAAAAAAATACTTAAGAATCTAATGATAATAAGTTTTAATAATACCCATAAAAAGATTTTTAAAAAGAGGGAATTGGCTTTATTGCTCTGGAATTTATAAGTTTGAGTGTCAGATCTGTAAGAACCGGAATCGAACCTGGAATCCTCCCTTTCCCAAGTCGGGCGCTCTACCAACTGCTACAAACCGCACAGAACAAACATTTTAAAAATAATAATAATAATAATTAAATACTATTATTTTATATAAGATTTTTAGCTTTCTTCTAATTAATATAAATTTATTTAATAAATTCTGCTTTGCATTGATTTTTGACATGTGCATACTAAGCATGGCAGTGTTGTCTTGACTTCAAACTATCTAAAAATATAAACAACTTATAAAATATTTACGATATTTCAAAGTCCATTTCTTTTACCAGACAACGTTTTTACAAAATGTTGTTATGCTTTTTAAGTAACTTATGATTTTGAGCATACCAGATTTAATTTTTCAGTTAGATAATTATTACATTTTCTAATTTTGAACACTATTTTATAATTTTTAATATATCTTGTTTTAAAAGCTTATTTTTTTATTCGTTTGACTTTTATAATTTACTTTTTATATATTCACTATACGTTTTTCTAAAATGTTGACTTTTTTAGTTTTATTTAAGACAAACAACAATAACAACATAAAAATACAATTAATATCTTTTCTATTTTGTTTATGTACAATTTATTCTCTTTTCACCTCAGCTGTTTACATATATATTTTTATATGACTTTTCAATATTTCTTCTTGCTACATATATATAATTCATCTCGTCGACATCTGACATCACTCTAACTCTGCTAGTTCTTATGCTAAAATATTAGTTTGACAGGTATTGATTAGGTTTTTAAAAGTTCTGTAAGATGGTGCCCTCTTCCGAATTATTTTACAAGTAAAAAATCAAAAAAACTGCATTTAAAACTAAACAAAGAAAGAACATTGTCAGTCATTGGTTGTCAGCCAGCTCTCAGCTGAAAAAGACATTCTGATGGGCTGGAAAGAACAAAGAAACCGCCTGATCAAAGAAAATAAAGAAAACGCTGAGATTTTCATTTCGAATGCAATTTAAGTATTAAAAAAATATAATTTGAGAAATTAAACTAGTTTTTTAAAAAATATACCAAAAAAACAAAATTATTTTCGAAAAATATTGAAGATTTTAGTAAAAATATTTAAGATTTAGCAAAAAGAAAACTTTACTTTTCGATAACGTAAAATTGAAAAAAAGCGTTTGCGTCAGCACTTTTTTGTTTAGACATTCGCTTTATATTTGCCGAAATTGAATATATTTTATAATAAATAAATAGAAATTTATTTTTGAAAGAACTTTCGTTCTCTTTCATAACCTGAAAAATTAGTAATATACTTTTTTATAAACGTATCTGAGTTGAATTTAATATTATAGGCGAATATGTTTTAACAATAGGCTTTGTCTTCAGTTTGTGAGTTAGCCAATTAAAAGATTTGATTTTTACCTCATACAACCAATAATATAATTAGTGGTTTAAGGGTTTAAATAAAAAAAATTACCGATAAAATATATAATAAATATTTATTTTGAGTTTGACTAACTTTGAAATGTATGCTTTGTATCAAAAGTTCATTAAAGTTATATATCATAATAATCTATATTTTTATCTATTTAAGAAGCTATATAATTGCATATAGATTAACATGATTACTGATGAATAAGCAGTTTGTTGCTAATATCAGTATAGTTTAAAGAGTGGCAAAAATCCATTAGTCTGGATACCAGTACACTCAGAACATGTTTCAGAGATTCTAAAAAATATTTCACCTTTTCCAACTATTTTTTCAACTTTTTTGATTTAGTTCATAATAAGACATTTTTAAATCCATGGAAATATTAAGACTAACATAATTACCAAACCATTATATATTTTATTAAAACACTTTTAACAATCTACCAATGGTTCAAATATTACACATTTTGAAAAATAAAATTTATATAAATAAACATTCATTGATGTATTATAGAAGTTGTTTATAATTTTTTTTTGTTAATTGATTAAACAAAAAATGATCATCAATTGCCAACAATTTCTGGAAAAGTTGGTCATGCATAAATGCATCAGTTGATTGCTATCTAAATATTGGATTATTTAAAATAAGAAGTGTTTGCATATTATTGGTGTGTGACTCATCCATACTTTGTGCATTTTCAAATTCCTTAGTATCCTTTGCAGAGAGACTATTCTGCACAAACAATACAAGTTTCACGTTATTTTTGCTGCTTTGAAAATATTTCAAAAACATTTATTTCTTCTACTCATATTGAAAAGTTAAAGTACTATGAATATTAGTAAAATTACAAAACTAAAATCACACTTAGGATGATTAATTTGAACCAACTATAAACAGGCATTTTTAGATGGACATTTTATTGCAATTTTGTACTAATTTATTGCATAAATATAATTTCATTTATCATTACTACATAAGATTTTAGATGTGACAAGTAAAAGTAGAGGTATTATAGATAAGTGATTGATTAGTAATGTGCAATGTAATGTAGCTGAGAATTAATTATTAAAAGAATGTTATAAGATAAATGTATTTTTGATGATATTTGTAAACTAACTTTTCTCAAAAAACACTACAATTTAAAAAATATAAAATTCCTTTAGAAATAAAAAATTCTCTGGAAAAAAAGGAAAATACTCTTATAGAGAAATAATGATGAACATCATGAAAGATTGTAGTTAAAATCCATAGGAGCTAAAGTGTGAGCATCGAAAACAGAATATTTATGATTGAGTCACCATATTTGATTGCCATTGTTTTGTGATGAAAAATGCCATAATGTGGAAAAGAGTGAAATCTTAAGAATAAAAGTGGGATAATGCATAACTAGAACAATGACCTGTGCTCAGATAAATTATTCATATTTTTCTATCACCAAAAGATATATGCTTGATAACAGCCAAAAGAAGTTTATCAACCCTATTGTTGTCTACCAACTTTAAAATCATTACATGGTCAATCATTAGGTGATTAAACCTGTTATAAATTGTAAAGTCTTACTATGGTATCCTCTTGATTTTATTAATATTTTGCATTAAACTATTTTAAAATTGTGACGAATTAAATTTACAAATGCCAACATTGTTTTTAATTAATATTGCTATCATCTAAAATAATAATACTTCAAATCATATAGTCCCTGAAGTCAAATATTAGTTTGAGGAACATCTGAATGACATCGATGTTGTATATGTTTTATAAACCTTCCACTCATATGATTTAAATATTTTTATTGTGAGCCATTTTTTAACAATAAATGACAGGTTGAAGCTTCTTTTCGAGAATAATTAATTAATACTTTCAAAAACTGCTCAAATGTTATATAATTGCATCATTTGTAGAATACTAGCAGTTTTTTTATTCTGTGTTCTATATCAAAACAATAAAAGTACTATATGTATTTAATTATTTTAATTGATCTATCGACTTCAAATTGTGAAAGTACTTGCATACATTATGCAGTATGAATCTATGATATGTTGCAAGAAAACAAGCATATATGCCTAATACTAAAAAATAATTTTAATTATATATGAAATTACATATGCTTGAATATGTATGTTAATTTAGATATATATTAAATAACTTAAATATGTTTATTTTCTACATATATAATGTATTCTAGTTCAAACATTCAAATTTTTATACTTAAATAAAAAAATCTGGCTTTATCCACTTTTCAAAATGTTACCAAGTGACATTTATTTATTAATGTATCTCATTGATAAGATTCAGCTTCTATCCAGAAGTGACTTTTTGCCGTGATATATTTGCAACAACAATAACACGACATGGGTTAATAAATAAATGTCTACTATTTTTCCAAAGTTTTCATGTTTAAAAATGTCTCAAAATCGGTTAAAGTAAATCAATCTTTCAGCGTAGTAAATTATTTATAAATTCTGATAAATCTTATTTATCTAACTTTCTTATTAAAATATTTATATAGATTGAATAAAAAATAAAGAGATTTAATTATAGATAAAAAAGAGGTTTTTAAATAACATTTAACTTAAAAATTTATTAGATCGACTATTTAAATTTTAAAAAGGTAAATTTAAATAAGTAAATAAAGTATGTAATAAAATTAGCACGAAATTATTTGTGTCTGAGAATAATGTAGACACAATAATTAAAGCACAACATCTTTATTAATAATAAATACCACTGTATTGGAGAGTTGCATAGATTGAAGCCTGTCCATTAAAGTTTGAAGAATTTTTATCTTAATATAAACTGAGCACTGATTATATATAAAAGTATGGGAATTGATGATTAGTATCAAATGATGAGTGCTGATTCAGCACAAAATAGGTGTATTGGAGATCATTTATATTTTTCACATGTGTGTAGTCATGTGTATCGCTTGTATGAGTTAGAGAGGATAGCAGAAGGTAGCTTAAAAATCATCTATAATAATATAAATTGAATATAGTCCTTGTTAAATTGAAAACGGAAGCTAGAAAAGTAAGTTTTAAAAATGACTTTGGTTATCAGGATTAAAGAGGTTCTTATAAACAATGTAATCTATTATGTGTTAGTGAATAGTAATGTTTGTAAGTTGCTTGATTACTAAGAAAGTGTTGCAATCAATTATGGCAAAATCAGTTAGATATGGTTACTCATGTTGCTAATAATTATTCTGTATCTTTACTTGTAGGCTGAGACTATCTGTAATTCTTAGTAATAGTTTGGTAACAGTTTTTCCTCTTTACATTGAAGTTCTTATTGTGATGTAGTTTTCAAATCACAATTCTGTTCTTGGGAACTTCTAGTGTTGTTTTTAGTAATGATGCATTAAATAATTTCTTAACTATTGTCTTCTAGATCAATTTTTTCTCTAAAATTTGTATTGATTTTTACTCTTGTAATTGAACCTCAATTGGTTTTTGTTTATGATGTGAAAAACCTTCATTGGTATTTATGCTATATTCTGGGGGCATTTTAAATACCAAGCAGGAATTAATTTTATTAATAATAAACTTCAGCAAACGTTTAGTAATAAAATATTTATTTAACAATAATAATAAAGTAAAACAACAAAGATCTCTATTATTGCTTAGCGTTTCACGCACCAAGGATAAATACACATTTTCTGTTTTAAATTTCAGAGTACTTTTAAACGCAGGATATGTAAATATACCTTTAAGAAGAAATATTTTTGGTTATATGCTATTTGCGTTATATTGCATGAAATTGTTTTATTATTGGTATAACATAAAATTATAAAACATCAAATAATATAGTGTGAGATGTGTTGCAGCTTAAAATACAGAACTAGTTTAGTAGATCAAAAATAAAAATAGACTTTCTAAAACTACAATTTTTTATAATACTAAATTGTTATAAGCAAGTTTCCTAGTGGAATGGAAATTCAAAAATAATATCTAGGATATGATTGTGTAGAATTATTGATATTTTTATAGAGAAGTCAATATTTTTATAAAAAAAAAAAAATTGGTGTCAATATTTGTGTAATCTCACTCATTATTTCTAATAAGATAAAGCTTATACTTTGTATTGTTTATACTTTACAGTTATCAAAAAATGTTGCATAATAGGATATTGCATTATAATAGCAACAAACACATAAAAATGTATGCGTCCGATGATTTATTCAATTTAATTTCACATAATTTTGAAAGACTATTACTTTTCGTCAGAGCTGTTATTTTTTTCTTCTTTCAATCATTAGTAATATAAATTGGAAGGAGGAAAAAGTAACAACTCTAAAATAGACTGTTAAATAATATAAAACTGTGAGATAATTAATTAAACAGAGCATTGTTAAAAAGTAAAAATATGTAGTGGTTTATTTAATGTAGCAATGCAAACAGAATAAAATAGTTTTCCAAGAAATTATACATTGTAATCTAATAGTTAGTTGTTTGGGAAGTCACATGAAATTTTAATACCCAAATGACTGCATGAGTGCAACTGTTCCATTCCATTGAGTAACAGATTTTATTTTACTCAACTAAAAATTATTCAGAAATCCTTAAAGTCTTGACTCTATCCCTTTATCACTGCATTAATGTACAAAAGATGGACAAGGTTTAATAATATATAATACAAAGACTGTGCCAATTAAGAAAATAGTAACCATTGCTGATTAACTATTGGTAATTACATTTGACAACAGTCAAGTTTACCTCGGTTATAAGCTTTACAGTTTATGTGAATCTAATAATAAAGAACCAGTTGTTTTATTGCTATTTTTCAACTTCTAATTATTGCTTGTGTTTAATTATTAGCGTTTGACGTGGAAATTTTAAATTAAAATAAATGTTAATTCTTCAAATAATTAAAAATATAATTTTGTTAATAAAATTATCTTGTAAAATAAATAAAAGATAAGTAATAAAAATTCACATAAATATTGATAATCACTTGGTCCAAATTAAATTAATAACTTGATGTAATAATTTTTTTTATTTTCAACATGTTTTTTTTTTTTTTTTTCACTTTAAATTCAAGTCTAATAGTATATAAAGTCTCTCTTATCGCTGTGAAAATTAAAACACATTATATAATAAACAGTGAGGATTGCCAATTCCTCTACAAGCTTTATGATAAATGCTTAGCCAGAGCCAGCACTTAAAATATCTCTGTCAGGAACCCCTCCCCAAACCCCTGACCATGGTTTCATGCTTTGGCACTCCTCAGAGAGGTGTCAGGGTAGGTTGCACTTAGCTAAAAGTTATCTATTGAGTGGAAAATCTGAAATTTTCAGACATCTACATGTCTTCAAACCCAGTTATCCAACTCAAATAGCTATATGGGTCTGATAGATCTTCAGCCATACCATATATTAATAGTCATAGCAATATAAAATTGCATAAGACTTTTGGCAGAGACTATAAATAGTCAAAATAAGAGTCATAGATCAATTCATAGATCACATGACCCTATCTCTTAAGCTTGTAAGTTATAAACAGTGAGAATTGCCAATTCCTCTACAAGCTTTATGATAAATGCTTAGCCAGAGCCAGCACTTAAAATATCTCTGTCAGGAACCCCTCCCCAAACCCCTGACCATGGTTTTGTGCTTTGGCACTCCTCAGAGAGGTGTCAGGGTAAGCTCAGATACTAGATCTAAAAATACCAACCCAAAGCTAAGCACTTAGCTAAAAGTTATCTATTGAGTGGAAAATCTGAAATTTTCAGACATCTACATGTCTTAAAACCCAGTTATCCAACTCAAATAACTATATGGGGCTGATAGATCTTCAGCCATACCATATATTAATAGTCATATATTAATAGTGCTGGCTCTGGCTAAGCATTTATCATAAAGCTTGTAGAGGAATTGGCAATCCTCACTGTTTATAACTTACAAGCTTAAGAGATAGGGTCATGTGATCTATGAATTCATCTATGACTCTTATTCTGACATTATATAATAATCTTTTTTTTTTATATGTCAAATGTGTTGACCGGAAGCTAACCCAGGCCTGCTGCTTGGAAGGAAGCTATGCTAACCACTAGAACACCAACGTTATTGTCAACTCATTACACTGGTATCATGGGTCATTGTCATGTGATGATGTCAGTGCGACTTTTCTGAAATAATAATGTACCAATTTAATGATCAATTTTTGATTATTAATGAGAGTTATATTTAAGTAGAGTTTATTTAAAAAGTGTTTAGCTATCTGAAATTCTATTTGAGTTTAAACCTCAAACCATGAACATTGCAAGGAATGCAATAATTCAATTTCAGTAAAATATTTTCTATATTTCCTCACATTGCAGTCACCTTGTCTTCAAATAATTTTGAAATATTAGTTAGACTATCATTAATTCAAATATCATTAATTCAAAGGTTTCTATTGTGTAGACCATATAAAATTTTTGTTCTGTTATAAATGTCAGCATATTTTGTTATTAATAAAATAAATGTATACAGTATACAAAAAATATTTATATAAAATATAAAAATGTAGATAGTAAAACTAATATTTATTTAATTTTTCATGCATGTATAGTCTTTAGAGAAGATAGTTGAAATGTAATGTATTCACAATTCCAAAAATGTTCTGGAAGTAGGAAATTTGCATTAATGACAGTCTATCTATATTTAAATCCCATCTATTCATATATATTAATTCTATGTGTTGTCAAGACGAGTTATTTTTGTACCAACTTCAATTAAGAAAGTGGCTTATTTATATAATGATAAAAACATTTTAAACTGTTGTTATATCTGTTTCATTCTAAAAAAAAATTTTTTATCTGATTAAATATTTTAAACAAAATTGACTGGGGTCCAAAGATTTTTCGATAAATTTTTGTTGAGAAAATTAAAAATAAAAACTATCCAATTTATTGAATGCAAAATATTTTAATTACTTTTTTTCTTTTTTAAACAAATAAAAAAATCAATATGAGGTAGACATTGTCAAAATTAAATTAATTTCACTTTGTCTAATATTAAAATATATTAAAAGTAATGATAAAATCTTTAAACTTGATTATTAACATATATGATATTGCTATGTTTTGATAGTTAAATATAAAAAAATCCCAAAAGAATTCTACACATGCGGATATGAAATTTTTTTTTAGATTGCATTCAAAATTTCAGATAAAATTCAAAATGCATAGCAGTTCTTAAAAGTAAATAAATTTTAAAACAGCAAATAATTTAGGTAGTGTCCAAGTTTCTCACTATAGAAAATACACCTTTACTTGCTAGAAAAAATGTTTATAATAAAAATTAATTTTTTTATATAAAACTAAAATCATAATGACAAAATGACAACAATTACAGAACAAACAAGATTTTAATTTTTAAAAAAAGCTGAATTAAAGAATATGGAAAGAAAACTTTTGCATTTTAAAACATTGTTATTTCATCAAGCGTTGGTGGCCTAGTGGTTAGCATAGCTGCCTTCCAAGCAGCTGGCCTGGGTTCGCTTCCCTGTCAATGCATTTGACATATGAAAAAAAAATGTTATCAAGCTTTATAAAGCATTGAATGAAAAACAGTTTTAACTGATTTATATTATAAATAAGATAAGAGAAAGAATATTTTATCTTTAAAATATTTAAATAAAATTAAAATATCTGATGGAAAAAATTATTTTGTTTACAAAAATACAAAAGATTTCTAAAATTTCTTTATATAGGAAGGAATAATGCTTCTCTCAAACAATTATTTAGAGAAAGAAAAAGATTCAATATTGGATTGAAATACCCAGTTTTCAGTGAAAGATGTGTAATAACTAAAATGTTTTAACAAAATTTATATGAAAGATTAAAAAGTATATGGATTTTATTCAACAAAGAGAACAGTTAGGATTTAAAAACAGAACTAGTTCCAACAATATTATATAAGTAGTAATCTGTTTCAAAAAGATTAATTTGTTTAGATTTTATAGATTATAAAAGACTTTTTATTTTATATACACATGGACAGTATTGACTGCGATTAATATTTTAAAAAATTAGGGGATTAAAAAGACATTATATTAAAACTATGAAAAATAATATACAATTATTAATTTACATGAAAATATTAAAAAAAAATTAAACCAAAAATAAAGACTTATCAAGTAAATACAATATCTTCAAAATTACTTTCAATGATTATAAAAAGTTTTTAGATGTGTTGAAAATTTTCAGATCTTAAGGGAATGTTAGATAATGAAGCCATTTATACACAACATCAACTATTGATTTATAATCAAGAAAATTACAACTACATTTAATTATTTTGAAGAATAACTTTAAAAATAAATTTTTAATAAATTTCTAGCTAAGATCTAATTAAAAGAAAAAAAAGTATTGGATACCTATGATGATTTGAATCACTAGAAATCAACAAAAGCAAAATAATTACAGGGAATTTGTAACACAGACTTTCAAACTCCCTTTAATCATTCACTCCATCTTATGCAACTGATATACATGACAACATAACATACATGAAAGAAAAATAAATGATCACCAATATACATATTTTATGGTAAATCAGCACTCATCAGTTGATCCAGATCATCATCTCTCACACATATATACAATCAGTGCTCAATTTAAATTAAGGTAGTAAATCTCCAAATTTTAATGGACAGGCTTCAATCTTTTTCACTCTCCAACTTTTCAACCACCCATATCATTGAAAATCTTGTGATAGTGCATTCAAACTCCTTGTTTGCCCGTTTTTGTTGTATCACATTCATGTTGATCATAAGTCAATCTGATCCCTCATATGTAGGACCTTAAGCCCATTTAATTACATCTAGATTATAATATAAATATTATACATGTATTTAAAATATTAAAAGCAAAATAAATAATTAAATTCTTCACTATAAAAGAATTAAAATGAATTGAAATACATTTGATAGGCTTAATTTTATAATCAGTAATGTTTTCTATTTTACTTACGGTTGTAAAACATTAATTCTGAAATGAAAAAAAAATTATAGGTTACATAAAGAAGTATGACAAAAAATTTAAAAAGACGAATAGTTTTTGAAAAAATAGATTAAAGTTTTGTTATTATTATTGGTATTATTGTAAATATTAAAGAACTTAAATAAAAATGCCTTTAAAAATGATAATAAAAAAATTATAATTCTGAATTTAATAGCAAAAAGATAATACATGTTCTGGGAAAAAAATTTTGAGACAAACAGAAAAGCTCGTGAAAGGTCTTTGAAAAGTATAGAGATCAATGCCCTGCAGATGGGTCAAAGTCTAATTACATATATATATAATTTTTAAGATGAATTTAAAACGAAAATTAAATATATGAAAATATAATCTATTTACTAATAAACAAGGTTTACGATGAAAATAAATTATATTAACTTTTATAACTTTTCAAATAAGTCTATAAATTTAAATATTTTAATCCACCCATTAACAATTGTTAGTAATATATTATTTCTGCAGATTAAAATTTTTGAAAGAAAATTATTATTTAATATCATCAAAGTAATAAAATTCATTCTATTTTTAAGAAGGAAGAATTTTACTTTTGGAAAAAACAGATTTATCTATATTACAGTAATAAAATTAAAGCGAAACGTAACATAGAACTATAAAATAATTAACTATTAATCTTAAGAGTGCTTTTATTATTATTATTATTATTATTATTATTATTATCATTATTATTATTATTATTATTATTATTATTATTATTATTATCGATTCTGGATTATTTTTTATTTAAATTCTTTTTTCTCCATTTTCAAATACAATAAAACAAAATTTTTTAAGCCTCTGTCCTTTATATATTTGATTTTTGTGTTTCAAATTTATTATTTTTATTCTAGTTTTAGATTTACTACTAAGCAGCCATATCTATGTATTGTCTAAATATTTTAAATATAGTTCTTTATATATCTTTTTTCTTTATATATATATGTTTCTTTGGTCATATAAAATAAAACAAGAACGACCATCTTTAACTCATTTTACTATTTAATAGAAACATAGACAATAAAAAAATTACAAATAGATTTAAATTATGAATGTTATCTACTTAAAACTGATTTTAAAAACAATATATACAATCACATGATATAGTGGGTTAGAGCACCTAACTGTAATATTCATGCTTTCATTTAAATATAATTGAAACATTAGAATTTTTTAGTTTACAGTTAGTAATCTTATAGACAATTCTATTAATAATCAATTATTTATCGGTAAGTTAGTATCTTGGTAAATTTGGGTATGAGATAAACAAAAAGGAAAATAACATATAACTTTATCGCATGGCAATCAGGTATCAAATAAGTAATGCTTTTTCTTTAACTTCTTATTTTGGAAAGTTGTGCAAAATTTTTTTTTCTGTAATGGATTGCTTAAGTGCTTTTCTATTATATATATCTTTCCTTTTTATGAGATCCTTTAAAACACTATTTAGGTGATTTTATGAATGGACTAATATTAAGATTCAGTATAATCATAATGATGAATTTTTTTTAGCTTTTTGTCTTATAAATTTATTTTATTTTGATAATTACTTTATTTTTCACCATTTAAAAAATTGATCAATATTTGCAATGCTTTGAATGTAATCTATAATAATTAATTTAATAATCAGTATTTTTTTTTAAAAAAAAACCCAGTTGATTTATCAGCCAGTGATGGGAAAAAAAATCTTCATAAACTTTTGATTTAAATCAAGAGTTCCCAAAGTGATCAGTTTGAACACTCTAGGGATGATAGTTTCAATAAAAAAAATTGGAGGTTGACAACAGTAAAAATAGTCTTCCTTATTACTGCTATTTGTTTCTTACTTCAAAGTATCTATGATTCCAATAAGCACCTAATTAAGAAGTAAAATAATTATAAAAAACAGTTTTTTGATAAAAACACATTACATAGCAAACTTGAGAATGAAAAGATACAATATGCCATTAAAAGATCACATAAGAATGTATAAAAATACATATAGCACAAACATGTCTCTGAATTGTCTTATCAAATATATCAAAGAAAGTACAGACATGAAAAACCATTGCATGTCCACACTTACTCATGGTGGGATGAGACAATATTTGATATTAGCAGAATCTGTCACTCTTGTACAGTCATGCTTTTACAAAACACATAAATTGGTTCATTTGATATGACATGTACTTATTTGTGATTTGAACTTTGAATATAATTATTTATTGAGTAGCAGTACTATGAAAAAGAAAGTCAGAGAACAGTTTATTTATTCGAGTTTGAACAAAATTTTTCTGTTTCAAATACATAGTTTATTGGGGTTTTTTTATCCCAAGGGCTGTTGAAATTGTTTGTTTTTATTTCTTAAGATTATAATAATATGATTAAACCAAAAAAATGCAGACAGTACAGCTTGGACTATTTGAAGCTAGAATTTGTCCCATCATTATTAAACAAACATTTACCAATGTGCCTCATATGTGAAAAAGTCTTTAGCAATGATGCTATGAAATCATCAAAACTTGTAGATCACTTAAACAGAATTAACCCTGACAAAAAATTGTTATATTTCTGAAGAAAACTATGATAGATAATATGTTTGTTCATCATCAAAGCAAAAGGATGGTGGGTTATGGACATCTTACAACATATCCCTACTCACCATAAAGTCTGTTGAGCCACACATCATAGGGGAGAAACTAATTCTACTGGCCATCACAGAGGTACTGAACATTGTACTCCACAAACCTTCACAAGATGTTATAAAAAGGATTCCTTTGAGCAATAACACAGTTCAAAAACATAGTGATGAAATGAGTCAAGATGTGGAAAACTGTTCGTGCAATCATTTGCAAAAAAAAATTTTTTCCCTCCAATTGGTAATGATTCTTTGATGCTGGTGTATGTTCACTTTATTCAAGATCAAAAAGTGCATGAAAAGCTGCTTTTTGCTAGAATTTTAGAAACTAACACTAGAGGCAAAGTGATTTTTAATTTAATAGAGCTATTTTCAGGAAAAAAGTTTCCATTGACAAATATAATATCTGTTGCAACATATAGAGCACCAGATATGATTGGTCATTGTCATAGTTTAATAATTTACCTGAAATAGTGCATACCTAAAGTGTTTGCAGTTTATTGCATAATCTGTATGCAACATCTACTAGCCAACAAACTTATTGACAAATTGCATCAATCACTTCAGTTTGTTATAACAGCTGTAAACAAAATTCAAAGTAATGCTTTGAACATTAGACTGTTTGCTCAATTATGGAAAAAAATTGACAAAGATTCCTATTGATTGTTTCTCCATACTGATATCTGCTAGCTTTCAAAAGGTTTATGTTTGGCAAGATGTTTTACACTTTTTCAATCTGTTTTAGAGTTTTGGAAGAAAAGGATTCCACTTTGAAAAAAAATGTACTTAAAATAGATATTGCTTATTTAACTGACTTACTTGACAAATTTAATGATGTTACTTTACAACTGCAAGGAGACAATTTGAATCTCATCAAAGCAAAATCAGTCACATCAGCTTTTGTTGCCAGATTAATATTTTTAAGCAAAATATTGCAAGATCTGAGCTTTCCCAGTTCCCCAATTTATTTAAGATGGGCACAATCCAAGAAGAAAATATCTTGCTATACATCAACCACTTGGAGGTTCTTCACTTAGATTTTAAAACTAGGTTCAAAGATATTCTATCATTAGAAATATGGGACTGGATAATAAACCCATACACTATGAGTGCAAACCCAAATATAATTTTTCAAGATGTGATAACTATCAGCATGAATGAGAATCTCAAGGTAGAATTCAAACAAAATTATCAAAAGTTTTGGATGCAACAAAATATTCCACTTCTGCATCCATTTCTATGGACTGCTATACAAAAGTATTTTCTGGCATTTCCATCATCTATCTGACAGAGAAAGGCTTCAGTGTAGTTTTAAACCTGCTTCAGGAATAGACATCGATTGCATATAACTGAATGTGGAGATTTGAAAATGCAATTCACCAATTTGAAACTGGACATAGATAAATTGTTGACAGATCACCAGATGCAACCATCTTACTGAATTCAGTTTTCCAAGCTAATTTATTTGGTACTCTTATTTTTATAATTCTGATTAAAATCTTTCATTTTAATTTTGTTGATGTTTAATTCTGTTTGAATATGTTGATATTTTCACTTCATTTTTTATGTTTAATAAAGTGATATTAATATTTGTACTCACTTAACTACCTCATTTACATAAATTTGCATCACTTTTAACCAACCTATTTATTTACAAGATGGATATGAATATGAGGATTCTCGGCCTTCGAAAGCGCTTAACTACATACTTAGATACATATATTTAGTTCATATCAATCTACAGCATTAAGATTTCTTTGTCTTCAGCTTTGTTTGTTCATGCGTTTTAGCGCATTTTATATATTTATACATTGGAATAATTAGCCACAAAGTCTAAACATTTTGCTCATTTGAATTTACATATTTATTTCATAAATGTCAAAAATTAAAAAAAAACAACTCTGCTTGTATTCTTTTGCTTTAATTTTCGTTAATGCAAGTTTCGAAATTAAATGTTGCACAAGATAATGCCATATTTCATAGTCATTTTATCTATTCCAATCATTAATTACAAGTGATTAAAATGAAAAATTTGATATTTAGTGACATATTTAATATCGATTACTGTATAAATTTATTAATTTGAGTAAGTAAAGTAAATGACTAGGAGGTCGATGATTTTAAAAGTTTTTGGTAAGGGGTCTGCGGTGGAAAAAAGTTTGAGAACTCTTGATTTAAATGGTTCTCAACTTAAGAATAATAGTCAATTAATTAACTTTTGATATCCCGCTCCCCCCTTTTGTAGAAATTCTATAGTGAAGTGCAACAAAATATATAGTCAATGCTAGTTCACAAATTAAAAAATATGTATTCCTCTTAAATGATCTGATACTTTTATAGACAAATGTTATTCTGTCAAATTTATTATAAGAAAGTTAAATATGACTTCTTATTAATAAAATAAAAATATTGATGAAACATTATTTAGAAAAGTTTCGTAGTATTTTAAAAAAATAAATAAGTAAATATAAATTATACGACAAGTAAAAAGTGCAAATGTTAATATATTTTATAACTGAATATATATATATGTTGTAAATATTGAAATTATAATGGAAATGCCTATTTTTTTTATCTAAATATATTTCAGTTATGATGTAACCAGGCAAACAACAACTAAAATCATATTATCTAAAAATTTCCGACTAACAATTTTTGTATCAAAAATGGACTTAATTTTAGACAGTACATTTGCAAGTCAGATATATATATATATATATTAAAGACTTTGTATAATGTAGATATATATATATATATATTAAAGACTTTGTATAATGTAGAATACTAAATGAATAGCTGTATCTATTCTTGATATAAATATGAGTCAGGCAAAAATGCTATTTTTAAATTACACGATTTCAGTTTGCAATGCAAGTTTTTAATTTTTTTTTTTGCCTGATTACATCGTAGATGATATATATATAAATAAATAAATAAGCAGAAAATCTTATAATTTCAAATAGATTTTTTCAAGTGAAAAAACTAAAACAAACACAAAAACATATAAATTTACCCATAGTTTAAAGACAAATCATAATTATTCTTAATATTAAACAAAGTTTACATCAAAGTCATGACAAATGCAAATTAATTATTCAAACGAGTCTTTTTACTTTTCTTTCATTTTATTAACTTTATAAAGGTAGAATTAGATAAATATATATTCATGAAAATAATATTGGTCATGTTGTATTGTTACATGAATTTAATAAAATGAAGAGTAAAGGTGACTTTTTTGATTAATTATTTTGAATCTGATGCCATCAATTTGTGAACTTTTTTAATATTAAAAGTAATTCTGATTTGTCTTTGAATTGTGGGTATCTTATCTATATATCTATTTATATATGTGAGTTTGTTTTAATTTTTTTTTTCATTTGAAAATGGCTATTTGCCCAATACATAAAATTATATTTTTGAGTTTGCTAATATATTTTGTGTTATTTTGTTCTACTTTGTTATATTCTTTACTAGTATGGCAGTTGGACTGTGATATATAAATATGTGTTTGAGTAATAATATATATAAAGAGAAAGTCAGCTTATGTAATGTCATTTTGAATAGTACTTTTAACTTTTTTAAATTTTAACTGCCAATACTACTCAAAATAGCAATAATGCTTTAAGCTAGCTGTAGCTGTTATTAATTTATTTGTTTATAGATTAGTATAGTGAAAATTGTAGAGTTAATTTTGTTGTTTTCTAGTATATATAATATATGTGTGTGTCTACTAAGAAACTCGTAAGGTACAATAATTTACAAATATTAAAAAAATGACTGTTATATTTAATTTATAATTTCAAGATACAAATTTTTTTAATTATTATTCTTGAATCATAATTTTTATCAAGATAATATTCAGAAGAAATTGGGGCAAATAGTTATCCATTATAACTACCACTTTCACAAAGAAACCAAAAAAATTTAATATTTTCTATAAAAATATAATCAATACTAAAATTTCAAAAATAATTGAAGATACTTTAGAAATAGAAAATATTTAATCTTATAAAATAACATTCATATGAGATAAGAGTCAGACTTGGCACAAGTAGTGAAGTCTACATTATTTAGTTAAAAATTAAAAAGATTGATGATCAAATAAAAGATTCCCAATATATATATATATTTCAAATTATTGTAAAATTTCACAGTTCCGAATTTAATGTAAAAAAATGAAAAATGTCATGAACTAGACTATAAAAAAATCAAACCACCAATAAATGACTTGATGAAAAGATAGCAATGCATCTTCTAAGCAACAGAAACAAAGTTTCCTCATGCAATCCATAATACTTCAATTCTTAATTATCACACAATAAGAATAAACACAAAAGAAAAAATAAAATATTAAATTTTCTTAATTATCATAATAATTGAGAGTAACAAAATCAACATTGAATCAGAATCCATATAACAAACTATTTGGACAATAACTTTAGAAATATTAAATTATTTTATGATTACAAAATTCTTAATATTAATATGAAATTTTTAATTGATTTCATCTTTCTACTAATATATTTTATTCATATATAATTACATTGATGATATAATAAATTAATATATAGATTTTAAAATAAAGTTTTAATAATATATTTAAGTAATTGGCTAAATCCATGCTTTTATTTTGTCTTTGAATCTGATTATTTTAATTAATTGGTAAAAAAAAGTTTTCACTTGCTAAAAATATTTATCAAATAAAAAAGTGATTTTTTAATTTTTTGCAACATCACATGATCATCTATTTTTTGCATCATTTTAATATTTTTTTTAAAAAATAAATTTTGCTTTTTAAAAACAAGAATCAGACAAAGGAAGGGAAATGTTAATGATTAAAATTTATAGTATATACATAATTTATGATTTTTATTTATATTTTATATTTATTTACATTTGTTATAGTATATTAGTGATGTAAAGATGGGAAGATAAAAAAGATTTATAAAAAGACAGTGAAATGGAAAATGCATTCTTAACTTATTTTTAATCTAGAAAAATCTCACTTCAAAACAGCTTGAAAGAAAAAGTGCTGGATTCTATCACCTTTACATTCTTTTATGTAAAAATGATAGTTAAACTAAAATTTTTGATTTTGATATTATAGTATTGTAATGCTAGTGAGAAATGTGTGTTACAAAACAAATATATATATATATATATATATATTTGTTTTGTTTTGTAACACATTTCTCACTATATATATATATATATATATATATATATATATATATATTAGCATTGCACTGTTAATATTTAAAAATATATAAGATTTATTAAAAAAAAGAAAAATTAAATAAATGAGAATAATCAAAAAGTTATAATTAATTAAGGAATGGTTTTAAAATATAGTTTTAAAGATAAAAAGATTGCATTATATTTTCTTTTAAAAAAGAATAAAGTTTTAGTATTAAGAAGATTGGGGGATAATCTAAAGTCAAAAGATTTAAAAACTGTCTCATTTTTAAAAATAAGTAAATATAAAAAAATCAGTTTGTAAAAGTGAAAATTTTCAAAATGCAATTAGTTTCAAAGATTAATTAATAAATTTGGAATGGTAATAATATTTTGATTGATAATGATATTGAAATTGCATTAATTTAAAAAACTATAAACTATTGATGAGATAATAGATTAATCTAAGCAAATGATTAGATTAAAGCAAATGTAAAAATAATTAAAAAAATATATTCAAGTTGCAATCAAAATTAAAAACTATGATAAGGAATTAAAAATAATGAGAGAAAAAGGTATATAAACTTGCTATGGCTTATTGTTCTTGTATCAGGTCTGAAATCAGTTAATCAGTCTAGTCTGCATTTTGTAATTGAATCATTCTGATCTTCATTTGTGTTATTACATTATTCATTGCTTCAAGATCAAGATATTCAGAAACTTCAGTAATAAGCCAATCAATTACTGTGGTGGTCAACATCAATGCAAAAGCTGTTGGATCTAGCACAATGCATGCTAGACCATATTTAGGAGTGTTCAACAATTTCATGTCCTAGTTCCCAACAAAATAAACTATACTCACATAGAGCCAATGCCTGGAACAAATGCCTAAGCCCTGAAGGAGATCCTGCAACATACTCTTCCTCCATTGTTGAGTCACAGAAATAAAGACAAATCATGTAACCATTGAGGAGATCAAAAAGCCAATCAGTTTAAAACTGACAATCATGAAAACCTAGGTAAAGATACCTTTAAATAATGGTCTATGGGCAGTTTATATTGAGTTTAAAAGAATTTTAATTAATGAAGAACTATCATAATTTTAGCCTGAAAGTCATCATTTATATTTTCTTGTGTAAAATTTATTATTATATTATATTAAATATATGTGTGAGTAATTAAATAATAATGCTTGCTTAATTGTTATTTTGTTTATTTCTCTCTCTCTCTTGTCACTGCATCACCAGTAAATTAATGTACAGTTATTTTATGAGTTAAATAAATGTGCTGAACCCTGAGACAGAATGTGAGATAGCCATCAGATATCTCAAGCACTATATTCATGGCATATCATCCAAGAATGCTGGCTATATAGCTTAAATAGTCAGATAGTACCTGAGTTTATACTCAAAACAAATAAAATGCTTGGATATAGGGTGTTTGATTTAGCAGTCGAGAAGTACTATAGCCTGGAAATGTGATCATAGGTTATGCTTTGTATAGCTTCAGTCTGGTTATAGGTACCATTGATTGTTCATCTATCAATGATATTCTACTTCTCTGCTTAAAGAGCTGGTCCATTGCTGCAGGACTGCAAAAATTACTCCAAAATTATTTAAAAGAAATATAAAGGAAAATTAAACCACCAACTTCGAGGGACCCAGTTAAGTATATAATTAGAAATACAACTGTATTATTAAAGTTTTGTATCAAAAATTTTATTGGTTGAAATAAAACTTACATAAATAGAGTATAGATATATTCTTTCATTAAAAAATATGTTTCTCAAAATATATCTATCTAAATTGAAGCATATATATTTTGTCAATAATTCTTTCAGTGTAAGGTTTTGAATAGTCTTCTGTGGCAATTTGGTAAACATTTTTTTTCATTAAATATTTACATTTTTATAATATTTATTAAAATCATTTCTTTTTTGCACTTTTTATGCAATTTAATTTTTCTGATAAAGGCTAAAAATTTAACTAAATAGTTTTAAAAAAATAATAAAAGTGCTTGCAAAGTTCATATTTATGACCACATAGTTACACTTGATAAAGTAGAAATCATAAGGCAATTTCATTAAAAATATAAAATGAGATTTTAATAATTAAAAAAAGAAATTTAAAATAATATATATATAATTAGAAAAACAATTTACCCAATATACATTTTAAAATGTCACTTTAAAACAACAAATGTAAGTTTATTACATATTTTAGATTAAAAATAAACACAATTTTTTTTATATCGCATGGTAAAAGTAAAATAAAATCTCTTTTTCTAACACTGCATTAAAGCATCAAAGATTTTAATTTTTTTTTTAGATATTAATTTATTATTTGTTAACATCCTTGAACATTGAAAATGTCAATTTAAATGGTAATTACAAATTTATTACAAAAACAAACTCAACTTTTTTATTATTTATCGTATTAAAGCACCAAAAATAAAAATATTTTTTTTCTAAAAAATTAAAAATAATACTTATTTACCTACTGTTACTTATTAAGCTGCAGAAAGGAGTTTGCTGTTAACTGACAGGAAACCATTTGATTCCTCAAGGAGACCTTAAATGAACCGAGCGGAGCAAATTCATAATGCCCACTCTATACGTTTTTGTCATTGCAGCTGTTATTATTATGTGATTATTTATATAGTAGACAAACATGGATGAGTTGCTCACCAATACACATTAGCCACTGTAGTGAATTTATTGACTTTTTATCTCTGAGTTTAAGATCAAGAAATATCATGATCTTTCTTCTCAGTTGCCCTGATAATGTAGAATAAATGTGTGTGAATGAAAAATATATATATAATCATGACAGACAAAAATAAGTCATATCCCTTATTCCCAGGAGGCTGTATAGTCACATTCATGGCAGCAGTTGGTGGCTGAAGACAGAGGATGCTAAAAATCCCCTGTTGTGGACCCAGGCTGCCAAATGATGATGACTTTTTATTTAGATACTTACAATGCAGATTACTTTCAAGTGAAAGAAGTTTGCAAGAATTGAAAGAAGAATTGTCTTGTATTAAATGGGACATTATTGGACTTTGTGAAGTTAGAAGAAAAGGTGAAGAGACAATTAATTTAAAAAGTAAACATGCACTTTGCTACAAAGGCACAAATATTGGAAGTACAAGTGGAGTAAGATTCATTATAAATAAAAAGTGGAAGAACAGCCTTGTGAAGACTGATAGGGTATCAAACAGAGTGGAAAAATTAGTTATTCAACTTAAAAGTAGATACCAAATTCAGGTAATTCAGGTTTATCCCTCAACTAAGTTCTCATAATAATGAATTAATAGAAGATTTTTATATGGATGTAAAAAAGGTTTTTATCAGACTAAAAAATATTTTAAAATTGTTATGGGAGATTTTAATTCTAGAATTGATAAACAAATGAAAGATGAGAGTGGTGTAGGTAAATTTGGTTATGATAATAGAAATGAGAGAGAACATAGACTTGTTGAGTTTGCAGAAAAAAACAACTTTATATTATGAATTCTTTTTTTTTTTTTTGAGAAAAATGTTAAAAGAAAATGAATATGGAAACATCCAAATGAAGGTACAGCAGAATTGGTTTATATTTCGACTAACAGAAAATATACATTTTAAGATTGTAATGTTCTTAATAAATTCAACACAGGAAGTGATCATCGACTAGTAAGATGTAAGATACATGTTAATGCAAAACTAGAAAGACAAAAATTATTAAGGAAAACAATATTTACAGTTGATAGTCTTAATCTTCAGAAAAATTAGAACTTGCATATTGGTTTCAAGTATTAGTAGATTTTTAATATGATTCAGATTTGAATGAAATTAGTAAGAAAATAACTAATACCCTTGTAAAAATTGCAACAAAGATGATTGGTAAAAAAAAGTAGCAATTGACCAATAAAATTTCTACTGAGACTATAAAATTTATTAAAAAAGAAGGAATATGAAGATTTATAAAAATGCTGCATTAAAAAGGATTGAATATCTCGAATTTTGTAAAATGGTGCAAAAAAGAGTTGATAATGATATAAGAAAGTGTAATTGTGAACTAGCAAGGAAAGTTGTAGAAGAGAATAAAAATCTCAAGAGTGTAATGCCACATTTTGGTATTAGTAAAAAACTTATATCTGTAGTAAGAAAAAAATATGGAAATATTATGAAAAAGAGAGATGACATCATGAAATGGGTAGAAGAGTTCTATCAAGAATTATATAGTAATAAACAAGTACCTCCTACATCTATCATATCTTTTAAATTGCCCAGAATTTTAAATGAAGAAAGGAAAAACTCCAGGTAATGATGGAATTATAATCAATATATTAAAAGAAGTAGGTGAAGAAATAGAAAAAGTTTTGGCAAAGTTATATGCCAAATGTCTAAATAATAAAGATGTATGAGATGATTGGAAGAATGCAGTATTAATATTTAATATTTAAAAAAGGTGATAAAGAAGATATTAGAAATTACAGACCTATCAGCCTTTTATCAGTTTTATACAATTTTTTTACCAAGATAATTACAACTCATCAACAGAGAATATTGGATTTCCACCAACCAAGAAAACAAGCTGGATTTTAAAGTTGTTTTAGTACAGTATATCATATCCAAGTAATGAGAGAAATTATAGAAATGACCAATGAACATGAGTTTCCATTAGCTTTGGATTTGTAGATTATGAAAAGGCATTTGATTTTATAAGCATTTCTTCAATGATTAAATCATTGGATCATGAAGGTATAAACCCAGGATATTATCATATTCTAAAGAATATTTATAAAAATGCAACAGCAACAATTAGATAATGATATTAGGAAGGTTTTGAGAAGGGCATAAGACAGTGTAATTCCATATTTCCAAAACTTTTTACATCAATGCTGAAAGAAGTATATTGTGGATTAAAATGGGAAGATAAAGGAATAAAAGTAAATGGGGATTAATTAAGTCATTTAGATTTTGCAGATGATGTAGTTGTTTTTGCAAAATAATTATTTAGAGTTTCAAGAGATGTTGCAAGAGTTATCAGATGAAATTAAGAAAGTAAAACTAAAGGTAAATGTTAAGAAGACTAAAGTAATGTTTAATGGATTTTCCCAAAAGATTAAAATAAAGATTGATTATGATGAGTTAGAAGAAGTTAACAGCTACAAATATCTTGGTCATATTATTACTACATATGGTAACATAATGGATTAAATTAATCATAGAATTAAACTTGTTTTGGAGTGATTTTGGTGCAAATAACTTAATACTAAAAGTAAATATACCTATGTGTTTGAAAAGAAATGTTTTTAAAAAATGTAAATTACCAGTTCGTACTTATGGATCTGAGACTTGGACACTTAATAGAAGAATAATACAGAGATGACAGACCATTCAAAGAAGTATGGAGGAATGCATATTAGGAGTAACAAGAAGAGATTGAAAACACAATATATGGGTAAGAGAATGAATGGGTGTTATTGACATCATTGAAAGAATTAATAGACTGAAGTGGAGTTGGGATGAACATATTTCTAAAAGAGATGATAATAGATGGATAATTGAAATATTAAACTGAATTCTAAGGGATTGTAAAAGACCCAGAAAGAGACCATGTGTGAGAATGATGAATGAGATAAAAAATGTGCAGGAATGATGTGGAGAAGAGAGGTTAGAGATCAGAGAAGATGGATTGAACTTGGAGAGACCTTCATCCTGCAGTGGATTGATAATGGTTGACAATGATGATGATGACTTATTAAGTGATATACAAGATAAAAGTTTAGTAAAAATTTGTAGTAGTTCCAAGATACTAAATAATGAAGTTACACTAACTTTATACTTTAATTTTAAAAAGTCTTATCTCTAGAAGACTTGCTTAAAAGATATTGCAATATTTTGTTATTTTTACTTTTATGATATTGTAGTTATGTTTTCTATTAAATAAAAAACCATAATAATCTTAGTGCTTCATAAAAGTGTGATATCTTTTTCACAAGGTAACAATAAAATATCATATTCCACTTGCATTACATGTTTTTAAAAACAATATATCAATATCCATTTGACCATACCACTTTAACCTAGGATTTTTAACTTTTAATTACTAATATTAACTAATATTAGATAGATACAGGATAATAGCCTTCCACACCTCCTTCCTAAAATTATAATTCTATTTGGAATTTAAAATTTTTTTAAGTTTATTCAACTTGTATTCAAATCTCTAATTGTTGCATTGTAAGTGGATAAATGCCATGAAGCCCTTTGAAAAAATTTCAAGCTATTCTCAGTTCATACTGATATCCCATATCACATGTACTTAAAAAACATGCTAATCTGATGCCTTTTTGACTGTTAATATAATTTTATAAATTATTAAAAATTATAGCAAGTGGTGAAAATAAATTATAATTATTGCACATTTTTATTAACTTTACCAACTTTATAAACAAATGATGTCTATCAAATATGTAGCACACATATTAATATTTATGTATAATCTTCAAAAGTATATAAATTCTTTTACAACTCAGTCCTATTTTTATAAATATACAAGTAGTAGTCTTTATTATCAATGCACTAAGAAGATAAAAATTATTTATTTTTATTCTGATCTATAAGATTTTATATAGAAAGCAGACTAATCATAGATATTTTCAGTGTAAAATGTTATATTAGTGATGTTCCTAGAAAACATCTATTTAGTTCACAAATTGTAATATAATCTTCAATACTTTTTCTTCCTCTTTCTTTCTTTATTTTTGCTTTTTTTATATAAAGTATAAGAACATTTCACTCTTCTTATACTTTAAAGCAAAATATGTTTATTAATTTTACAGTTTTAACTCTGCTCCTAGCAATCTTTGTCAGATCTTATTATCTAATAAGATCTGTGAAGACTTCTAGAAACAGTTGAAACTGTAAAATTTATAAATATATCTTGCTTTAAAGTGTAAGAAGAATGGAATGTTGTTATTATATGTTAGTTCACAAATTCTGATA
Organism: Epiperipatus broadwayi; assembly: GCA_028023455.1. Classification (NCBI taxonomy): domain Eukaryota; kingdom Metazoa; phylum Onychophora; class Udeonychophora; order Euonychophora; family Peripatidae; genus Epiperipatus; species Epiperipatus broadwayi. The sequence goes on along the minus strand of JAQFVV010013093.1, from coordinate 8,637 downwards.
ATATGGAGGTATAAATTCTATTAATTTTAACAACCGTAAAACCAAAACAAATGTCTATCAAATACAACTCTGCTAAAATAACTTCCAGAAAGACTTTTTGTAGTAGTACATTTTTAAGATTATTGCATCAGAAATTATTCTTATATATTTGTGTAACGTTTTAGATTACTTTCTTGAAATTATTGTTGCTATAAATAATTGATTTGCTCTCTAGTTCAGTTTTGAATAATTTATAAAATAAGAGAACAATTGTTCCTTACTATGCCCTACATTGTTATATAGAAAATTAGAATTATAGAATGTTGCAGCTAGAAAGTAGACCAACTATGTACAGAAATAATCATTTCAAAGGAATAATTTCTAGCGTTACATATATTCGGAATTACGTTTTTAACAGTTGTTAATATAATTTAATCAAATTTTTATTAAGTTTTGTTTCATCAATTTCTTTTTGTTTCCAACATTTAATGTAAACATAATTTGTTGAAGTTATTATAAAAAGTGTGTTAAGTTCTTTATCTAATCTCAGGCTCAATAATTAATTAAGAGGGCCACACTAAAAAATAAAAATGCTTGATCATCATCAGTGAAAATTTATCATTTTAAGTACTACATTCTTAATTTATATTAATACTTAAAATTTAAAACAATATTAAAAACTTTAATAAACTATTTACAAAATGTAGTTATGTATTTTCAGTAGTTATAATTCAAAAATCAAATAAAAAAATTGATATTGATTTAAAGATAGTTTTTTTTAGTATAGTAATCTTTCAAATAATCTTGTTATTTTAACGAAATATGTATTGGGTTTTAAATTTTCTGCACAGAGATAAGTTTGGATTAAGACAACACATTACTGAGAATAAAGCAAGATACACTTATTAAGTAAATTTTAATGTCTAATATAATATTTTGCTGATGATTGGAATACTAGCAAAAAAAATTAATTCCATCTATTATGTTTACATTTAAAATATTTAGTTAAAATAAATATTTAAATACAAAAAATAATTAATATACTTGGAGTTTAGATGTAATACAGAGGATTTGAACACAAACTCTCAAGCTCCCTCCAACCATCCACTTTATCTCATATAACCAATACACATGACCACAGCCATTTGAAAATGATAAATGATCTCCAATAATCGCATTATGCTTAACCGACATTCATCAATTGACCTAGATTGTCATCTCTCACTTACATATATATAACCAGTGCTCAGTTTATAGTAAGATAGTATACATATTTTATGCTTAACCAGCACTCATCAGTTAATCCAGATCATCATCTCTTACACACACAAATATAATCAGTGCTCAGTTTAAGACCTGGACCAACCGATGAGTGCTTGTTAAGCATGAAATAGATATATTGGAGATTAGTCATGTGTATAGGTTGTATGGGAGAGTGGATAGCTAGAGAAAGCTTGAAAGTCTGTGTTCAAGCCCCCTATACTAAAATAAATCTTTACATTTTAATTTTAATACAGATTATATTATATAACATTTGATATACTTTTATAACGTAAGGATAAAAAATTAATAAATATTAAATATTTTCTTCATTTGTCTTATCTATTGATTTGGAATCAGTAGCACATATTTCTTTCTTTTTTTTTAACTTTTGAGATCAGTTTTATTTTTAAACTCCCATATTTATTTAAATATCGGTATTTCATTTTTTTTAAAATTTTTGGGCTTTTTTTGTTATATTTGCAAGTGTTTCACTCTTTCCTATAGCAGTTTTGTTATATTTGCAAGTGTAATCATTTCATTCTTAATACTTCTCATCAAATAACAGATGTTTTATTTTCCTTTTGTTTTGACTTTGTCTGACGACATAATAATATCAAAAATTTTAATTGACATCTATTTCATATATTGTGAAGAAACACTAAATATGATAGTTAATTTTTATGTCAAAAACCTAAAATTGAAATCTCAATGAGGATTAAAAATAGTTTCACATAATTGAGAATTTCGCAAGTAAGCTTAAAATTTTTAAGATGTGTGTGTTTAACCAACTCAGATAGCGATCTTATTATTTAAAATTGGAATCTAATGATTCTTAAAAAGAAAAGTAAAATTAAAAAAATAATATGAATTAATGGAATAAATGTCAGTTTTCTCAATCCATACTATTAAGAGGTATGTTAAGCAGACATAGGTAGCGTTTGATCCATATAAAGTGATACTTTTCACCTTTCCCATCCTGCTTTTGTTCGTAATATCATTCACAACTTCACATTCCATAGAAATTAGTCAAACTTTTAATGTTTTAACATACTTGTTTATATTTTTTGACTACAAGAATGGTTTTAAATTAAAATGTCATTTATATTCCCAGCTTTGTGCGCGCACACACATATATTTATACTTGTTATCAAGAATAGCCATTAATAAACTGCTATGATTATTCTAATTCTTAAAAAAAAGGGCATTCTTAAAAAAAAGGCAAAGAAAAAAACTTTTCACTCTTTATTTTTGCACAAGCCATTCTTGGGTTAAAAATATAACGCAAGCTGCTTCTTTTGACTTTTTGTTTGTCAACTTGCACTATTGAAATTTTTAATTTCTACATCTAACTAATTGCAAGTTTCCATGTATTTTATTCTCAGTTCTTTTCTTTGAAATTTCATCTCTTTAGAATTTACTTGAAATAATTTTTTATAACTGAAAAATATTTTCTCCTCCCATGAAATCTATATATATAAGAATATGACTCAATCCCCAAAAAGTATTAATTTCTTCGTTGGAGGATAAAACAAATCAAAAATAAAATAAAACAGTAAACCCTTATCTTGGGCATTTAATTAGCTTAGCAAATATTGTCTACTATTTCGTTGTTTTTCTTAAAAGGTTGCTGGAGATGTTTTGCTATATATATAAAAAAAGCCCTAGGGAAAGAAAGATAGGTGGTTTGGTAAGTAAACAGACAGAAAATAGTTAAAAAATGAATGGATAGATGAATGGATGTGTAAATATATGGATGATAGATTGATAAATAGAGAGCAGATAGAAACATGGATGGATGAAAGCTGGATAGATAATCTATATAAAGAGACAGATTGACGCACAGATATATGAATGAATAAATAGATAGATAGATGTATAGATATATGGAGAAAGTCTAAAATTGTAAATTACTGTGGAAACGCAATTTAAGAAATGCTTTAACCTGCAGTAAGAAAGTTTATGAGTGTTAATCTCTTTGTCATGTAATATAATCACTGAAAATGTTAAATAACGCATCTAAAAATCTTTAATATACACAAATTTGATTAGAAATTCAAAATTGTAAATTCAAGTCACACTTTATAAAAAAAAAAATAGTTAACCTAGGATTTTATTGTAGAGAGTAAAAAAAAATATCAACTTACTCAGCATGGCGAGCATGCAAAGTTAAGGATAAGTGTATCTTGTCATTAGAATAAATATTCTAAAGTTACATTTTGTCAAATCCCTCATGCAAAAAATTCCCTGTATGTATGTGTGTGTGTATGTATATGAAACATCTGTATTTTGTAAAATAGTTTCATAGCAAAGCGATTAGCATATGTCCATAGCATAAAGTTCAAATCTATATCGAATTTAATTTCTAAGTCTATTTGATCTTATCTAAACTAGTTAATAGTTCAAATATTAATTGATAATTAAATCTTCAGCTATTGTTAATGAAAGTATGAAAATATTACGTTAATGTAGACTAGTTAGATAAATAACTTATATGTTTGACTGTACAAAATAATAAAACAGTTATAATGTAGTGCGGACTTCAGCCTGGATGAGGAGATGGGATAGTTTTACTGACCTTAAGCTCATTGTTTATTTTTACGTTATATGTTGTAAGATTTCATTTTATTGAAATACTGTATATTTTAAACAATAAATTGTCTATCTATCTATCTATCTATCTATCTATCTATCTATCTATCTATCTATCTATCTATCTATCTATCTATCTATCTATCTATCTATCTATCTATCTATCTATCTATCTATCTATCTATCTATCTATCTATCTATCTATATATCTATCTATCCATCCATCCATCTATGCCTCTATTAATACATCACCCATTTATCTATATATTTTATAACTTTTACCTACCTATCTGTTTGCCTTTTTATATATCTAGCTTCTATTTACATATCTCTTTTTCTCCCATTTTCTTATATATATATATATGAAAGATTTTCATTTCTTATTTTTCTGTCTATGTGTGTACTTTTTTGTTTTTAACATCAATGTTAATGTTTCAGTAGAATCATAATTGTCATCATTCAGATAAAAAAAAGTCATTCAAGGAGTTTTCTAATTTTCAATGACTATGGAATATTAGCTGAAAATATTTTTTTTCTGACAATTGTAAATAATCTGTCCAACACACTATATATAAATGTTGATACTTACAAAATATGTTTTATTATTATTAACTTTAGCCATTATCAATTCATTGCAAGATAAAACTCCCTTCAAGATGAATTCAATTTTATTGATTTATTGTCTCATTTCTTTCTATCATTACAGCAAACTATTTTATTTCAATTATTCCTTTCATATATAGTATCCTTCTATGTATTTTAAATCTTTTAGGATCCAATTTAATATTTCCACTGTCCATTATTTCTTGCACTTTGTCCAGAACAGATCCATTTTTGCCCATATGCTTTACTTTCAATCCCTCCTTTTTCTTACTTCATTGAGTGGCCTGAAGTCTTTATATTGCTTTTCTATTTAAGTTTTATCCAAAGTATTAAGTTCAAATATAAGAATTGGAAAAAATACATTTATTCAAGATTATTTTTCTAAACACATAGGCATATATTCTTTTAATATTATATTATTTTTTCAAAAATATTTCATCTAAGTTTAATTTTATGACTAATTTTATTCATTCTCTTTCTATCTATATTAATATGCTAACCAAGATATTTGAAAATGTTAATTTCTTCTAATTTGTGACTATTAAACTTTATTTCCATCTTCTGAGAAAAACTTTAGACTTTTTTAGTATTTATCTTTAGTCCCTACTTACTTGCTTCTATCTGATAACTCTTCCAATACTTTCTGAAGTTCTGAAGCATTAGTTACACAAACAATTATAATACCAATAAGCCAATAAGCTAATGCACATGCACTTTCTAGTTGTCACTATATAAATGAATACTCCCACTTTTGCAAACACAAGATAAAGTCTTGGGAAAAGATAGAATGAATCCATCTATCTTTTTGACCCAAACGTATCTTTTTCCAAAGACTTTATCTTGTGTTTGAAAAAGTGGGAGTATTCATTTATATAGTGACAACTAGAAAGTGCATGTGCATTAGCTTATTGGCTTATTGTTATTACAGTTTATAAAAACATCGCACTATATAAAATAAATGTCTTGTTTAAAAACAATTATATTATTTGTGAAATAGAGAAGATTTAAATATTCTCCATGTATTTTTATTCTTGTATCTTTCCATTTTATACTTCCTGTAAAATTGCTGTAAATTTTTTTGAGATATGTAGTCATCTTATCATAACTTTTTTTAATACTAATATTTTTTTGTATAACCATATAATTTAATCACTGTTATTGCATGTTAAGAAATATTTTTTAGAATATGACAATATTTCAGGTGGATATCTTAATAGTCTAAAAATTTAACTACCCTAAAAGTGCTTATATAATCAAATGTCTTTTCAAAATGTACAATCTAAAGGATAATGGCAATTCATACTCATTGTTTTTTCTATAACTTTTTTCAATGCTTATATTGTGATCATCTGTAGCAAAAATACTTTTAAATTCTACTTGTTGAACAATTGGTTTTAGTCCAAAGTTTGTTTTAAAAAAAAATAATGAAAATCCTGTTTAAAACTGAGATAAGACCAATAAATCTATTTTCTAATATCTTTTTCCACCTTTTTAAACATATCACTACTGAATTTTTTATATCTCTTAATCTATTTTTATTATTTACATATACTGCCAACAATTTTTATTTTTTTTTATTTTTATTTTTCCATATGTCATAGTATCAGCTGGGAGGTGAACCCGCAACAACCGTCTGCAACCAACTGCTTGCTTGCAAGGCAGCTGCGCTAACTTCTCGGTTAACAATGCTTGACAACAATTTTTATTTTTATTTTTTTATTTTTATTTTTTAATATAGCAATAATAAATCCATCATTTTCCTGGAGATTTTCTCTTGATGATTTTTTAACTAAAAATGTTTGGTAATTCAGATATTATAATTACAAATGTTTGTTTTTTATATATTATTACTATGTAATTTTTTGTGGACTTATCTAGACATTTAATAGTTATTTTTGATAATTTTTTTCACCTTTGTATTGCTGAAACAATTTTCTTCCAATGTCAAGATATTATTTTATAGCCGATAATTTTATTCTTCTCTATAGTTTTTTTTTTGTATACACAATTATATATATATATATCATTCAAGTCTTTTTCTATCATTTTTCAGAATTTCAAATTTTCATTTTTTTTATACAATATTTTAAAATATTTTCATATTTCTTCTGTTTACTGTACATTACCTTGTCTTTTTATACTATCTTAAAATATTCCAAACTTTCAATTCTTCTTAATAGATCACTGAAATATATTTATTATCCAGAAATTGACTTTGACTTTCATTTGAATAATTTCAAAGTTTTCAGTGCTTTACAATAATAGGTTTACATTTATAAGCCATATTTGTCTAATCATAGGTGGTTAAAAATGAGCCACTGTCTTTCTCCTACAATGGGTTAAATAGATTTGTACAATTGAATATTTGATTATAACATTAGGCACACAATAGATTCAAACCATGATTTAAACATGGTCTGTAAGAGTTGGTGTGTATAGAATGTATGTTCTAAACTTAAGTGATTCACTTAAGTTTTTTAAATTCTTACTGGCAGGAGAGTGTGCAGAAATTTATAATATTTAAGAAATAGCGCAGTATCTGACTTCCATTTGAATAATTCCTTCAGTTTACATTTTCTTGTCCCAAGTGAAAGTCTTCTAGTCAATTGTTACTTTTGAGGGATCTTCTAAGTCTTTTTTTATTTGTTTTATTGGAATGTTTTTGAAGATTAATAAGAATATCAACTTTAATACACTTTTCTAAATAGTTTTTGTTTTTCTAGCTTTGCTTTACATTATTTTACATCTTATCAATAATTGTTTTTTGTGTTAAAGCTATTATAATCATGAAATACATATTTTCTGTTAATCAAAATGTAATCTAATTTGGTATTATCATTTTCTGGATGTGTTCATGCCAATTTATTCTGAAGGATACATAAATATACCTGTTACATGAGATATGATAAGAATATTCAGAGAACTATATATATTATTTTTATCACTATTATTATTAATAATAATGAAAAATACTATCAGTTTAATAATAATAATAAAAAGAGTTTAGAATAGATCAAAAGTCTGTTAGGAAATAAACCAAAGGAAAAATAAAATTCTGTATCTGAATATTAAAAAAAAATAAAAGTAGAAGAAAGGAAAATATGATTAAAGTATAATGCCGTTTAAGAATTTTAATTAAATTTGCTATTTATGGGAAATGGCTTATCTTTTCTTTTAAATAAAAGTACAAATTCCAAAATGTTACAAAATATAATGAAAATAAAAGAAAACTAATTGTGTACAAAGTTACATGGTGAAATAATTTAAACTAAAAATGTTAATTGTAAAGAATAGGGGATTTGAATTCAGACTTTTGTCATGCACTCCATCTTCATACAACTGATACAAATGACCACATACATGCAAAAAAGATGAATAATCTCCAATAAACGTATTTTGTGCTGAATCAGCACTCATCAGTTGGTACAGATTATCATCTATCACACACATATATAATCAGTGCTCAGTTTATATTAAGACAGCAAATCTTCAAACTTTAATGGACAGATTTCAATCCTCTCCAAATCTTCAGCTATCCATAACATTGAAAATCTGATGATGGCATATTCAAAGCCCTTGTTTGTCAATTTTGATATTGTACCAATGTTGACCATAAGTCATTCTGACATCTCTACTAGTGCATCATCATCATAAAAGATTTTCACACATGGAGCCATCTGCAGCTCAATATCTCCAAAAATGCCTAATCAAACACCACATACAATCTGAAATTCCTATATTCACTTATATATATATATATATAAACACATACATCAAACTATTGTTTTTTTATTCATCATCAATCAACATGCATTTTAAAGGTCATTATTATTATTTTTCATTCACAACTAACATTTATATGGTTTTTTTTATTATTATTATTATTATTATTATTATTATTATTATTATTATTATTATTATTATTATTATTATTATTATTATTATTATTATTATTATTATTATTATTATTATTATTATTATTATTATTATTATTATTATTATTATTATTATTATTATTATTATTATTATTATTATTATTATTATTATTATTATTATTATTATTATTATTATTATTATTATTATTATTATTATTATTATTATTATTATTATTATTATTATTATTATTATTATTATTATTATTATTATTATTATTATTATTATTATTATTATTATTATTATTATTATTATTATTATTATTATTAT
>JAQFVV010013092.1:151574-268100 GCA_028023455.1 Epiperipatus broadwayi | reverse complement strand
TTATTGGGATAATCATCATCATCATTATTATTATTATTATTACTATTATTATTATTATTATTATTATTAGTAGTAGTAGTAGTAGTAGTAACTACTATTAGCTACTATTATTATTATTTAAAAGGTACTTTATTGTTTTCCAATTACAACAAGGTTATAATTGTTATTACATGAATCAAAATAACATATTTATATTATATTGTCCCAATTAAAAGTTACAGAGTTGTTTATTATGAAATAGATAGTCTTGAGATATTATAAACACAGTTGCATTTGATTAGTTATTAGGTGCACAGATGTTATTGAACCTATTATTGGGTAAAAATGAGCTCTGTTATTTTCTGTTTTGTTATTTGTTATTTTTTGTTTTGTTATTTTTAGTCTTGATTCTTTTGTTGGATCTTTATATTGCTTAGTATGTCTTTTCCTTAGTGATGTTATAACCTTGCTCTGTGTTTAAGCAGAGGTCAGATAGCTGCATAGATGTCCGGACTTTGATTTCCCAGATTTGTATTTGCATTAACTTATGTTCAAAAGTTGATGGATGTTGCTTTGTGTTATTTCCAATTAGAAATGTACATCCTGTGCACCACAGAAAATATAGAACAAAAGTTGCTGCCTAATTGTTCTATCTTGGAATGCTGTAATTACTTGTTTCATCATGGTTTCATTTTTTTTATATGTGTTGCAAAGTATAACTCTTACTTATTCCAGACCTTTGCAGGGATGAATTAAGTGCTAGATGGTTTCTTCAGTCTGATGGCATAAGCCACATAAAGGATCCATGTCTCTATGTAGTCTTCTGTGGACCAGAAAGTATGTGGTAGGCAACTAAGTTTATTTTAAGAATGAAATTGAAAAAGTTTGGCTCTAATTCCAATTTTTTGTATTTTTTTGATTAATACTTTATTGTTTATTTTTAGTAGTGGCAATATTTCATTGTCAGTGGTATGGTTCTGCATTAGTTCATAGATTTCCCAATATTTATATTTTTCCATCCATTGGTTGGGGATTTTTTCTATTGTATTACATTGGTATATTGCTGATTGAATGAGTGAGCCTTTGGAGGTGATTGAGATATTATAAAAATTCAGTTGGTTTATGATAAAATTTCCAAGTACAGTATATTAAGCTAAATGACCATTATCTATTTCTATTTGTTAGAAGAGAAATGAGAGATCTTAAAATTTTATATAATCTTGTCAATCAGAAAATTATATTAACTAACAAAATTTCAAATATTATTATTTATAAGTGTTTACATGAAATGCTTACATTTACTTTATTTTATATTAAGGTTTGTTGCTCTAACATATTAAAATTTTCACCTTTGTTTCATTTGCTTAATACCTATAATCATGATTTTACTAATGAAAATATTTTTACATAGATTTAAAAAAAATTGTTATTTATTTTATAAAAAAATATGGCATATAATCATATTAATAATTTGACATTTATACTCATTTATGCATATTATATATTTACTATGATGCAATTCTTTAATTGACTTAATGCTGTAGTTTTGTATGGTAAATAAATTGAATTGAACTGAATTATTATTATTGTTGCTGTTATGTAAAAATATTTTACATTATTGTATGATTTATGAAACTATTAGTAATCAATAAATCATAATTAAAGAATAGAAGTGGTTATTAAAAAACAAACACCATTATAATATATAAATACTAAACCAGCTTCAGATCTACATAACTGTACAAGCAAATTAGCTTTGATTTAAAACATTAACATATTTTACTGGTGTTTTGATAGTAAAATAAAAAAATAAAAGATAACTGCTAAAAGAAATATGCACTGGATCCAAAAAAATTCAGATGCATAACTTCAAAAACCAAATGCTCTTCACTGACAAAAGCCACAGACTAGAAACTAGTCTAGGGAAATTAAACAAAGCAGCATTGGATAGAGTTCTATCAAACTCTACTATTTGACATTTATTGATTATTAAAACTTACAGTAGGTGGTGCAACTATGGTAAAAGAAATGGAATTTATGTTCAAAAAGACTTATAACATCAAGAGAAACGTAAATTCATGCCACTGTTCCTTGTGCTCGGAAAATGACTAAAGCTTCAGCCATATTAAAACAAAATTTTTGCTCAAAACTGAAAAGGCATTGTATTAATGTATAGAAAATATGAACTGGAAAACAAACATTTTTGTAGGTTGTATAAATCCCAAACTTGATAAGAAATCGGCAAATATTAAAGCAACCACAGAGCCACTTTTGATGATAATATAACTGCAACTATATTTATATAAAATTAAAAAAAAAATTGAAGAAAAGAATATTATGTAGGACAAGTTTTTAATAGTAATAATTGGGTTATTTTGACACACCAACAGCTTCAAATAATCAATAGTTTGACTCTTTACCGTTAATTTCAGAAACGAAAAGTTATTATTATTGAGTGATAATCACAAACACAGTTAATACATATGTAAATATGTGGATTCAATTTTTTTATTAATAACTACATTAGTATTTTTTAAAAATATGATCATTGTATATGTATAATGTGTTTGTCAAAAGTGTCAATCCTTTATATATATATATATATATTCAAGCAATATCTATATATGCTTCATGTCTGTAATTAAAAAAATTCGAAGATATTTTTAAAAGTAAGGATTTTCAACAATTTTAATAAATAAAAATTATAAATATAATTTATATGCACAGATAAATGTATGCAATATTATTAATCATAAGTTTATTCTAAAAGTATGTTAAAATAAAATGTTTTTTTATTAACAATTATAAAGTGGAAATGACATTGTCTTAGAAAATGTAATTAAAATTCATAACAGATTGATTAATTAAGGAGATAAATATTTGATGTAAATTAGTCTGGTAATCCCTTTCAAAGTTAAAACTTTAAATATCATGATTGGACAAATAATCTGCAGACTAAAACAGAGTTCAGGAGTTATCTCCCACCTATAGATCATTGGATTGAAACAACAGAAGATGGATCTGATTTTGTTGATAAGCCAACTCCAGGAGCTATAAATAGGGATTATAAATCATTGTAATCATTAATGTTTATTGCTGAAGTACTTTGACTAAAGTTTATGCTGCTGATTAGTCTTTGATTGGAATCCCATTATATTTATTGTGATTGGTGTTGAAATATCATGCAGGAGTAGAGAAGACACCATCTGCTTCAGTGCAGGACAAAAGCCTACAAAGATGTAGGAGTTGTCAGATAATGTAAAAGCATTTTAAGGAGAGTTGTGTCCACTATATGACTAAACTTTGTATCTATTACTTTGGAGAGAAACCAGCAATCAGTCAACAATCAAACTACCATCCATGCTGCCTGTGGAATTGAGAACAGTATGATTAAAACCTACTGCCACTATAGCTATAGTTGTATAAATAAAATCCATTAAAAGTATACCAATACCTAAAGTTCAAGCTTAAACTCTTAGTGGTGAAAGGAAATAGATATAAACTTTAAAATATATTTTATAGTACTAATATTAAGTATTTATCTCCATTAACCTGAAGGTATTTTATAAAATATCATTCTTACTAATTTTGTAAATCTGTTTATAAACTAGTATGACAAAGGATTGCTCTGTTATTTTATTTAATCATGCAACAATTCAGTCAGCATAAATCTAAGAGAAGAGTAAATTTTTATATAAAGCAGTTAGCTTTTGATTGCAATCCTTGCCATGTTTATAAAAAACTTAGTATTTTAAAACCAGACATTTCTACTATTTGTAAATATAAAAAGTTGTCAAAATAATAATTTAATTATAGATTGACGAACTCTAAATCGGATACAAAACAGGCTGCATAGTCAGAATAAATTAAGATTGTTTTTTTATTATCTTTTAATAATTTATAGTTTTAAGCAAACTACTCTCCAGATTTGGGGACAGTTAATTTGGGCGTATTGATATAAGTAAACTGCTGCAATTTTATTTTGGACTATTTTGTTTATATATGAGATTTGTATGTTTTATTTATTCATAAATGATTGTGATACTGTTGTGATTGCTGGCCACTTGCATTGATTATCTTACTAAGAGCAATAGTATAATGGTAGATGGACATTCCTACCACATATCATCTGCTTTGTTTTTTGTACGGATATTATTTGTAATTGCCAGTCCCTCTTATGCTTAGTATCTTTACAATAGTACTTGATAGACAAAAATTTCTGTCGAATAGCATTTTCCTAGCTCACATGTATTTGTATAGTCCATTTGCATGTATAGCATTTAGTTACTTACCTGCATTACAGCCTGAAGATATTTATAATAGTCCAGTTCTATAAATAGTTAACAAGTGCAGAGTATCTTCAAACTGTAAGTTTATTAAATCTTAAAACTGTAATATTAGTAGTTGTGACAGTTAATCTATGCAGCAAGTTTATATCTGTTCAGAAATGATTAAGTATGTATGGTACCATATTAAACTCTATATTATCTGTGCAAACTTAATAATAAAATTCATAAATAGTTACTCTTATTAACTTGTTTAAAAATTGACAGGGAAGTGAAATAAAATGTAAGTTTATTCATGGGTAAAGTATACTAATAATTCTTATTGCATTGCCAAATATATATCATATAATACTAAATCATCCATACACTTTACTACTATTACATAATGCTTTATTTACCACCCACTTTTACAGTTTACAGTTTCAATTGCCCCAGAAATCTTCCTCAGAATTGAAACTGCAGTTGAAGTTAGGAGATATAAAAGTTCTAAAGAAGATTGCTGGGGCAGTCGAAAGTGTAAACTGTAAAAGAAAGTGGTAAATAAAGCATTGTGTAACAGTAGTAAAATGCATGGATGATTTAGTATTATATGGTAAAATAGACTACTATTTCCTGTAGATAGCAGTCAATTTATGCTATTGTGAGGGTTGTAAAAATGCACATACTTGAATAAATTGTAGTCTCATTATATTTAGCATTTGTCATTATTTTGTAATCGATGAGTTAATTAAGGTTAAATAAACTATGATTGTCTCATGTATCTAGTTGATTTTAGCAGGCTATAAAAAGAAAAAATTGTTTAATTTGTGATGTCAGACTGTGGAGATATTATGCAAATTGTTTTAGGTGATTTGCATGTGAGTTGTATATTTTCACAGTTACAATATATAAACTAAGACTACTGTTAAATAAAGGAAGTACTCTTAATTCAAAGCACAAGACAAAATATTTTAGAGAAAACAATGGATTGTCTTTTCTCTTTACCTCATTTTTTTAATATAGAAACTTATCTAAAGCATTTTGGATGGAAAGCATGAATTTGAAATCAATTACACTTCTTTTAAAACTATTTTTAAAATTGATTTATATACATTATTCACAAATATCAATTAAAATAATATAAATCATTTAAAAAAGAGCTTTAAAAGTAATATGATTGATTTAAAATTCATTTTTCTTTTCAAATTGCTGCAAATAAGTCTATATACGAAAATGAAATAAAGAATACTTCATTCTTTTCTCTAAAAAGTGCTGTCTTGTGGTTTGGATTGAGTGTATTTATTTTATTTACTTAATAAATCACTAGTATGAATATTAATCTCAATATATTACATAATATCAATCACTTGAAATAATTTATATATGTGTGTCGGTATTGTGCTGTGTGTGTTTAAAAGGGATATACATCTACCAGTCATTGCAACAAACAATATGTATTGTATTGTTATTTATTTAGTGTATATATATATATATATTATGATAACAAATTATAAAGAAACCTCCTTAGATTCCAATTAGGAAATTGAGAAGGTCTCTCACCTCTGAAATCCTGGCATGGTCATCCCCCATAATATTGCCTAAATTCATGCTAATAAATTTATTGTATAATTTCATTATCTGATATCTTTTTACCAGGAGTTTGTCAAGTTAAAGTCTGTTTTTATGTGAAAAATATTTGTTTGCATAATTACTTGCAGGGTAGCACATGAAGGCTGTCATCTATTTACTCGTATGGTAAAATAAAGTTTGAAGCAAAGCACAAGTTATTATCTGCTATATATGATAGCTGCTAATAAAATTTGGAACAAAATAGAAAGATATGGTAGTTCTTTTGTACTGAGTTTCTACATTTTTAAGATGCAAATATTTGTAACTATATATATATCAAAATTTTCTGATTAAGAAAAGATTGAATAATTAAGACGCCATGTGATCACATTTGATCATGATTAATTATTGTAGCTTGTCATTTCTTAACACAACTTATATTCACATCTCAATATAAAAAGCAACATTTTTCAATATTTTTTTATTAGTTTACTAACTAAATCAACTTTGCTAATACTTTTAATTTTTTTTTTAATACGAGAGAGACACTTCTGCATAGAATAACATTATTATATATTTTTACATATATCTTCAGATTAAAACTAAATAGTTTAAACAATTCAATATCATGCCCTTTCAAGGTCAAGAGTTCATTAAAAGTTTATATGGATCTTTAAAAATATTGGATGAATAAATTGTATCAAATGGCAAACACTGACTAATTTTATTAATGATGATCAAATATTTTATTAGGTTTAACCTAGACACCTAGGTATTCTTTAGAAAGAAAACAGCTAAAAATAGCATTCATATATTTAATCTTTTTAAAAATAGTTATTATGATTGATTACTATGGAAATCCAAGTCCAATATAATAATTGAGTGGTTGGATATGTAGGGGGTGGGAGGTCATGCCACATTCAAGCATTGGAAATAAATTAATGACTTTCAATCTAGAGACTTTTAATTCTCAGGTCTGTTTGTTTACCACTGAATTAAAAACCTTCAGAGCAGATTTAGTAAAGATTTAATATAATATTGGTGTGGATTAAAAGATATAATTTCAGTTTTAAAAATTCATTTTTTTTTAATGATTTGCTACCTTGCACAGAGGCAAAACTTTCCATACAGTAGTGCCACTCACCGCAACCCAGAGTAATCAATGTTGCACTGAGTGGCACTACTGTATGGAGAGTTTTGCCTCTACGTAAACAGCTTGTGTAAGCATAAAAAATGGTGATCATGTGATGTTTAGTAATTTGCTAAATTGATAATTATCACCTGAGAGCATTAAGACAATATAACAGTAAAAAAATTACTATTACAAAATGATTTACAAATGTCAAACATTCTCCACTCACATCTTTGACATCTAGTTTAGATCATGTTATTGATTATCATTACATATTATAGTATTATATCCGGTCCAGATTTAAATCTTAAACTCAGTTAAAAATATGTTTAATTATAGATCATGTGGAATAATTAATGACGCATCAATTCTTTTTTTCCATGTGTAATATCTTTTTTATATATATTTAAAATGTCTACTTCACCACACATCTTTGAAACAGAAAACTCTGAAAAAGATAAATGCCCACCAAGATGAAATTGATGCTACCAACACTTTATTTGGCCTAGGTTCACAATTTCTTATATACCTTCTTCATTTACTCAGTAGATATAATATCAAATTATTACTATTTGTTGTCTTTTTTTATATTTTTTATATATGCCAAAGCGTTGACCGGGAAGCGAACCCGGGCCAGCTTTTGGAAGGCAGCTACGCTAACTGCTAGGTCACCAACGTTTCACTACTATTTGATTTCTGTGTGTCAAATGTCCTGCACCCACAAGTTTGATATTATTTACTTCAAATAAAGATATTTGTGATTCCTGGTAAACATTATTTGGCTAAAGATCATCCGTATCAAATTCTAGCCTAGATACAAATTTTAAACCCAATTAGATTAATTTAATTACATATAAATACGTGGAAAAATTAATCTAACGTCATCTCCCTTTTTCTAGATGTAATATGTATTTTTAGATATACTTATGTTGCCTACTTCACACGTCCTCCCATATATTACAATTAGATTTACGAGAATCATATTTTTTGCACACATATTTTTGACACCACCTGCTTCAGATCAATATATTAATGATTATTAATAATTATACATTAGTCAAAATTATCATATCATTCTTAGCCACTATAAACTTTAAGCTCATTTAAGGATTAATAAACTATTTTTAAAAAAAATAAATATAACGATGTGGTATCATTAATTTAATGTCACCTCTCATTTTTTTAATTGTCATCTTTTTATATATATTTAAAACTTACTACAGTGGATAATCTCAAGGATATTGATACTTTATAGATTTTTAACAATACGAGATTGATAATTACTGGATAATTGACAAAAGCATGTGTAAGAATACTGGTTCAACATTCAGTTTATTTTGGTTGTCCATATAGTCGTGGCCCATTCTGCAATTCCCAGCGAAAGTACTTTTATGTATTCTCGACTATATTAGCAATCAATTATTTACTTTATTTCTAACAATTCGAAATGTACGGATTGACCCCTGAATCTCTAGTGTGTTTATATAAACCGTCTTTACAGGGTGAGACTTCTAGATGAAGAGATATACTAAAAATGTGATACAACTTGACTTGCATTTATTTTTTTAAAAAGTAATGAAACAAATTTTTCATTTTAATTAAAGTTTATAAATCTCAAACCAAGGTACGTAGATAAATTTGGCAAAATAATTTATTTAAAAAAAAAAAAAAACTTGCAAAAGAAAAATATACAGGGGTTTGTCTTTAGATAAAAACGTTTATCAGACAATCTTAAAAATTCTCTTGAATTTAATTCTTTTTTTTATACTGTCAATTTAGCTGTTAAAATACAAGGAAAACACAATTTAAACGTGTTTTACATTCTCAATTCTAATGGTTATAATAGTAAGCGTTCCTCCCATTTTCCTAAAATGGTTTTCTCTTTCATACTTTGGCGCGATTGCTCATCTTCGCTCGTAACTCGCGTCCTACTGATTAACAACAATGAATTTCTTTGATTGGTGGAATTCCAGAACGGTTGCGGTCGTGACCTCAGGTTAGCTGTCTATTTGTTCCAACGGAGTGAATAACACGTTGTATATGTTGTTCGGATTATAACGACTCGCATTGGAATCGGTTCTTCCGATTCTAGCCCCGGTGATCTCTACCTAGGAATTAATTTAACGTCTTTTTATTGAAGATAGATAAACACCATGAGATTATCAGCTTTTTTAATTTTAACTGCTTTATTTTTTGTACTTATTTCTTCGGCTGCCCGTACCAGAAAGCGGCAAATGCCGCTCTGGTTGAAGAAACTTCAGAACTCCCAAGGGTGAGTACCGGCTAGTCTGAAAACAGACTTTTATCTTTCTATATATTTATTTTAGTAATTGAGATTAATGGTTTACGAAAAGAGTAAACAATGCTTAAAGCAATCGCAATTATTAGGTTCCACCGTCCGCTATTTATTTAACTTAAGTACTTATCTAGAAATTGTTTAAGTAAATAAATCAAAAGAAAAGTTCAGATTTTTAGTAAGTCCTCACGTTTTTGAACTATTTTATTGAGGATTACAAAACTCGATTAGAGCGGCTTGAGAGAGGGCGCAGAAAATATTTATTTAATAACTAACCCTCCCGATATTTCACGGATGCCGTTTTTCTTCCGAAAGAAATTGTAGAAGTGGTGTCGATAATGTACGTGTTATTAAATAATAGCTTTATAATGTTAATCAATTATGTTGTAAATTAAATACATAGAGCAAATAGAGTATTACTAGTAAAAAAAAATACAAAAACTATTTTAGAGATTTAAATAAAAATGGAAGATGGGGAGGGGGGGGGAAGTAATTTGGATAATAACCAACCATTAAAATAAGTTCAGCAATTTATATATATACTAGATATTTTGACTTTATAATTGGTATTAATGTATTTATTTGGTTAAGCTACTGCTTATTGAATTAGTAAATGGAGCATATTCAATGATGAGAAAAAAATCCGGAGATTATTAAGAAGCTCACTTTTATCAACAAGCAAATCATTGAAGAGTATAATTTAATTAAAACTTTCATCCTTTGGATTTTAAAAGAATTTTGCTCATGAAAACTGAAACTGCAGTAATTCCTTCTAAAAAACAACAACTTATAATTTAAAGATAGCTTAGAGTAATTGTTAATTTGCATTATTATTTAGATTTTCATAGTACCTTTACAGGTAAAATATATTAGTATTAATAATAATTATATATAGGACCATTTCCATCATCTAATATTAAATGTTAAATGTTATTAGAAAAATGCAAACTTTGCGTAAACTTTAAAAAAAAACCATTCAATTGTTAGCAAGAGCACACAGTTTAATATATAAAACAATGTTCGGGTGGTATTATTTTCCATTCTTTTTCGGGTATTGCTGGCTTGATCAGTGGCAATACTAGAACGAGAATCGAACCTGGACTTTCAAATTCCTGAATATTGAATTTAATGTGAAACTCTAATCAACTAGTCTATTGGTATGTTCAATATTGGTTGGCTAATGAATATTTAATTGTGTTACCTTTGGCAATATAATCCTAAGGAGTATCTTATTGGAAATTAATGCCAATTTTTAAAGAAATTTTGAATCTGAATTTTAATTAAAAATGGTTAAATTGTTGGTGTCTTGAGTAGTGGAACATCAACGTCCAAAATTTTTTCATTGTTTTAATATTTTAAGATTGACATATCAAAATCAACTGCGATCAGAATTTAATGTTAGGATCAAATGTATATATATATATATTCATTCAGAAGTCAGCACACATCAATATATATATTAAGTAAATCCAGCAAAGGATTAACATATAAAGAATAGGAAATTATTAAATAATTAGAAAATCAATAAACTTTTGTGTTTTAATAACAGAAGCAAATATATTTATGAACACAGAAACAATAGAATATAACATAACAACACACCACAAATTGCACAAAGCAAAGTATTTATGACAAAGACACCATTTCTAAATGCTCTGATCCTGACAGAGATATTTTAAGTGCTGGCTCTGGCGAAGCATTTGTCATAAAGCTTGTAGAGGAATTGGCAATCCTCATTGTTTAAACTTACAAGCTTAAGAGATAGGGTCATGTGATTTACGACTCTTATTTTGACTACCATTTCTAAATCTTTGGTTTAAAATCACGTAATTGTGTCACAAAATATAGTAATCAGACAATAAGTGGCTAAAAATATGTATTATTAAATTCTTTTTCTAATTAATGAAAAGATTTATGTCTGATGGTCAGCTAAAGAAGGAGGAAACCAGATTATCTTCTACCCATTATGAAATATGATAGATAAATTATGACTTTGCATGCATGAATCATTACTGTAAATTGTCAGATTTACTTTAATGCATAAACATTAATAAATACGTGTTTTGGGTCACACATAAAAGCTTGGTAGGCTTCGTGCATCCTGGGGACCCCAGGTTGAGTATGGTTGAGTTAAAAGATGGAATATCACTACTAGTAAAATTATTAAATGGTTTATTTTTAGGGGGGAGGGGTTGTAAAAGTTCAGGCATTGTTAAATAAAAGAGTTGGAATTACAACTCATTAATCTTGCGATCCCGAGTTTAGCACATCACCACTAATTAAATAATATCTCTTAATTATGGTAATATATTTTAAATATCTAATTATACAATTCTCTTCTTATTTAGCATTGATGGATTATTTTGATATAACTTTTAAAATAATATTTAAAAAACAACAATTTAAACACTTTTCTGGGGCAATGCTATTTTATTATCTTCTTTCAATGTTTCGGTTATCTAGTAGTCTCTTTCATCATTAAAAATGTAAGTTTTTATTCTAATTTTTTTATAAGACACAATTTTGTAAAATATTTAAAATATTGTTAAAAATTATATTCATAAAAATATTAAAAATAATCGTTTTATAAACTCTGAAGAAAACTACTCGCCAGTCAAAATGTAAAAACTAAACAGTAAAACTGCAGTGATAAAAATATTAAATTATTTATAGATTGCATTTTCATGGTATTTTATTTGTGCCATGGCAAAGTGTCAGCTCTGGAGTATAAAGTCCTCAAATAGATTCTACTTCTAGCACCCAACTTTAAACCCCTAAATAGTAAAGCTATTCTACTATTATTATCATCATCATCATCATTATTGTCATCATCATAAACATCATTATTATTGTTGTTGTCAATTTCCTAGTTATTGAAATCTTTTGTGCAGGGAGCTTAACATGATATGCATAAACTGAACTTTAATATATATTTATCATATAGTCAATGGATAGAAAGTCAAGCAAAATTTGAACTCAGTCTATCAGGTAGCCCACACAGTTGCACTTAAAACAGTAGAAACTCACTTCAAAGAATAGTGTCATCCAGTGCAAGTCATGTTAGTCAATGTATGCTAGAAGGGTTGTGCATCAAAATCTCTATCTAGTGCTTACAATGTCTTATTAGTTTCAAGATTGGGTACTTAGGTCTTTTGATCTAATACATCTTTTCAAGTACCCACTTTTACCTTTTTAATTATCTATGAACTCAAAATAAAAATGCAATAATATTTCCAATTTAAAATTATTTGCTTTAGTCATACAGATCGGAACTCACTTCAGTATCTATACCTTTTGGTGTCTTTGATTAACTGAGTAGATGCATTTATTGGATTGAGAATAGATCCAGTAAAATAATAAGCAAATGGTTTTATTGCTCAAGAATTTATAAGAAGTTTGGGTGTCAGAAGTACCAGAACTGAAATCAATCCAAGGGCCATCCTCTAAAGTTTGAACACTACCAATTGTGCTAAGCGGCACAGCACGGTAATCCGGTTGACTTAAATTTCTTTGAGAAAATTGATTCAGAACTGGCTATAAGTAAATAGATTCTCTTGGCTTAATTTAATATCCAGTTCTGAATCAAACTGCTCTGAAAATGTAAATGTTTGACTGAACATGTTTAAAGTCTTTATCCTTAACTTACATGCCAATAGTTGGATTAATAATAAAACATCCTTCTACTAACCAAAGCTTTATTATTTATAGCTGACAAAATAAAAAGTAAATTCAGTCTGGTTAATTGGTACCACAAACTGTGCTCATCCTATATAAATCTAGAGCAGTAGTAGTGGAACTATGTAAGTCTTATAAGATGGAAAATCACACCTGTAATATTAGTCTAATTAAAAGCTATTATGAATGAATTAGTATTATTAACAATGTACATTGATTCATATATTTTAAACTGTTATATTCTCTTCATATTAATGCAAATTTTATATATAATTACTCCTTTATTTTCCTTACAGTTTCAACTGTCTTCTAGTCATCAGAGCTCTTTTTAACCTTCATCATTCTATTTTACATATAATTACTTCTTTATTTTCCTTACAGTTTTGACTATCTTGCAATCTTCATGAGAGCTCTTTTTAATCTTCACCATTCTCTTTTACTACAGAGTAATAATTCCATTTGGCTACTTAGCCTTGAACTCTGTAATGTAAGGTTCTTGTATTGATTCAAGTTCTGGAATCCTGCAGCATTTGATCTTCTTATGAACTCCTGAGAAATAAAGTCATTTGATTATTTTGATTTTTACTTTATACGTATCATTACATGGTTCCATTAGATTATCACTGTATGTAACATTTTTCTAACTTTTATTTCTACTCACAGTCATTCTGAACTAATAAAAAACATCTCTCTTTCTTAACTGCTGTAATTGTGGCAGTGGGTAATGACTGATAGGATATATGTAGGTAGTTTAATGCTGTGAAAGAAGGGCAGACTATAGAACTCAAGGTTCTTGGATTATGACTCAAGTTCTATCACTAGTGCTCAAACTTTTATGAACTTCTGAGCAGTTAACTATTCAATTTATTTATTTTTGCTTTGCACAGTTCAATGCAAGGTCTTTGGAACTCAGGGTCCATGGCTTCTGGCTCTAATTTTGTCATTTCTAATACTGGAACACTTTACAAACTCCTGAGAAATAAATCATTTAAATTATTTTATTTTTATGGGTGCTGTTTCAGACAATTTTTGATTTATACAACTAATGCATTCTATATCATTTTAATTACTTCTACTATTATATAATTCAAATGTTACAGTTTGTGAAATTTATAATGTATTTAGTATTTTAGGCGCTATATTTTTTATTAATAAAATTTAAAGGATTGATTCACAATCAATAATTTGGTAATTAGTAAAATTTGCATGTGCATATATGTTTATTTTTAGTTCTCAGTTTGCACTCAAATAAAAAATTTAAGTCATTGTTAATGTATGAATGATAGATATTTGTTATTTTTTCTTACATTGTTCCAATGGTGTAGTTGAGAAAAAAAATACATATTTCTAAAATGAATTGATCAAGTACTGCCCCCCCCCCATTATACTTATAACGACTTGATGGTCTTACATGGAAGGGTTATTGGAAATAAAAAATGAGTAAACTCTATATGGAGCAGTTAATAAGGGTCTTCTTTTCATTGCATTGTTCTTTATAAGATGTTATGCAAATCTATTAACCATATATTTAGAAGGCTAGTATAGTGCATTTTTATAGGATTTATTAATGAATCATACTTATACATATTTTTATTCAAAGACTGGTGGATTATAATTTTGCATAATCTATTACTGAATCTCATCTCCTACGTCATTTTGTTCTTAATACTTATCTTTTGCTTTACTCTCTTTTTATTTTTATTTCAATGGTATTTGTCTTAATATTATGATTAGTTTCTTACCTCAAAGTAAGCAAAAACACTACAAATATGCAAAACAACATTGAATTTATTAAAAAAACTATAATGATATTTATTAATTAATGCAGTACTTGAGTAATCAACTTTTCTCATGTGATGCGATGCACTATGGCTTCTCCTTTTTCAGAGTCAGGAATCTCTCAGTCACTGTGCCCAGAGAACCATGTTAGCCACCTTACTTTCCCTTTCCATTCTCCACTCTTACGTTTTTCCCATATTCTTCTCTATCCTGCTCCATTCCATTTCCACAACATAATCTTTGTCAACTCCATGACCTTTATATCTAAATCCTCGCTATCTTTTCTCAAACCCAGCATAAAAACCCAAGAACCCCATTTTTTATATAATCACTTTGTTTATATTTATTCTTCCACAATTTCACTATTTGTACCCTTTCTGCTTGTAAGCATTCACATTCAATTAATAGATTCCTAATATTTTTGATGCTTTCCTTACATAACTTGCAGACTAAATCACTCACATTCCTCCATTTATGTACATATTCTTTTGCTGCTAACGATCCTGTTTGAACCTTAAACAGTAAACTACTTTCTTTGCAATTATCATAAATGAACTAACATCCAATATTCTGTTTACTTTTATATATATTTAAACTCCTCCTTACTAGTTCTCCATCTCTCTAATTCTACTATTCCATTCCGTGCCACTATAACACTCAACATCCTAATACAATGATCCTACTTTTTGTATACGTATCTGACATAAATTCTTTATCTAAATCTTCTGCATACCATACTATCTTTCTCATCTATCTTGTTGCCTGTCCTTTACTCATAACCCAATTAAATACTATTTGGACTATTTTTTTATTATCCATAAATTGTAATCTACCGATCATTTTCATTTTGCTTTTTGCATCTCATACGGTTTATATCAATGTTCTGCCCTCTACTGTCAGAATTTCCCTTTCACACAAAAAATAAATTCACTTACAGTTGCTTTTACAGTTTTTGTAAGAATAATTGAATATGACAAGTCATATTGAGTGATCTTTCATTTATATTCATTATCCAACAAAGTCTCATTAATACATTAAGTAATTAAATTTCACAGACTATACAGAGGCAAACCTCTCCACACAGTAGCACCAATCAATGCACACCAGAGTAATTGATGGATGCAGGAAGATTTGTGCATAAAATCCCTATCTAGTACTCACCCCACATTCCCAGACTAGTTTCTATCTTGTCGCTTTCATTAGTGAAGAGTCTTGGATCTGAGAGCACTGCACCTGTGCAAGCATAAAGAATGGTGATCATGTGACATTTACAGGATATAGTTAAAAGTACATAGAAAAAAATTCAAAGAACCTGCTCACCTGATGATGGCAAATAACTGATAAATTCAACTAGTGTAAAAATTCAGAAGCCACTCATTAATTTGCCTTTAAGAAAAAAGTGGAGAAATCAGAAGGATTCTCATAGATAAGTTTATGAGTACTCTTGACATAATAGTCTAGTTAATGAGAGCATAATCTTAAAATTATTATTCACAAATAAAAAGGTCCAAAGTTCAATCATGATACTTGTTGTTCCTGGTCAGGTTAGCAATACCTAAAAAAGAAAGGAGATAGCAAAAGTTGTTATATACTAACCTATATGCTATTACTATCACTTGAAGGTATTTGAAAAGTTTAAATATAGTTTGAATACTAGTAAAATACCCTCATTACAAACTCTTAGAGAAACATTAATTGCCACTTATTTTAATACTCATTCCATAATTGGTTATTTACTCATAATGGGTTCTCAGCTAGATGATAAAACCTGATTGGTTGAAATGCATTCTAGCTGATACATGGGCTTTTTAGTATCTGCAATTACATATTCGACCTGTAGAGTAGCAATTGTTAATAGTAGTTATATAAACGTAGAAAACAATCAAAGGACATATACCAATCTTTGAAATGTTAAATTTAAAGCATATTTTTGAATATTACAAACTCATTGTAGTATGAAATAAATAACCTTAAATGCCCTAGATCATGATTTAAATGAACAGGAACTTTGACTACTTATTTAGTGGAAAGGTTCTGATATTTTTCCATAATCTGTATTTCAAAACATTTATTATATAAGCATTCAGATCATTTATTATCTGTGAAAGTAATGATTGATAACCTTTAAAATATATTATAATTTAAATTTATTAATCCCAGTTATTATAATGCTATTTTACCCTTAGGTTGACTCCTTCTCATCAACTGGCCAAAAATGATCATGATTTGTATGATGTTTAGAACATTAGTTAAGACAGGCAAAACTTACTATGTATATTGCCACACACAGCAAGCTAGAGTTATCAATGGATGCCAGAAAGCTTGTGCATAAAATCCCCATCTAGTGCCTACTCATCCATTATCTCCAGACTAGTTTCTGGCTTGTGACCTTCATCAGTGAGGAGCCTTGGATCTGAGAGCACTGCACCTAGATCTTAGGATCTAATGCAACCCTCCAGCAGCCACAAGCCAGAAACTAGTCTGGGGATATCGGATGAGTAGGCACTAGATGGGGATTTTAAGGACAAGCTTTCTGGCATCCATTGATTTACTCAACTTGCTGTGTGTGGCAATACGTATAGTGAGTTTTGCCTGTTTTAACAACAGTTATACACAAGCATAAGAAGTGGTGGTCATGTGATGTTTATTGGCATAAAACAATAGTTAAACCATAAATAAACCATATTATTAAGAATAAATTAATTTAATTAATGAAATAGTATTTTTAGTTTGATTAATGATTTAACCTGTTAATTTTCACACAATTTTAGGATATTTATATTGTTCCAATTTGATTTAAAAGTATCAAACTATCAGCATTCATAACTTTTACACCATCCATTTCAGATAAATACATACATGATTATTACTAATCATTTACCAGACTAGAGATTATTGTATACTATTAATCAATGATAAGACAATCTATTAGCACTTTTTATAATCATGTAAGAAACATTGTTTGGCAATTCTGACTGAACTAATTAAATTTTGTAGATTGTTTGATTTACATAGTAGAGATTATGATGAGTTATTCCTTTTTCAAAAATGACCAGTTAATTCCAAAATAAAAATAATTCTTCACATATTCATAATATTTATAATATGTGAAGTATATTAAAACCTTACAGTTTTGACTGTCCCGCAGTCATCTTCAGAACTTTAATATATAAATATATATGATTATACAAAAACATATTTTTTGTATATAAAACCAAATATAACATATATAAATTGATGTCTAGATATTAATATATTTGTATCTTTGAATGTATCTTGTTTAATGAGGTTTATTTAACTCCTTTGTATTAATAATTTCACTCTCTATAGTCAAGTTGCAATCTTTACTGTCTATATAAACATTAGACCCTAGATAAAAATGGATTTCCACCTTTATTGATTATTGGTTGCCTTGACAACAGATTGAGATTGTTGTCTGTTAATGCTATTGGTATTGTTTAGGTGTTGACTGCTTTCATGTATTTATATATGCAGATATAATTAAAATAGATATTGCTATAATGGTCAAATATTCAATATAATTTATTTGTCCATAATGTTGTCACAAACAGAAATAAATAAATAATTACTCAAACAAGATTGAAATAAACAATTATTAATAACTATATTTAAATATCTATCAAACCGGCTTTCATCTCCATTGAGACCTTCTCAAGATATTATATTATACAATTCAAATAACCAATTAACTATATATGTTTTAAAAAATATATGTTTAAAAATGCAATTTAATGTAAGTAATGCCCAGTAGATGGAGGAGATATAGTTAAAGGAGTATTTGAGAAGGTCTCAATGGAGATGAAAGCTGGTTCGATAAATATTATAATATAGTTACTAATAGTTTATTTCAACTTAATTTTGATTATTTGTTTAAAATATATATTATGTGCAGTATATTATGTCATAAAACTCAGCATATAACTCTATACCTTCAATTCTATAATTAATATTTATTAATTATAATATTGTGAATTTTTAAATAATTTTTAAATTTGTATGTATTTGTAGGAATGGATAATGAAAAGAATTATAGTGTGATTGAAAGATAGAGATATATAATTCTACACTATTTATGGAAACAATTTTGATTGTAAAGTGAAATTTGTAAAAAAAAATAAGTATGTGGAGGATTACACCATGTAAACATCACATGATCACCATTTCTTATGTTTTCTCATAACTATTATTAAAACAGGCAAAACTCTCCACATATAGTGCCACTCAGTGCAAGCTAGATTAATCAATGGATTCCAGAAGCTAGAAACTTGTCTGGGGATATTGGATGAGTAGGCACTAGATGGGGATTTTATGCACAAGTCTTCTGGCATCCATTGATTACTCTAGCTTGCACTGAGTGCACTATTGTATGGAGAGTTTTGCCTGTTTTAATTATGTGGAGGATTATTTATATATTAGAATCACCATTGTAAAATATTGCATAGTTTGGTGCAATAATAAAATGAGACTTTGGAGTCCAAGGTCCATGGTTGTAATTTTATCTGTTATGTCCAGGAATCTCCAAGCAATAAACTATTCAATTATTTTATCGACTTAAGCAGACTAGTTTTACTGCATCAAAACTGTTATATTTAATAAATCATTTGAGTTATCATAAAATTAATTATATTAATCTATAATTAATATTTTATAGTTTATTGTCTTTTTTAGACTTTGAAAGAAATTATAGTTTCCTTTCTATCAAAACATATTTCATCTTATTTTTTTTATTCCACATTGCAGCAATAGATTTTGTTTTTGTTTGGATCTTAAATATCTCTCTTTTTTAAAAACTTTTTTTAAGCTATTTTTTTTACTTTATATTTTTAAGTATTTTTTATTTAAACTGTTTTTTTTTTGTCTCAAAAATATTCAAGTAATTTTAAATACAAAACTTTTTTTGGCATTAACTTAGGAATGTGAGACTAGTGTGAAGAGACAGATCTGGAGTAAATAAGACTCATTTGCTTTAAAAAAAAAACAAAACTCATTTAATATATTTTTCATAGGTAAAAAATTATATGTTTACACATCCATGTGCGTACATAAACCCACAGGGAGTAGTAGAAAAAAAAAGCTTCTAACTAATTAAAACAAATTAATTGGTTGGGATGTCACATGACTTTCAACATTACAGAAATGAAAGTTGATCCAGCAAACTTTAACTTCCCTGTTAATATTTCTGGTGGTAATTTGATCCCTTTGATTGTATTTTGGTACTGCTTGCTTCTCAAGATCTAGAGATACTTCATAAACTTTATGAATGAGCTTGGAACGTTTTTATAATGCAATGAAATTCTTTACATGCCAACAAATCATGATTTTTTCTTGTGATGTGATGTGATGCACTGTGACTTCTCCTTAAACGGAGTCAAAAATCTCTCAGCAACTATGCCCAGAGAAACCTGTTAGCCACTTTACAACCAGCATCTACTTCAGCGCCATCTATTATAAGCTTGAATAATCAAAGTACATATCACCCTTCAAGAAACACTTGCAGTTTAGCTTCATTTTAATGTTTTAATACTAACAAGATAAGAGCTTGGAATTTAAAAAAACCCTAAAGCTTGAACTCAAGTCAGCTTGCTAGTATAGCCATATGGGCCTAAGACTAATAGTCATTGATTAGTCACAGTTTTGGAAAAGAGTAAATAGTATGAAATATTGCTGATAAAAGCGTAAATAATAACCTTTACATCAATCCTTTTAGAAAATTTTACAAGTTTATTTAGCCAGGGTTTGAATTCAGTCATAGGCTTAGAGGCAATCATTACCATTGCTCCATAAGGCTCTTCGCTAATAGAATCATATAAGTTTTTCTAAACAATTATTTTTTTATCCATTAATATTTATTGGTTTTTTTAATTGAACTTTATTTGGAATTCTAGTAATTAGATAATCAATATTTAAATCAATTTCTTTTTAAAATGACAAAATCACCTCCTATATACTTAATTTAATTGAAATTAAATAAATATTATGCCTTTTTTCCTACCCAAAATTATAATAAAGTAGGTGAATCTTGTTATTAAAACAGGCAAAACTCTCTATACGTATTGCCACTCAGTGCAAGCCAGAGTAATCAATGGATGCCAGAAGGTTTGTGCATAAAATCCCCATCTAGTGCCTCATCCAATATCCTCAGACTAGTTTCTGGCTTGTGGCCTTCATCAGTGAGGAGCCTTGAATCTGAGAGCACTGCACCTAGATCTTAGGATCTAATGCAACCCTCCAGCAGCAACCTTTTATCCCTACTTAATTACAAAACTATGAGACTTAAATTGAAAACACTATAATATTTTCAATCCAAGCTTATCAGCTTATATAATCATATAGGTCTGAACTCAGTTCAGTACTTATACATTTTGGTGTCTTTGGTTCTTTAATAATCATAGCCACCACTATCCTATTGTCTGGGGATATTGGATGAGTAGGTACTAGATGGGAATTTTATGCACAAGCCTTCTGACATACATTGATTACTCTAACTTGCACTGAGTGGCAATATGTATAGAGAGTTTTGCCATAAGCAAGCATAGGAAATGGTGATCATGTGATGTTTATAGGTGAATCTTGAATAGAACCTTCCTCCAACAGTAGTCAATATTAAAAGGAAATTATTTATTTTACTTCACAAACACTCTCTAAATAATTATAATTTACAGTATGATCTTGTAAAGCATAGAAATCTTAATTTTATATTAGTCAATTTTTATAATGACTAACAATAGATAATAATATGAGCATTTATTAAAACAGGCAAAACTCTCTATACATATTTCCACTCAGTGCAAGCCAGAGTAATTAATGGATGCCAGAAGATTTGTGCATAAAATCCCCATCTAGTGACTACTCATCCAATATTGCCAGACTAGTTTTTGGCTTGTGGCCTTTGTCAGTGAGGATTCTTGTATCTGAGAATACTGCACCTAGAGCATTTATTATAAGCAGAAAGATGAGTTTAGATGTGGAATTTTAAGACAGACTGTAATGCCCTGCTATTGCTTTCAACAAATTATGACATAGGAGATTTCAATTACTGCACCTAAATTAGCTGTATATAAATAATTAAGTTACTTAACTTATGGTATGGAAGTGAAACGTTGATTTCTTATTGGTACAATATTAAAACATTAGAAATGTTTTATTTAATGATGTTTCGTAAACTATTAAAATAGAATAAGCAAGATTATAAAACCAACCAATATATTTTCCCTCTTGCTGGATAATAAACAGTGCAAGACTTTCTAAAAGGTTGTTTTACGATGAATTTAAAGGAATAAGTTTCCATTTAAACTGTCAGGATTATTTTAAAGACATTCTAAAAAAGTGAAATATTGATTGTTTTTATTGGGAAGATATGGCAGAGAACAATTAGACAAGGTATTGAAATATTTCAGAAAGAAAAGTATTCTGCTAAAGAAAATGAAATAACATAAAAAAATAACAAATAAACAGAATAATAAATCTGCATGTTTTATATATGGATATATTTGTGGTTCACATCTTTTTATATTATCATTGCAAAATTTTATCTCTAGAGTAGTTTTTTTTTCTGGAGTCAGAATGTATGTACTAGCTTATGGGTGACTGCTGTATGTATATATGTATGTATGTATGTATGTATGTATGTATGTATGTATGTATGTATGTATGTATGTATGTATGTATGTATGTATGTATGTATGTATGTATGTATGTATGTATGTATGTATGTGTGTGTGTGCGTGTGTTAAATTGATAGAGTTCCCGTGTTTATAATGTAACAAATGTAGCTATTCTAGCAATAATTTATAACTTCATTGTTAATATTGTACAAAAATCTGAATATTCAATGGAGATATTATAAAAATGTTATAATATGAACAGCATTATTTATGCTTTTAAGAGTGGCACTTTTATTCTATCCAGAATTTTGAGAAATAAGGTTTGATAATCTTAGATTTATATGATTACACTAGCAAGTTGACTTAATTTTAAAACCTTAATATGTTTTTGAATTTTAAGTCTTGAGTTTATTAATATAAAAGCATTAATGGAAAATTTAGACTGCAAACGTCATTAAAGACTATCAAATGCTTAACATTGTTTTAAAATGCTTGAATCTGGATGGATTTTGTTTTTATGAAATAGCACTAAATTTGAGCCGTTAAAATAAGTTAAGTAGCAGCCAATAATCTTAGTGCTAAGGATCACGTGATAATAGTATCCTACTTAGTTAGACTGAGACATTAAATCAACATTGGTTCATGTTCAGTTACCATATTGGTGCTATCACTGGTTAAACAAGCAATATCTGAAGGAATTAGAAGAATATCATTTATAACATTGTGTTATATACTAGCCTACGTGCTATTACCAATAATTTAATGCATTTGAATAATTTAAATGAAGTTTGACATTTTTTTTAAGGACTTTTAATAATTAATATTAGAGAAAGAAAATAGTCCAACGTATAATTATTAATAAACACCATCATCAGAAACTTTCTAATAAACACTTTAATCCCCTGTTGCATAATTATTCAAAGTGGCCTTTGGACATAGAACTTAACGCATTTATATTTGATAAAATGTTTCCGAAATAAACAAAAATAACGGGAAATATCTCAACATTCGGCATGTATTATTAATATTTCCAAAAAAAAAAAAAATGTAAACAACATAAAAAGTAATATTTCAACATTTTACATAAAAGATATTTTAAATATAAAATTTAAATGCATTCTATTTATGCGTGTGCTTGCGAATTTATTAACTCAACTGACATTATTAGTGAATAAAAATTGACAAGCAAAAACATCCATTTATTATTAAGAAAAAGTTTTTGTTAACATTAAGAGATTGCATTTTTTGCTTATTTGCTAAATATAGTTTATTGTGTGTATATAAATAAAAACCCAGCAAATATCTTTACCCGCTTATATGCTTATCAATAGCAGTCGTATTTTTTAGATACTATAGATATAGTCTATTTAATATCTTGCCCATCTTAAATTATTTATTTTCTGCAGAAAGTATTCTGCCACTAGAGCGCAGATCAAACAGTTGACTTAGGAAAGGATTCTATCCCAAGGTGCATATACATTTTGCAATGTGATCATCTATCATTATTTATATATTAAATTATAACAATTTAATCTACAGATGCCAAAAAGAATGGAAGTAAAATGTAATTATTCCATGTAGTTGTATTTAATAAAAATAGATATATTGATTTTTGATGTTTCAGCATTACCAGTAAAAAAATGAACAGTTTTCTCTCCTGGCTGTTTGTTATCTAAGAATTAATGCAATTGAATTGATAAAAAATCAAGTCAGATGTCATATGACCTAATTTTAATAAAGCTCGTATTTACAACACTGACGACGCTAGATGCAGAAAGCGCGGTCTGGGATTGAGGGTATTTTTGAAGCTTGTTAAGAGTTTGTTTTACGTACTCTCCATATAAGAATTAATGCATATGTGATTTAATGATATAATTTAGCTATTCATATAAAACTCTTAAGATGCTAATGTGTCTGGACTATGAGTTTAAGCATGAAATCTGACAGTATATTTCTTACTTAAAAACTTGATGAAACAACTACAGTAACATTTAATTCTATATTAAATTGATTAAAAACTGTGCTACTGGAACATTCGAAATCAATCAAACTGGGAATGGCAGGAAATACACGAGTTGCAAAAATGTATTCAAGTGATTTTCAAGATTTCATAATGGCAGGAAGAGCAATGAAGATAATCTAGGAAGAAAGTGTAATTCATGACCACTAATGCATTAAATCTTTTATGATAAATAAATAAACCACTAAACATCACATGGTCACCATTCTTTATGCTTACACAAGTTGTTTATACAGAGACAAAACTCTTCCATACAGTAGTGTCACTCAGTGCAAGCCAGAGTAATCAATGGATGCAGAAGGGTTGTGCATAAAATCCCTATCTAGTGTCTGCTCATTCAATATCCCCAGACTGGTTTCTAGTTTGTGGCTTTCACAGTGAGTAGGCTTGGATCTGAGAACACTGCATCTAGATCTTAGGATATAATGCAACACTCCTGCAGCCACCTTTTACTTTTTAGCTAACTATAAAGCTCTGAATACAAAATGAAAACAATAATGTTTTCAAGCTGAGTTCATTAGCTTGTATAATTGTATAGATCTGAATTCAGTTCAGCATCCATACCCACAACCACCATAATCCTATTGAGCAGGATTGATATTAAACCAAGCTGTTTTCACAGAGGCAAAACTCTCCATACTCAGCACCACTCAGTGCAAGCTAGAGTAATCAATGTATGCAGGAAGGTTTGTGCATAAAATTCCTAATCTAATATTTACTCATCCAATATCAGACTAGTTTTTAGCTTGTGGCTTTCATCAGTGAGGAGTTTCACTGATAAAAGCCACAAACTAGGAAGTAGACTGGGGATAATGGATGAGCAGGCACTAGATAAAGATTTTACACACAAATCTTTCTGCATTCATTGATTATTTTGGTTTGCACTAAGAGTTTTGCCTTTGTATAAATAAAATAAATTATGTTGCTATGAAACACACGCCTTCATTGAGAGATGAGGATACAGAAAGTTTTGAGAGAAAAGCAATCTTCTTTCACTAGACAAATGGTGCATATCTGGATTGAAAATAGTGATAATTTCAAACCTAATAAATAATTGAAAATAATAATTAGGACATTTACCTGAGTAGAGTGACATCATAATTATGAATGCGATAAGATATCTTATTTTGCCTTCATGATCATAAACAAAAATTATCAACAGCACATCTCATACAAATCTTAATATCTGTAAAAATATGAACACTAAAAATAATGTTTTTTTTCCATATGCCAAAGCATCGGCCAGGAAGCGAACCCGTGACAACCGACTGCAAGCAACTGCTTGCTTGCAAGGCAGCTGCATTGACCTCTCGGATACCAACACTTGACTAATTCCAATTTAAATAAAGATAATTTTCAAATTTGTTCAACTGTAGGAAAGTAGTTAACTTTAACAAATCTCATAGTATTTTCTTTTCATTAAAAGAAAGGGACAATATTATCTTCTATGAATTTTAAAAACATGATACTCAATTCCCCAGTGCATTCAGCAGCAGCATAATAGTATATCTATATAGGCATAAGATGAATAATCACTGATTATGGATAGTTTCAGAGAAGAGTAAATAAATAAAAAGTTTTACAATTTGGGATGATTTGAACCCAGTCATAGGCAATGCAGATAACAAGGCTCTTTCACGGAATAAAATCATATAAGTTTTTCTAAACACTGCTAAACAATTACCATCAATATCTATATTTAATCGATTTGTCTTTAAAATGACAAAATCACTCTCTATATACCTATGCCTCACTTCATGTGTAATTCATAATCCAAATATATTAGTGCTTTAAATCTTTTATAATAAATGGATATCCTATGTTCCTATGTGACACATGCCATTGACTTAGGGATGGCATTATAGAAAACTTGGAGAGAGATGCAATCATATTTTTACCAGGACATACTGTGCTAGTCTGGGTTTAAAATATGATAATTCACAGTGCTTGTAATGTTGATATCATAATTATGAATGCAGAAAGATACCTTATTCTGCACTCATGATCACAAACAAACACATTATCAACACATTTCATATATATATCTTAATCTTTGTAAATTATAAACATTAAAAATATTGTATTCCAATTTAAATAAAGCAAAATTGTGCAATCATAGAAAATTGGACAATCTTTAGAGATCTCTTAGTATTTTATCTTCCTTTAAGGAAATTATCCTCTATGAATTTTAAAAACACAATGATAAATCTTCCAATGTATTCATTAATAGCATTCCTCATTAATGCATGCTGTATAACTCTGTAAAATACACAAAACCTGTAATATCTTTTCTATTGATTGGTGTTCCTAATTTTAACAATAAAATCATGTGACAATGCAATTGCATATCCATTGCACCCAAAAACTTTTTGTAATATTTTGACAATGTACTTAGCCATGCTACTCATAAAGAAATCACTAAAAAAAAGAATGGTTCATTTCTTGGCATTTCATAAGTTTGAGCACTGGAATTAACAAATATGGACCATGACCCATGGACACTGATCTCCAGAGTTTGTCACTCTAGCATTACACCTAACCACCCAGAACCTATAAATATTTGAACAGTTTATCACTCAGAAAATACTAAAAGTGATAGAATTGGGCCTTGATCCAGGGACCTTGATCTTTAGAGTTTATCACTCAGAAGCTACTAAAAGTGATAGAATTGGGCTTTGATTCAGGGACCTTGATCTTTAGGGTTTATCACTCAGAAAGTACTAAAGTGATAGAATTGGGCCTTGATCCAGGGACCTTGATCTTTAGGGTGTATCACTCAGAAGCTACTAAAAGTGATAGAATTGGGCTTTGATTCAGGGACCTTGATCTTTAGGGTTTATCACTCAGAAGGTACTAAAAGTGATAGAATTGGGCCTTGATCCAGGGACCTTGATTTTTAGGGTTTATCACTCAGAAGGGTACTAAAAGTGATAGAATTGGGCCTTGATCCAGGGACCTTGATCTTTAGGGTTTATCACTCAGAAGGTACTAAAAGTGATAGAATTGGGCCTTGATCCAGGGACCTTGATTTTTAGGGTTTATCACTCAGAAGGGTACTAAAAGTGATAGAATTGGGTCTTGATCCAGGGACCTTGATCTTTAGGGTTTATTACTCAGAAGGTACTAAAAGTGATAGAATTGGGCCTTGATCCAGGGACCTTGATCTTTAATGTTTATCACTCAGAAGGTACTAAAAGTGATAGAATTGGGCCTTGATCCAGGGACTTTGATCTTTAGAATCTGCTACTCTATTTATAAGATTAATATAACTAAATGGTTTATTGCACATGAGTTTGAATATGAGAGGTGACAAAGCTGGACTATATTCTCTAGACTTTCAGCTTCAGATTACTCATTTTATCATTGGACCAAACTATGCAGGTCAAATAAACAATTGAACTATTCATTGTTTAGAGGTTTATAAGAAGTTTGAATATTGGAAACAATGGAGATGAACTGTGAATCGATCATTTTTGATTTCCAAAAGTCTGTCATTTTAGTCTTCATCAAACAATTCAGAATGAATCAAATGGTTTATAAGAAGTTCAAGCACTGGTAGTAGTAAATCTAGACTGTAATCCATAGATTTTGAATTTGAGAGACTATTGTTCTATAATTGCATAAAACCATCAAAATCCTGCAACTTTATATTTGTAAAAATCCCACATAGATCACCTTAGCATATATTGATTTTTATTACCTCTTATTCTATGTTTTTTTAAAAAGATTATTAATACATTTTATTTTTTTATTGCCAGTATTATAATTTCTTTCTTATAAAGTTTATCCATTTGTATTTTGATTTTCCCATTATAATAGTACTTTGAAATTAAACACATCACACTTCAAATCTTTCTTCTTTCATGCATATATAATCAATTAGTTATAAGATTGTTTAATTTAGAATCGGCTATTAATAATATGTACCTTAAAGTTATATTTAGCAATCTTATTAATAATATTCATCACCTACAGCCAAACAATAAATATTTATCATTTAAAATGAATTTGGAATAAATGCAATTAGTTTCAAGCTATATTCTTTCTATATACCACCAATATATTTAGAACTCAGAATATATTTTTAGGTTAATTGCAATTTCAGGTTTGACAAATAAACATTGTTCATATTATTACAATCTTTCAGAAATTTAATTTTTCTAAAAATTATTTGTTCACTCATTGTTTTACAGGCACATATATACTATAATATAAGGGATTTGAACACAGACCTTCAAGCTTTCTTCAGCCATTCACTCTAAAACACATACAACCAATACACACGATCACACATGTAAAAAATATAAATGATCTTCCAATATACATATTTCATGCTAAAACAGCATTCATCAGTCAGCCCAAATCATCTTTCACACACATATATAATCAGTGCTCAGTTTATATTAAGATATCAAATCTTCAAACTTTAATGGGCAGGCTTTAATCTATCCCACTCTCTAACTTTTCAGCCATTTATACCATTGAAAATCTGATGATGGAACACCCAAATCCCTTATTAATGCCAATATTATTGTCATGCCCTCATTGACTTTA
This sequence comes from Epiperipatus broadwayi, assembly GCA_028023455.1. Taxonomy (NCBI): domain Eukaryota; kingdom Metazoa; phylum Onychophora; class Udeonychophora; order Euonychophora; family Peripatidae; genus Epiperipatus; species Epiperipatus broadwayi. Next base: position 239,206 of record JAQFVV010013092.1, on the reverse strand, counting down.
AGTCACTCTGACTTCTCATGTCCATTTAAATACACAGAAGATGTATATGTATGTGTAGGGGATGATGATTTGGACCAACTGATGAGTGCTGGTTCAGCATGAAATATATATTAAAACATTTCCCCCATTTTGATAGATCTGGTAGGCCTTCTTTTACTCACTGTAAATTTGCTGAAAGTTAATCAAGTTATGAATACAGAAAATATTAATATTTTGTTCATATTTCTAAAAACATAGCTATATTTCCTGATTAACTGGACTACCAATTATTTAGACTTATCCTAATGGTGGAATCAGCTTTTATTTCTTTTTATAAGGGTGCCAGGATTCATGTAAGAATCCGCTGAAATCTGTCGCATCACATCTTGAAAATTTAAAAGAAAAATGTTTTTAAAAGAATTGGTATCATATTTTACCATAACTAGAGTTATTTTCTAGATGTTATTATTCCTGGAGCTTAGTCAACACATATTGACAAAGGTAAATTATATTTTCGATACTTTAGTATTTTTCTTGTATTATCACAAAGACGTACTATTCTAATCTTCTGATCTTTACGATAACATCTCCTAGTGATTTCTGGACAATTATAATTGATAATATTTGTTCAGAAATCATGTGGAGACATTATATTAAAGATCGAAAGATTAGAGTAGTGAGTCTTCGTGATAATACATCATAGCAATAAAAGGTAGTAAAGAAGCAAACCATTTGGTAAAAATCGGATGCCATGTTTGTTGTTTCTGAAAAAAAAAATTAATATAAAACATGTAATAACATTGGTAGACATAGCAATAATAATAGTAAAGAGTACATCTAATAGCAAGAATAATACTAAAGAGGCCAACCGGTAAAAATAGCAAAAATAGTACAAAATCCATTAGACATAGCAAGAATAATACTAAAGAGGACATCTAATAGCAAGAAAAAATACTAAAGAGGACACACGATAAAAATAACAAAAATAGTAGTAAAAAATCTAGTAGTCATAGCAATAGTAATATTAAAGAGGACATCTAATAGCAATAATAATACTAAAGACACCAACCAGTAAAAATAAAAAGAATAATACTAAAGAGAACGTCTAATAGCAAGAATAATACTAAAAAGGACATCTAATAGCAAGAATAATACTAAAGAGGCCAACCAGTAAAAATAGCAAGAATAATAAATACTAAAGAGAACATCTAATAGCAAGAATAATACTAAAGAGGCTAACTGGTAAAAATAGCAAGAATAATACTAAAGAGGACATCTAATAGAAAGAATAATACTAAAGAGGCCAACTGGTAAAAATAGCAAGAATAATACTAAAGAGGGCATCTAATAGCAAGAATAATACTAAAGAGGCCAACTGGTAAAAATAGCAAGAATAATACTAAAGAGGTCATCTAATAGCAAGAATAATACTAAAGAGGACATCTAATAGCAAGAATAATACTAAAGAGGCCAACCGGTAAAAATAGGAAGAATAATACTAAAGAGGCCAGCCAGTAAAAATAGCAAGAATAATACTAAAGAGGAAATCTAATAGCAAGAATAATACTAAAGAGGACATTTAATAGCAAAAATAATATGAAAGAGGCCAGCCGGTAAAAACAGCAAGAATAATACTAAAGAGGAAATCTAATAGCAAGAATAATACTAAAGAGGACATTTAATAGCAAAAATAATATGAAAGAGGCCAACCAGTAAAAATAGCAAGAATAATACTAAAGAGGACATCTAATAGCAAGAATAATACTAAAGAGGCCAACCGGTAAAAATAGCAAGAATAATACTGAAGAGGACCTCTAATAGCAAGAATAATGTTAAAGAGGACATCTAATAGCAAGCATAATATGAAAGAGGCCAACTGGTAAAAATAGCAAGAATAATATAATACTAAAAAGGACATCTAATAGCAAGAATAATACAAAAGAGGCCAACCAGTAAAAATAGCAAGAATAATACTAAAGAGGACATCTAATAGCAAGAATAATACTAAAGAAGCTAACCGGTAAAAATAGCAAGAATAATACTGAAGAGGACATCTAATAGCAAGAATAATACTAAAGAGGACATCTAATAGCAAGAATAATCTTAAAGAGGACATCTAATAGCAAGAATAATATGAAAGAGGCTAACCGGTAAAAATAGCAAGAATAATACCAAAGAGGACATCTAATAGCAAGAATAATACTAAAGAGACCAACCAGTAAAAATAGCAAGAATAATACTAAAGAGGACATCTAATAGCAAGAATAATACTAAAGAGGCCCACTGGTAAAAATAGCAAGGATAATACTGAAGAGGACATCTAATAGCAAGAATAATACTAAAGAAGACATCTAATAGCAAGAGTAATACTAAAGAGAACATCTAATAGCAAGAATAATACGAAAGAGACCAACCGGTAAAAATAGAAATAGTAGTAAAAAATTCGGTAGACATAGCAATAATAATACTAAAGAGGACATCTAATAGCAGAGGACATGTAATAGCAAGAATAATTTTTATTTTAGCAAAAACTATATCAAAAAATGTTAAATAGGTACTGTCAAATATATATATATAAGACATTAACTTAAAAGTTGATTTAAAGCAAAACTGCAAAAATTTAGTAAAAAAAAAAATGTCTCTAAAAGTCCAAAAAAATGTTAAATAGGTACTGTCAAACATATATATAAGACACTAACTTAAAAATTGATTTAAAGCAAAACTGCAAAAATTAGTACAAAAGACAAAAAAATATGTCGAAAAGATATTATTAAGAAATGAAATAAAAATTACTTATGAAAAGTGATCACTGGGGTGGACTGAATTAGCCTATATGATGCAAAATGGCACTAAAGGGATCATTTTCATAGAGGCGTCTCCACATAAATTCTGTCAAATACAAATCAAGGTGTTGGCACACCATCCCTCTATATTTTTTATTATGCCACTTCATTAAACCCCACAACCTTTCAATATGTTGTGTGTGAACACTGGTCATGGGGTCTACAAAGTTATAGGTGTGATTGACTCTATGATGATCATATACTGGGTCTGCCAATTCTTCACTTTTGTAGCCTTTCCAGCAATCACTATAAATGGTAGAGCCTTCTTGAACATTTTCCAAAATGGCTTGCATGAGAGTGGCCATGCTTCAGTCATGAATGGCTGTTATAAAGCACTCATTAGTCTCTCTGCAGATACCTCCAAATATCCACAGTTGTGGAAGTACTCTGCCAGGATTATTTTTCCACTTAGAGAATAGACTATCTATCTTGACGATCGTGTTAGGACCGCCAATTTTATGTTTCTCTAGGCATAGTAATCTCCATGTGCATACTTCCCGAAAGTAATTATTCCATCTACTACTGTTTTATCAGCCATGTTTAACTGTTCCACACAAAAAGTTATGGATATTAGTTGTTTCGCCCAGCAATATATAAAACGCAGAGCTGTGACAAAAGAAATTTTGGAGCCTTGGAACCACATTCCTTTTCTTATCGGTTTTTTTAAGCAACCCTTCAGATTACAGTGCCCCTGTTTCTCTGAGTTATGTATTTTTTTATTTCATGGCCATTTTCACATAATTTAACATTTGAAATAATCCCATGATTTTGGAAATAACTTATGGCTTCCTCTTCAGAATCCGATAAATCCCACAGGTTAGTAGTTTCAGCCATTCCAAATTATAATGTCAATTACAAAAACACAAAGTATTAATCTCAACATGCTAAAAAAAACATTAAAAAAAATCAAACTTTCAATAACTTACAGGATGCAAAATAATTGTATGGAAAATCACAAAATGGGCGCAAAATCTGTAAATTCAAAAAATATTATAGTATTAGTCTAGAAATGGTCAAAAAGAAAAAAATCAAATAATCCAACTTTAAGAAACGTACATCAAAAAAATCTCTGAAAAATATTAGAAAATCTCAATATAAAAGTCTGAAAAATAGTACACAAAATGGATGCAAATTTGTAAATTCAAAAAATATTATAGTATTAATGTAGAAATGGTCAAGAAGAAAAAAAATCAAATAATCCAACTTTTAATCCAACTTTAAGCAACTTACATTAAAAAAATCTCTGAAAACAATCAAAATCTGAATGTCAATATAGAACTCTAAAAAATATCAAATAAATCTGAAGAATGTCAAAAATCTCACAAAAAAATCTATGAAGTGACTCCATTAACAGCATATTCACAAAAGACAGAATGAAAAAATTTGACATGCTCTCTCAACTTAAATCTCACGAGTCACCACATCTCGTGGATCACTACGATAAAAAACTACCATTCCCGTAGATTAGTTATGCCAGTGTCTTCATTGCCATGACAACATTTATCTAATCTTTGATAAAATCTTACCAGCAAAAACATGCTAAGTATAATATGTCATAGCTTTTAAAATATGAAATTACCATATTTTCAAATCTTACTAAACTAATATTAAGAAATTTAACTAATATTAATAAATTCAATAATAATCATCAATAATGTACAAGGAAAAGTTTGTATTAGAAATAAATATTTTATTCCAACAAATTAAAATGTTTAAAGAGAAATTACTAATTAATTAAAACTGGAGAGAGCACACGCTAATCCAGATATGAATCCATTAATAAAAAAATAACAGTTAAACAATTAAAAAGTTCTTGGGTAAACAAGAGTCTCTTGATCAATAAAATTAAAGTCTCTATCAGGATTATTTTAACCTTTTTTTTAAAGAGTTGTTTGCAAACTTTAAGTCACAATCAGGAAAAGTTTATCTTAGCTTACTGGTAAGTTTAGTGAGTTCACAAAACTTGTAGATTACTATGCATAGTTTTTTTTTGTGGGAGAATGAGCTCGACCATTGGTTATAAGTTGATCTTGGTCTATTCTACTGGTCAGTCATGAAAGCTTTTCTGTTGTCCATCTTCAGGAATGATATCAGCAAAAGCCCCAGCCCACTCCAACTTGCAGAATTATTTCAGTGTAGAATGATCCTGGATATATTTTTTTGTTATCCAAGACCGACCATAGGAAAAACAGACAAAACAAGACCCTGATCAAACTGGTCTTTTCCTTTTTATACTAGAAGCCCAGTTTTCAGACTTCTGTGCATGTTATTATCATGGCGTTTAGGTTCATAATCTTGTACATTCTTTATCATTTTTCAATTACAAAGTTCTCTTTTTTATTAAGTCTTTCGGCCATTTTTAATTAGCTAAAATATTTTTCTTTTAGCTTATCTCCAATTTTTTACTTTTATTTTTAATTAGATAAAAAAAATATGGACAAAAAATTTAACTTTCAGTGTACGTTTTAAAAAAATTATACTAATAAAAAAAAAATATCTAAATTTACTTTTGGTTGTATGAAAGAGAATGGATGGCGGAAGGAAGCTTGAAATTCTGTCAAATCCCCTATATTACATCCAAGCTTCAGTTATATAAATTATATGGAAATAATTGAATGGTGGAGTTATCCATTTATAATTAATCAATTAGAAAGCACTCAACTGAGAATAGGAGATAATGAAAGCCAACTGTCCACCAAGCCAAAATTTTAAAGTGAAAACTACCAGGTTGATTGCACTCAAAATGAGGATCCTCTTTTGAAGACCACTTAAAGCACTGCCATTTATTTATAGGTGTAAAAATCAAAGTATAATAAACCATTCAATTTTCTTACCACTCCACTGATAGGCTTTGTATTGTGATAAAATGTTTTTAATGGATTTAACATCTATTAAAAATATATCACAATATATATATAATGTTCTGAGATTAACTCATTGCAAGTGTTTAAATATAATTAAATATTATTCTAGTGCTAATATATAACAATATAAGTTAAAGTTAAGAGAGACAGCTCTTTAATTTCTTCCTCTTTCATATATCAGGAAATTTTTTTAAAACTTTTATAAAAAGAGTTTTTTTTTCTTTTATTATTTTTTTTCCATTTTTAATCTCACTAGTAATGATTTAATTCTATGAATAAAGTTAAAACATGAAAACAAGAAAAGATTATATTCTGCTGGACAGAATATTAAAATGTAGAATTTCATCTCTTTGATATATGGATTTATTTATGGGCTTACCACAACAACTGGGGAAGATCACTCTTTCTTTTTTAAGTTATGCTGTTAGTAATTTTAAGACTATCTTATACTATGTAAATCTTTTTTGGGTAAAAGCCTGAAATCCGGGCACGGCCATGGCCTTACAGGCTAATACAACATTTACATATTGGTATTAACCCATTGAGCTAGGCCACTTTACATGACATTGCACAAAAATATTACGGCCTGTTTTGTGCTTCGAAGCTATTTACGTGTATTCGTTCTATTCATAGCTGATTACCTTATTGCTTGAGGGTGTTTAAATTTCAAGGTGGTACGACTTTTTCAAATCTCCGTAATAGAGTAATGTCATTTCGATTTAAAAAATGTTGTTAATTATTAATAATTGTCATATGGTCCTCATTCTTCTTGAAAAAAAAGGTTAAATGTAAAAAATTGGCAAAGTGTATGTTCGAACAGGCTTCGACAAAGCTCACACACTAAGTCACATTTCAGTGGGGGGGGGATATTCGAGCCCACTAAAAGGTCTGAGACGAACGTGCAATTTTTGAAACTTTTCTTTAGAATTGCCGAGTACAGAAAGTGTGTGAGATTGTGTTGTTTTTTTTTTTGTCAGGCACACGTAATGTCCACTTTTTATTACAGCAATAAAATCGAATAAATAATTGTAAAAAGTCCAAAGTTTGTGTCCTTTTTTGTTGTTTTTTTTTTTACATTAGAAATTGACAAGTATTTGAATTCAATTTTTTGCAGCAGGGTTAAAATAAATGAGAACTTTGGTTGACTTTTTGTTAAGAATAACAAATTACGAAATACACCCCACCCCCACCCCCAAAAGCAGTTTATTGTAGAAGGCTAAAAAAAAAAAAAGGTAATTCGAACAAAATAGAAATCAAAGTAAAAAGTGAGAAAAAGTTGTTTCAAAAAAAGGTAAATTCTTGACTTTTTGGTTACAATTGTTTTTCCGAGTGTGTGGGGGTGGGTGTTTGAAAACAATTTTTTAATCGGCAAAAACACAAAAGTAAATTTTGATTTAATAGTAAGAAAAACAATTACATCAACCAAAAAGAAATCAAAATTCAAAACAAGTCCCAAAGTTGATTCGCTTTTTTCAGCGCTGTTAAAATAATTGACTATTTTTGTTGCCTTTTTGTTAATAATAACAGTATGAATCCCCCCCCACCTGCCCCCCCGCTCAAAAAGCTGTTTCTTGTAGTAGCCCCCCCCCCAAAAAAAAAGGCTAATTCAAACATAATCTAAATCAAAGTGAAAACAAGTTGTGTTTTTTTTTTTAAAAAAGTAAAATTAATAATAATAAGAAAAACCATTTAGTCAAGCCAAAAAAAAAGAAAGGTAGAATTAAGTTCTAAACAAGTCGCAAATAATTGTATTCTATTTTTTCGGTGGTGGGATTCAAACAAATTTTTTGACGTCATGAAACGGTCCGAATTTTTCAAATGATAAAAAGAAAAAAAATACAATTAGCAAAATTTGTTGAAAAAATGTCAGTCAGATTCCAAAAACCCCCACAAAAAGTAACGGAAATGAATATCAAAATGTGTTTAATAATAAAGAAATCATGTTCTGAATGAAATAAAAATTATTCATTTAATCAATATTAGAAAAAAAAAAAAAACCTTGTTGTCTAAAAAAAGAAAAAGTTGCAGCGCCCAGTAACATTATATTTCATTGATTTTGTCTAGCATCAACGCTCCAAGTGGCTTTGCCCGGATTTCAGGCTTTTACCCTTTTTTGTATTAAAATATTAACATTAGTCATAAAATTTCATATTTAAAGAAAAGAAGGAAAATTACAGTGTTACAGATTAATATTGTATATAAATCAATAAACCAATCTTGATTTTATATGACTATTATAAAAAATATAAGTATATACTTACATTTTTTATAATAGTCATATAAAAACAAGATTTAAAAATAAGTTGGTGTATTGATTTATAAATATTGAAAGTTATGAACTATTTTTGAAAGGAAAACAATGAAGATGATATTTTAAAATTGTAGATTAATAATGATATAAATTTTATTATTACGTAATAAATAAGAATTGACTGTGTTCATATATTGTAATGTGCTGACGCTAGAAGTCTATTTAATTATACAGTATTTAACATTTTTACCAATTACAATGATTTAATATCAAAACATTACATATAAATATTGAGTACTGTAAATTCTTCTTCATATGGAAAACCATAAATTTACAATGACTAATTCACTGCTCAATAATTAAAATTTAATGAACAAATCGAATATTCACAATCTAGGTCAAAACAGCTTTTATAAATAAAAGATAGATTCTATTTTTTATGCTAGTCTAAGATATTTAAAAAGACGAATGATAACACATGACTGTAACAGATTGCATGAAATACGTATATTGGTGATTATTTATCTTTATACGACATGTGTGGGATCAAGTGTACCAGCGGTATGAGATAGCATGTGTGGTTGAGGGTCATGTGAAAGTCTGAATTCAAACCCCTATATATTACATATATGTGCAGGTATGAAAAAGCCTGCATGGTAGAAAAAAAAACCATATTTCTAAAAGCTTTAAATAAACTCCATTCAATAGGAAAAATTAAATCATTTTTACAACCTTTCAAATAAGCTATTTTGTATTTGAAATATAATAAGTCATAAATTGTCAATAGCTAGCTCATTGCTACATGTAATTTATAACTTGACAACCAAAGCTTTATAAATCAATAGAAAAATTACAATCTGTTGTCAAGGTACCCTCTATTGATAAAGGATGAATTTTATCTTTTCCCCTTGATTTAAGATTTATACAATTGTAAAATTTAGTATCACTCTTTGTTTATTTAAACATTTCAGACCAGGATAAAAATGTATTCTTTTTTTTATATATAGATTGTCTTGAAAACAAGTTGCAGATATTTTAATTTTGGTTGTTAAGTTCTAAATTGCACGTGGAAAACAACTAAAGACATTTTATGATTTATTATATTTAAAGTATTAAAAAGAACTTGTTTGAAAGATTATACAATTGATTATTTAATTAATATTTTATTTTCAAGCAATTTATCTTTACCTTTTAATTGAGACATATAAAAATCTCAATCTGTTATAAAAATGTGATATCATTTTTTGTTTATTTAATATCCACAGACCAGAATAAAAAATAAAATCCAACTTTTATTCATAGAGCTTGCATTGACAAGAGATTGTTTATACTCTATTGATTTATTAAGCTTTGATTAACCCAAATATCAAAAAATAATCCAGTTCAACTTTAATAGCATTTATACATAATTGCTTTACAACAATAAACAAAAGATGGTACCACCTTAAATTTGCTTGTCAAAGATATATAAGAATATTGTATATTTAATGAAGTATAAATAAGTATAAAATTTCAATTGAGCTATAATTTAAATTGTAAATTGAAGTCTAAATTTAAACGAGAAAAGCAGAACACATATTTATTCCTTTAAAATTTTTTGAACGACTACTTGCCCATTTAGAGATATACAGAAAAGCTACCCCACAAAACATATAAAGAACTATTCCACTCGCGTCAATAAACCACACTGGACATGATTTAGTTTGTGCTCACGGCCATTTTGAAATCCAACTGATAAATTATATAAATGTTGAATTAAAGTACTTTAAATTCATATTTTAGAAATTATAAGCTAGTAAGAATAATATGCTTTATTTTATTAGGATTTTTTTTTTAAAATTTACCTTCATAAAATATTTGAAATATGAGGCACAAAGCACTGGAACATGTAAGGAGGGGAAGAATGATTTGGCCAATATAAAATATTGGGTCAAAAGTTACAGAAGTCTGATCAAACCAAGCGTATAATTTCCAAATATTACAAGATTATACTATATGCCCATATGAAATTAAGCATATTATTTTTACTAGCTTATAATTTCTACAATATGAATTTAAAGTACTTTTATTCAATATTTATGTCATTTATCAGTTGGCTGGTCTTTAGATTTCAAAATGGCCATGAGCACAAACCAAATCAGCTCAACTAGAGTACAACTTATTTATAATTGAATAGCAATGACTAGAAATTGTTGGTTGTTATTTTAAATTAGCTTATCAAAGATATAAAAAGCAATGTATATTTAAACAACTATAAATAATTATGACATTTAATTAGCCGAAATATAATTAAGATTTCAAATTAAATGGTCTACATTTTCAAGTCATTGCTAAGCAATTATAAATAATTGGCACAATAGTTGAAATAAATTGCTTATTGATATGCAGATGAGATAATTTTTTGTATATTTTCTTCAGTTAACAGTACGCAATGATATGTTTAAATATCTAAAAAAAAGTTGATTTTCATTTGCTTCGATTTTATCTTGTGACAACATTATTTAAACAATTAAATGGCAGATAAAAAATGGATAGACAAATTTATATCTGTTTGTATTGAATTTTGATTAGATAAAAATGAATTCATATCTGTTCATAATAAACATTGACTAGATGAAAGATAGATTCATATTTGTTTATAGTAAATTTTGACTGAATAGAAGATGGATATATATATGTCTGTTCTTAGTAAATCTTGCCTGAATAAAAGATAGATTTAAATCCCTTCTTAAAAAGCTTTGACTAAGCAAAAATTGATTCATATCTATTCATAGTAAACTGCTGAATTCATATCCCTTTACAGGAAACTGGTTAGATCAAATGAGGATTTATATATGATCATAATAAATTTTATCTAGGTGAAAGGTTGATTCATATACATTCATACTTGGATTCATATCTGTTCATAGTAAACTTTAATGAGGCTGAATCTGAATTAATATCTGTTCATAGTAAATTTTGACTAGATGAAAGGTGAATTTATATTTTTTCATAGTAAACTTTGACTAAATGACTAGTGGATTCATATCTGTTTATAGTAAACTTTGATTAGATGCTGTGAAGATGATGCTGAATTGTAAATATTGGCATGGTGAACATGAGATATGTGTGTATATATAATTTAAATAAAAATAAATTAACACTTCTGTAAGTTATAAATAAATAACTCATATATTAGTAAATGATAAAAAATAGAGTAATTCATATATCTTTTAAAATTTTGATTGCTACCAACTTTTTTTTATTGTTGTCACTGAAATTAAAGAATGGAAATTATATATTAATCTGATTTAGATAAGAAATAATTATTTTGAAATATCTGCATCAAAAGCTTAAGAATAGATAGATTCACCCTTAATTCTCTATTGTTTATTGATATGGGAATGCTATTTATCCATAGCTTACCAAAGAATTAATTAACTTACTTTCATTGAAAATGATATAGATAAAGCTAAATCTATCTGATGTTTTCATTTGTAAATTAATACCCAGTTAAGTTATATAAAGAAGTTACTAAAAAAAAAGCAAAAAAAAAACCTCTAGAACTGGCTTACATTAGGCTAACATATAATTTCCATTAGTCACTTTCAGAAATATGAGCAAATAAAAGTATGTAATGATTAAAGCTTAATGGATAAGTGATTTCTATTTTTTTTTTTTTATCGTTTACGTATGAAGAAATCAACTGACTTCCATTTGAATGTCATATATTTTATGCTATGCCTGTTTGATACATATATATATATATGTACATAATATTGTAATTGTATTAATCTTTACAATATTTGAAATATCAAAATATAATGATTCATCTTAAGTATAAAAGCAGTGTGGTGGTTAATCGAAATGACATTGCCATATAGAAAGTTAAAGTCACCTAATCATTCCTAAAACATTTATTTTTTTCCGATTCCATCTAAATTAGCCTTAGACACAATTTTATTTATAAAAAGAATACATCTGCAAGAAAATCATTATCAGTGATCATCATAATCTTTATGTACATTCATTATCCCAGTAACCCTCCAGGGGATTGCACAATTTCTCAGGTTTAGTGATATATTACTTGTATATGTTTGAAATAAAAATAATATCCAACAATTTATTTACAATAATCGCAAAATAAAACAAAACAATTGTTGCTTACATATTTGCAACTACGTTAAAATCATAAAAAAAAATTAAATACAAAATATCCATATTAATTATAACTCTATGAACTTAGATTTGTTACCAAATGTACCCAGCCTAAATAGGCCATGGATTTTTTAATTGATTGATTTAACCTTTTTTAAAAAATTTAATGTAAATTAAAATATTTTAATATTATATAAATAAATGTGAAAATTGTACACTAGCCTGAAAGGCCGTCAATTTATTTCAATTATACTCTAAACAAAACTAAATGTATATACAGTACTATAACATCTACTTTCCATCATCAAACATGAATTTATGTACTATAATCACATTCTCTTCAAGATTTAGATATTATACCTCTGTCATTAAAAACACATATATTGATTTTTTTCCAAGCATTTTTTATTAATGGTGGAATTACTTTTTTCACATAAATGTAGTAGTTTATTTTAATTGTTGTAAATTTGACTATGAAATATCATACATTCACCAATCAGACAACAGCATTATGGACAAACATTCACATGGATTTTATATATATAGCTAGAAAAAAATCTTATCAATATAATAAAGTTTTTTTAATTGATTGTAAATTTAACTCTGATAAATATACATTCACCAATCAGACAACAGCCTTATGAGACAAATATTCACATGTATTTTATATATATAGATGGAAGAAAAATTTTTGTAATAAATATTTTTTGCCATGGTTTGGTCACTATTATAGGCTTGCAGTTCTACCTGTTATCCTCATCTTAAATAATAATGTATATACAATCAGCTTTTTTTAATTATACTTCACTTTCAAAGGCATTGACAACTGTATGCAAAGAAAAAAGATTTTCACTATGGTGGAGTTTTCTTTTCTTATAGAAAGGCTGTATTCTATGAATGTCCACATCTGGATAAAACTATACAGTTCCAGGTGTTCAACAGGTATGCCAGAGTTGGCAAACATTTTTCTAGAAGAAATATTGTCATAATTGCTTTTTTAGATGTAATGTTAAAAAGTACCTTTAAGCCAGATATTGATCAGAAATTTAAAGCTATTCTACTATAAAATAGTATCTTAATTAATGGTCTTTCTTTTCTATTGGAGGTAAAGGTACAACAGCTGCTGTACCAGACTTACTTTTTGGGTGGTTATTCTTTGTCTTTTTTGCTTTTTTACTGACAACAACAGCTTTATCTTTCTCATCACATTTCCCCTCTCACTTCCAAAAATCTGTTTGAACTGCTTGCTGTCTTTTCCAATTTGAGATTAAAAACTCTCTTACATGCATTTATACTGTTTGGTCTATAATAAAGTCACCATATCTCATCATCCTGAGATCTATTTTTTTTTTTTTTTTGATAAATAGATTTATTATACTACAAACTAATTAAGTCTAGATTAATTTTAAATTGGAATGTTTTCCAAAACATTTTTATCTTATTAAAATACAATATGTTAATTTTGCAAAACATGTTTCTTTCAAGCCAATAAACATCACATGACTACCTCTTCTTATGCTTGTGTATAACTGTTTTAATGTTTTTTTCACATTCAGATTTTAGTAATAATTGTTTTCCAAATAATTGTGAAATGATTTTAATTTATGGACCGTGGTGAGGAAAAAGAGGGGAAAAACCTTATGACTTCAGAATTCTTTCTCTAGTCTATTTAATTTCTTTATAATCTTTGATAAAATACCACCAAATTTGTCTTTAAAAAGGCAACTTGTTTCATTGAGAATCTTCTAAAAGGCAAATCTAATAGTTTATAAAATAAAGTATATATTTTTCTTAAACTGCACTTTCATTTGCTTGTTAAATAAAAAAATTAAATAAACGTTTTTCTCTTTGTTCCCCTTCATTACAAAGGTTATAATTTTACCAATTTTAATTTTATCTAATGCACTATTTTTAACATAGTACAAATACGTAATAAGTTTTTATATAATACAAAAATATTTTGGGATTTACTAAACCTATAAACCAATTTCCTTTTTTTAAAAATCAATATAACTACAGACTATGCATAAATAACTAATGTGTTCATATACACACTGTAGGTTGAAGTAATTCCCTCTTTTCTTCCTAAACATAAGCTTGTGGTTAAGACCTGTAGAGGTCACTTCTATCACATTTTTATGTGCACATTCTTGAGGTTACAGCCTTAGTAAATATTACTTACACTGTAACTTAGAAAATTTATAAATGAGTATTGTATTATTTTATTAAGCTGTCTTAAACAATTTGGTGACAAAACAATCGCTTTATTTATTTTAATTTTATTTTATTAAACATGGTTGCTTTCAAGAACATAATTTATGAAACATTTCCCCCCGTTTGAGAACATTAATTTATATATATATATATTAAGTGTAATAATGCTCAAAGCTAAATGGGTTTTAAGTAATCATTAAAAGCCAGTTAACACTTAGACAATCCCTATATCAATAACAATCAACAATTTCAAACTGTGGTCAACAACTGACTTTTAATAATATATATATATGTAACACACTGAATTGACACCCCAAATTTCATAGGATTGATGTTGGTCACAACATAATTATGAGTTGTTGTTTTTTTATAAATTTTCTTTTTAAAATAAATATTTTGCTATTGCATTTCTTTTTTTTTTTGCAGTATCATAGTTTTTTTTTTTTTTAAAAAAAATAGAATTTATTGGTCAATTAGAAGCATTGATGTCTATGGTTAATCTTGTGTTTAAACCTCCAGCGCATAAATAAATAGAATAAGTAAGGAGTTGTAAAATAGTTTAATTAGTGATCATTTGATGTTTGAAAATAGAAATATCAGAATTAAGCCAGCAGCTTCTTTGAAATAGTAAATTTGACTTTTTGTTTTTTACTTTAGTCAACTAAAAATAAGTATAGGATAATATTTACAACATTAAATAATTTTCTCATTTGCTTAGTTATGTGTTTTCTAGAACAGGTTTCTTCACCCTATTCTAGATTCATCTACAATAAGTTTGAGTAATCAATAAACATTGGGTTATATAGTGCTATAAAACTTATATTACCATGTGGTCAGTGTACTTTCGTTATTGAAGATGGGTATTTTATCACATTACACCATCTGGTTTTAAAAGATTTAAACTTAGAATATGTGGCTTGATGTAGATTGAAAATAACTGTTCCTGAAACAATATAGTGACCTTTAGCTCTTGAGTCAATCCCTCTCTACTGCTTCTAACTACTTAATACATTATGGCTGTTAAAGTCAATCCATTCTTGCTTACGACTATCTGGTTGTCATTCATTTTTAACCCAGCTTAGTTATTTTGGTAGTTTTTTCTTATCATGGCATTGTTTTTAATTTAAGTTTTACATATATAGCATGAAGAATCTATCTGTAGCATTAATGTGATGTGAAATGATGTAATATATTTTGTAATAAATCATCATTACTTCTAGTAGGCTCAGTGACTGCATATAAACATCGCCTTCACCCATGTTAATGTTGCATCGTATTTAAATCACATTAAAAAAAATGTTAGTACACTTATCTATACATTTTTAGTATTCTTTTTAAAAAAATAAGAATAGCTATATAAAAATAATTGCTAGCTTTTTGGTTGTAATTTTTATTTAACTGACTTGCATTCCAAATGAACACAAAAATTAAAACAGAGCAAAACCCTCCATACAGTATTGTCACCTGTGCTAAACAGAGTAATCAATGGATGCCAGAAGGCTTGTGCATAAAATCCCTATCTAATGCCTACTCATCCAATATCCCCAAACTAGTTTCTGGCTTGTGGCCTTCGTCAGTGAGGAGCTTTGGATCTGAGAGCACTGCATCTAGATCTTAGGATCTAATGCAACCCTCTAGCAACTACCTTTTATCTCTACTTAACTACAAAACTATGAGAATGAAATTGAAAACACAAAAAATATTATCAATCTAAGCTCAATAGCTTATATAGTCATATGGGATTTTATGCACATTCCTTCTGGCATCCATTGATTACTCTGTTTAGGACAGGTGGCAATACTGTATGGAGGGTTTTGCTCTGTTTATCAACAATTAATGTGCTAGTATAGGAAATGTGATCATGTGATGCTTAATGGTTTAACACCAATCCTGCCTAATAGGATAGTGGTGGCTATGGTTGTAAAAGAGCCAAAGACATCAAAATGTATGGGTGCTGAACTGAGTTCAGACCCATATGACTATATAAGATATTGAGCTTAGATTGAAAATATTTTTTGTGTTTTCAATTTCATTCTCATAGTTTTGTAGTTAAGTAGAGATAAAAGGTGGTTGCTAGAGGGTTGCATTAGATCCTAAGATCTAGATGCAGTGCTCTCAGATCCAAAGCTCCTCACTGACGAAGGCCACAAGCCAGAAACTAGTCTGGGGATATTGGATGAGTAGGCATTAGATAGGGATTTTATGCACAAGCCTTCTGGCATCCATTGATTACTCTGTTTAGCACAGGTGGCAATACTGTATGGAGGGTTTTGCTCTGTTTATCAACAATTAATGTGCTAGTATAGGAAATGTGATCATGTGATGCTTAAAAATTAAAACATTCCACCTTGCGGGTATTTCCAGCAACTTTGTTATTTGCTTGGCCTTGTATGGTTTAATGCTGCGGCGGAGTATTAGTTTCTGGAGAATAAGTTACTCAGATCGTTTCCACTTATAGCAATCAAATTTCATAAACTCTCATTGGATTAATTTTAA
Source organism: Epiperipatus broadwayi (assembly GCA_028023455.1). Taxonomy (NCBI): domain Eukaryota; kingdom Metazoa; phylum Onychophora; class Udeonychophora; order Euonychophora; family Peripatidae; genus Epiperipatus; species Epiperipatus broadwayi. Next base: position 222,422 of record JAQFVV010013092.1, on the reverse strand, counting down.
TTTTTATTGCAACATTATATCTGCAATGTATTCATATTTTCTTGCTTTAATATTTTTATAGTTTTAAGAATTTTTGAATATTGGAAAGAGGATAAATAATGTTAAATAGTACGCTAACCACTAGGCCACCAACGCTTGACAAGTTTGTTACTTTTTATTTACAATTTTGTCTAATTTATTTCAATCTGCGTTTGGTCGGGGAATTGGTGGTCGAGAGGTCAGCGACAGCTGCTTTACAAGCAGTTGTCCCGTGTTAGCAGGTTCGCTTCCCGGCTGATGCTATGACACATGAGAAAAAAAAAATTACTCCAATCTGTTGTAGAATTTCTTTCAGAATTAAATGTCTTTTCCAAAAAAATTTCAAGTAAATTATGTGTGTATTTTTGTATTGTCAATTATATTTAATTAAATGTAAAAAAATATATAATGTAAATCTTAATTTTTAATAAGCAAAACGTCATTATATACATTTGTTTAGTAATTTTCTTATTACCACCGCCATTCTTTTGGATGGCTTCTTGCAACATGAAATCTCTTTAAAATAATCTGATAATTGTAATGAAAAGAAACCAATTTTAAAATTTGTTTCTTTCTCTCAGAATAAATAGCTGACTAATTATTGCAAAGTATTCTTTAGGAGAACAAATTGAATTCAAATGTTTTCCCACCATCTCTTAATTAATTTAATTAAGCTTTTGACACAAGTACTCTTAAAGTCCAGAACAGTTATTAAAACATATTTTTTTAAAAAACAATTCTTTTTATTTTCAATAGCATATATATTTTTATATGTTTCATTCATTTATTTTACTTTATCGATAATCTAAGGGGTTTTGAACTCAGACTTTCACTCAACCTTCAACTCTTCATGCTATGTCATACCAGTGAGTGAAAGTCTGAATTCAAAGCCCTTTACTGGTGAAAGTCTGAATTCAAAGCCCTTTATATTTACATTTAAGGTACAGGTATAAAAAAGCCTGTATATCAAATATTTATTGATAATAGTAATATATTAATGATTACATTTTAATGCTAGATATTTTATTTAAAAATATAATTTTACTTGTTTTTATTATTCTTCAAAATCCATATAGCACAAATATTGCAAGTCAGTTTTTAAAATTTTACAATTTTTAATATAGTTGAAACTTGCATTTATATTCTCAATGGTAATATATTTTTAAAAATTTTCAAACATTAAAAAAAATTAGTAAAAAATTTAACTTTTTAACTTTTTCATGTAATATGGCTACTCCTTTATCAAAGTCAGGAATCTCTCAGCCACTATGTGCAGAAAAACCTGTTAGCTACCTTACTTTCTTTTTTAATTCACCACCCTAAGTATTTCCTATATTCTTCTCTATCCTGCTCCATCCCATTTCCACAACATAATCTTGGTCTACTCTATGGCCTTTATATCTAGATCCCCTTATTTTTTTTCTAAACCCAGCATAAAGGCCAAGAACCCACTTTCTAAATAATCACTTAGTTTATATTTATTCTCCACAACTTCATTATTTGTAACATTTCTGCTTGTAAGCATTTACATTCAGTTAGCAGATGCCTAATATTTTACTTATCTTCCTTGCATAACTCGTAGATTAACTCACCTACATTTCTCCATTTATGTGTATATTCCCTTGTTGCCAATGATCCTGTTCAAGCCTTAAACAGTAATCTACTTCCTTACTATTGTAAATTGAATCAATCCAATATTCTGTTTACTTCTGTATACATTTAAACTCTTTTCACTCTTCATAGTAGTTCTTCATCCCTCCAGCTTCCTACTTTTTTATTAATGTATCTATTCTTCTATCCCATTCTTTGCCTACTATAACAATCAACAATTCTCCTAACACAACCTTCCCACCTTTTGTATAAATATACTGACATAAAATCTTTATCCAAATATTTTTCTTACTGTACATCCTTTCTCATTCATTACTCATAACCTAATTAAATACTATTTGGCTATTCTCTTACTATCCACAAATTGCAATCTATTTAGCATTTTCATTTTGCTTTTTGCATCTCTCATATAAAAACTTGACCATCCCATTTCTCCTTGAGTGTCTCCTTAGCCATCCACACATCTGCATTTAATGTGTATTTTCTAACTTCTCTTTGTACTTTTTCTAAGTAACCTAACACCCCTTTACTATCACATAATGCATTTATTACCATAAGTTATCTGCCATTTCCTTCCATACAATTGTTACTACATCATATTTATTATATAAAAACACCGCTAATTTCATTATGAATCTCTTTCTTTCCTTTGCTTAATTTATCATTTTTTTCTCCCATTCATTCAAGCAATTCCTCTGACTACTTAAAATGATTCCCAAATAGTTATACCTATTTACAACATTTAACTTTATATCACCCATGAAAAATTCTTTCTCTTCTCCCCAGCATTTATCACTACTTTTTTATTTTTCTTCACTAAATTTGAAAGCTCTTTACTCACTCCCGCACATCTTCAGCACAACTTCCATATCTTTTCTACTTTCTGTGCATGAGAAAATATCAGCAAATAAAAGACCTGATAATGCATACACTCCCTTGCCATCTATTAATGATATCTCTACCCCTCTTCTTAGTCTTTTTGATGCCCTATCTCGAATATAACAAAAACAAAATAGGTGACATAGGCATCTTTGCCTTAGTCCCATCCCATTTTTAATTGATTCTATATTTTCTAATTGACACATATAGTAATTTTTTTCATACAATCTCTTAATAAGATCCATTAAAGCTCCATTTATTCCCAAATTTACTAAACTTACCCATAATCTATTTCTATTTACTATATCATATACCTTCTTTATATGTATAAAGATCATATATAACTGCCTACCTCTATTCCTACTCATATCTATAAGTTGTATTACTAAAAGCAAACTATCTCCTATATGCATATCCATTCTAAAACCTTCTTGTGTTTCTTCGACTATATTATTTTATTTCATCCATTTTGTCCTCCAGCCACCATATATGCAAAAATTTTATATAACACTGACATTACAGCTACTTATCTAGAATTGTTATTTTTATATGGTCCTTATTCTTTTATTTAAATAATAGCCTCATTTTTGTATTATTCCAACTATCTGGAAATTTTGTCTTCTGTGCCATCTTATTAAAACATGATAATAGACTTAATTTTGCCCTATTTCCCAAATTTATTACCATTTTGCTGCCCGTCCATCTAAACCTTTTGCTTTTCCACTTTTCAACTTCTTACCTGCCTCATTCAATTCATTTTCTTTAAAACTAATACTTCCATTACTATGTGATTTTATGTTTGTTATCACTTTGTCCTTTACATCTAACATCTTTTCTATATCCCTAATATATTTATTTAAGATTGTCTAATTCTTCTCTAGAGCTACACACTTTCTCCTCACCACTTAGTAATACTATTTCTCTCTTTACTACATTCTCTCTTTTAAAATAATAATAATTAATTTGAATGATTTATTATTATTTTTAATATCATCACGATTATTGATTACTACTACTACTTTTTAATTATAAAGCAAATAAATGTGTTGGTTTGTTGTGCGTATGTTTGTTTACATATATTCCACATGCATACATATACTATACGTAGTCTAGATAAAGTTTATACTTCATTGTTTGGACAACTGTTAGTCACCTATTTATAATAAGATTATATAAACTAATTAACTTTAAAAACACTATTGGAACACATTTTTTTGTTTTAATTATATTATTATTCTACCTTTTATTTAATTATCATCTTGAATTAACTACTTCATTATATATATATACTTATTTCTGACAACTAAGTCTTTTGTATTTATTGAATTATGTCATATGCTAAGGTTTTATAAATAGTAATTTGACATATAATGTTCAACTTTTTGTTTGGTGTAGGTTCATTGTGTGGGAGTTAATAATGCATTTGTTTTAAGAAAGATAATAGTTGTAAGTTCGTAATTGTTTTATGGAAGTGATTTAAAAGATTAAAAATATCAGGAAATTTTAGTCATTTCTAGACTTATCATATGATTGCAAAGTTGCTATGCATATTTCCATGTATTATTTATACATCAAATATATAACGCATATTGCATATACATGTACAAAATAATGCAAGTGTATATTTGGTGCATGCTATAGTATCTATGCAGACCATAAACATGTTTCACATCAGAATGGATAAATAAATTGACACAACCAAGTCATCATTGGGTCTTAGTGATTGTATAAATGGTAATCTAGCTAGTCATAAAATTTTTAACACATTATATGATAGTAGTTAAATTTGCATTTTTTTTGCACAGTTTGTGATGATGTCATCACTTTTGTCTTAACTGATACATACAAACTCCAAATTTTATAGAAAGAGCATTGCAGAATATCCCTAACCCCAGACCGGTTTCTGCTACTGGCTTCCTCAGTGAGGTGCTAGGATATTCAAGCATTTTATTTATTTTTTTGTAATTTAATAAACTCCCAATTGTTTGTACTCATATACTTATTAATATTCTCTTTAAATAAATACAGTAAATAATACATATTTCCACTTTAGTAAATGACATTAATGTAATAGAAAAATGAAATCATTTTTCTATTGGTCTTTTTTATATCCAAAGAAGGTTGTTTACTATAATTATGGCAAAAAGCATGAAACTTAATCTAATTAATTTTTTTGATTTTATAATAAACTAATATATGCGGGATTTGAATTCAGACTTTTACATGACCTACAACTCTCAGTGCCATCTTATATTACTGACCCATCTGATCACACACATGCTGAAAAGATAAATAATCACTAATATATGTATTTTGTGCTAAACCAGAACTCATCAGTTGGTCCAGATTGCCATCTCCACACATATATGCAATCAGCATTCAGCTTTATATTAAGATAGCCAATCTTCATACTTCAATGGACAGGCTTCAAACTACTCCAACCCACAATTCTCCAACCTTCCATTTCATTGAAAATCTGATGATGGAATGTTCAAAGACCATGTTAGTGCCAGGGTTGTCATCCTATTCATGTTGATGTTTAGTGGCACTAACATGGGCTTTAAACATTCCATCATCAGATTTTCAATGAAATGAAAGGCTGAAGAGTTGTGGGTTGGAGTAGTTGAAGCCTGTTCATTAAAGTATGAAAATTGTCTATCTTAATATAAAGCTGAGTACTGATTGTGTATATATGTGGAGATGGTAATCTGGACCAACTGATGAGCACTGGTTTAGCACAAAATACAAATATTGGTGATTATTTATCTTTTCAACATGTGTGTGATGAAGTGGGTCAGCAATATAAGATGGCATTGAGAGTTGTGGGTCATGTGAAAGTCTGAGTTCAAATCCTGCATATATCACATATATAAATGCAGGTGTTAAGCTTGTACAATGTATTAATAAACTAAAGAAATTTCTTATTGTTTTAGTTTTACTGTGTAGCAAACATTTGACAATAAATATATAATAAAAATTTGGATCCATGTTACCAGAAGATGTAACTAGGAATCATAATGTAAGAGAAGATACATAAGGATAATTTATGCATTTATATAATAATACAATATGATTTTATATATACATCATTTTTTAGTTTATTAAATTGTTCTTTTAAAATTAGACCTACACCTTTCTTTATTCAGTTTTTAACCTGATTGCATATCAGTTTACTTAAAGATGTAATTGTGGATCATCACATATACAGAAAAGAAGTCATAGTGAATAGAAAGTGTAAAAACTTTCAAAACAAATAATAGTGTATTGCAGTGAAAAGATGTCTTTTTTTTCAAAGTGTCTGAACTGCCATCTGTAAATCAATTCATGTACTATTTCTCACCATAGTTTAGCTATTAACTGCACACATTTGAAGGTATTAGTATGTCTAGAAAATAAATTATGATATGAAATATGATAGTGCATTAATACCTTTGTAGTTTAACTTCAGTACTCTTACTGTCATTGTGAGATCTTGCAAACCATTTGAAAACATTCTTATAAGCAAGAATTCACTGTTTTTCACTATTTGAATAATTTCAAATATTTCAATAGTAGTTCTATACAATGCAAAAATTTTTTTTATCATGGGTTAAATATTTCATTTCATAACTTATGATCCAAACCCATTAGCACTTTAAAATTTTTGTGATGAGTAGCTAAATTGTGTCACTACATAACATGCACATTGATCCAGAGATAACACTGGAAACAGTTTGGGGAGAGAATCAGTCAGTAGACATCTTTTTATTGGAATATACTGAACAAAATTGATTTGTGCTAGCCAATATTATTTTATAGTCATTCCAGATATATAAATAGTAGTGATTATTGTTAGAAAACATAACCGTTCCAACAGTATTAATTTATTGAGATCATTCTTTATGTAAATTAAACTGTTTAATTCCATAAGTGATGGATTGTTCTAACAATGATCTAGTTACTGACCAATCTTGGGCTGGTTGAATGAAACTTTTGTTTTTATGTCAAACAGGACTAGTATAGGTAGCCATCAGTTTTCAACATCTTGGAAAGTTGTCTTTTGCATTTTGCCCTGTATACAATATGAATGTGAAAAAAAATCTGATGCATATAATAAAACAAGATCTGTAAAAAAATAGAGGATGTGGATTATTTACATATTAAAACCAATGAGCCCAATTTTGAAAAAAAGATATTTTTATTTATTGACTTATTTAATTATATAATTTTATTTAAAAAATATAGCATCTGAACACAAATATAGAAATTTAAAATCCAATACTTTAATAACTGATTAAACATGATCAATGAATTGAAAATGCTAATTGCTTGCAATTATCATCTGACTATGTGTCCTTTAGCTGCATTGGCTTAAATCAATGGGAAACATTTTTAAATATGGTAGAGAAGATTATGAGAAAAATATGAAATTGGCATTTGATCATCTTTTGAATAGTGACACCATTTTCGGTGGTTTCTTTAATAACATATCCTCCTTACTATCTCATTTAGATTCAAATAGATATCAAGTTTGATGAAGTTAAAAGAAATTTTTAAAATCCTAAAAGGGGAAAATGTAGGATACCTGAGAAATTTAAAAATATAGTGTTAATATATTAGTTTTGAATATTTAAAGTAAAATATAATGTTAATTTGTTGTTTCATTGTGGATCAAGATAAATATCAGGGATTGTTATATTTCATATCTTGCTTATAATCCAGACAAGGTAGCACATTAAAACTCTGTGAATAGCTAAAGAATGTCATGGCATAACAGATATGATTAATCAGATATGATTCTGCAGGCAGTGTAAAGATAGAACCAGTCCTTTGGTCAAATTTTCACTGGTACACACTGGCATGTGGTTCTCTGAAATACTTTTCTTATTCCAAATTATAAATAATACAAAAAAAATTGCAATATCATTGTTGTTCAGTACAGCAAAAGTACTTTCAAAGTTTTATTAAAAAAAATACTTTTAATCATTGAAGAATGGTTTTCAAACACTCAGTAGAGTTCTGGAGAATCAATATTGTACATATTATATAAATGATGCTAAGAGAGAATGTATTACTACTGGTATGAAAAACCTAAATTATTTGAAATTATAACTGGTGTTAAACAAGGCAATTCACATATTCCACCACTGTTTTTTTTCGATTTTTATAATATTAATCGCTGGAACAGTTTATAGGTAGTTTCATGAAGCAGTTATCCAGATGTGATGTACATTTTGATAGTAGAATTTTTAATTTGAATCTGATTAAAACAAGAATAGTAACATCATGTCATTTGAATCTTAAAATTTATACCATTCAAAAGTTGACCTATAGAATGTTCTTAATGTATTCAATTTCGCATATTAAAGTGGAATCTGAATTTTTACTTCTACAATATTATATATCTTAGTAACTGTAATTCTTGCATTATCCAAATAATATTATATCTCAACTATTCTTGCATTATCTCCTCAAAAAGGTTGAAGTAACGAAAATGATAAGATTTTATTTACACCCTAAGTTGTTTTAAAGGAAAATAAAATCGAGTCAATGTAGAGATGTAAAATATTCAGATTTGCTTTGAATTTCATCTTCAAAGAATTTGATTTAGTAATTAGTGATTTTTAAAACTTGGGCATTTTATCTGTTAGTAGCAAAAAAAATAAATCTTCAGCAATCTTATGATATAAATGTTTAACCATAAATGTAAATTCTGATTCATTTATAAAAATTTACAATACCCCCTCCTCTCAATCAATCTATTGCCTGATTGGAATCTTTATAGAGTTCCTTTTATATTTTGTTAGTAGTTAAGATGTCAAAAAAAATCTATAAGATAAATAAATCTACATACTTTAAAATTGTAGAAATTAATCAAAATTTATTAATTAATTATATTCATGAAAATATACAATTTTAATTGTGATTAGAGGGGATTTGAATACAGACTTTTGAGCTGTTTCACTTGTATAATATGGAGTGGAGGACTGAAGGAAACTTGAAGTCTGTGTTCAAATCCTCTCTAATTACATCTATTTCAAGTATGGACATTATGTTATAAGCATTGAATATTTAAAATATTTTTTTAAGCTTGAAGTTGAATTTAAATAGTCATTAAATGGTGTATTTAACTGAAACACAGGCTTGTTATATACCTGTGTCTATATATGTAATATATAGGATATATGAGCACAGTCTTTCACATGACCCACCACTCTCTACTCTATCTCATAACACTGATACACTTGAACACATATATGTTGAAAAGATAAATAATCACCAATATACGTATTTCATGCTAAACCAGCAATCATCAGTTGGTCCAGATTACCATCTCTACACATATATGCTATAAGTGCTCAGATATATATTAAGATAGCCAATCTTCATACTTTAATAGACAGGCTTAAACATCACATGACTTTCCGAGCAATTGACTACATATTCACTTTTAGTATCACATAAAAATGTGTTTATAAGCAAAGAGAAAATGGTTCTTATATATCCTATTAAAAAGCAAAGACTCTTCCAAGAGCCATCAAAGAAAAATGATAAGGAAAGAAGCATTATCAGACTAAATAAGATCAGCAAGTGAGGATTTAGGATATTTTTTTACTTTTAAGCTAAAAATATCTAAATAGTATTTATCCATCAATATTTAAATGGTTAGTTGAAATGCCAATGAGCTTACACCCTCAAAATAGAAATTGTACCTACAACTGAACATTTTTTCCAAATTGTAAGTGGACAGATTTCAAATCCAGGTGTACCACAAGACCTCCATAAATGCATATATATATACAATTTTTTTTTCCATTGAAAAAATGCCTGATTCTCTATATTAATAATTTTTATCAGTTATTCATTTGATATCTAATAATGAATAAAATATATCGGTAGTGCTATTTTTATGTCACCACTCTTGTGTAAGGTAGGGAGTGGGTTCAATCCACTTTTAGCACCTTATGGAGTAATGTAATCATGAACATATGATTACAGACATGTGGAAGAGATTATGATCCTCAAGATGCACATTTTATACTCAACCAGAACTCATCAATTGGCCCAAAAGTGGATAGAAACCAATCCTTACCATGCTTTGAAAGGGACGTAGTAAACATTATACTACAGAAATATTCACAACTGATTTTCTAATTAATCTTCTTTCATGACTAATTCTTAATTAATAGGTGTGTTATGTGATGACATTGTTTAGTATTAACCACTAGCATGTCTGGATCATGGGTTATGACATAGAACATGAGTGTGTTTCATACCTTTGTGGATCATCTTCAATGCTTTCCGAATAAAATCTAGAAAATCTCTTGAGAATTCTCTTGCAATTTCTGATTCACTGCCATAACAGTTTGAATTATTTAAACATTTTAGTAGAAATTAATGGTAATATATTCTTCCTCATACAGAACACACTGTCACATTTCATATCATATCTCATGACCCACCTTACACTTTTGTGGTGAATAGGAAAATTATGTCAATATGTAATGTTATTGATTCAGAGATTGCTCTGTTAGTAGCTTGGAGAGAAAATCAATTAATAGTCACGATTTTCACTTGGACACACTGAGAACACAAATCCATGACAAATCCAAACAAAATGCATTTTTAATTTAGTATAGTTTACTATATAATGTGTGATGATGTTTAAAAGCTTCACGCTCTTAAGTCAAAATGCTTCAGACTAGCTTAGATATATAAAAATTTAAGTAAAGAAAAAGATGGAACCACCTTTTTTTATAAACATCTCTGTCTTGTGTTGTTGCTTGAGAGCTACCTATACAGTCATCATTACATCTAATTGGCTGTTATATCATCATTATCATCATCATCATCATCATCATCACCCATTATCAATCCATGGCAGGATGAAGATCTCTCCAAGTTCAATCCATCTTCTTCAATCTTTAGCTTCTCTTCTCCACATCACCCCTGCACACTTTCTTATTTCATCCATCCATCTCACATGTGGTCTTTTTCTGGGTCTTTTTAAATCTCTTGGAATCCAGTTTAAGATTTCAATTGGCCACCTATTATCATCTCTTCTGGCAATATGTCCATCCCAACTCCACTTCAATCTTTTAATTTTTTTAATGAGGCCAGTAACGCCTGTTTGTTCTCTTACCCATATATTGCATTTTTGATCTCTTCTTGTTACTCCCAACATGCATCTCTCCATACTTCTTTGAGTAATCTGAAGTCTCTGTATTGCTCTTCTATTAAATATCCAAGTCTCAGATCCATAAGTAAGAACTGGTAAAACACATTTATTAAAAATATTCTTTTTCAAACACATAGGCATATTTCCTTTTAGTATCAAGTTATTTTTACCAAAAGCACTCCAACCAAGTTTAATTCTATGATTAATTTCATCCATTATGTTTCCATCTGTATTAATAATCTGACTCAGGTATTTGTAACTGTTAACTTCTTCTAACTCATCATAATCAATCTTTATTTTCATATTTTGAGAAAATCCATTAAACATTACTTTAGTCTTTTTAACATTTATCTTTAGTCCTACTTTCCTACTTTCATCTGATAACTCCTGCAACATTTCCTGCAGTTCTAAAGCATTATTTGCAAAAACAACTACATCATCTGCAAAATCGAAATGACTTAAATAATCTCCATTTACTTTCACTCCTTTAGCTTCCCATTTTAATCCACAAAATAGTTCTTGCAGCACTGCTGTAAAAAGTTTTGGAGATATGGCTGTTATATGAGCATTCTAAAATGCGCATGCAAAAAGGTTTCAGCCTTTCACTTTTTATATAATGTAATCTAAATATCTACAATTTTATTTTCAAATAATCACATCTCTGACAATATCTATTTTATATAAATATAATAATGATTATTATTATTTATACTAGAGATTATCATATCTCTCCTAGCCTAAATTTAAATTTGAACCAATTAAAGATTAACATACAATTAGATTACAACACAATTTTCCCCTCATTATAAACCCAAACTATACCGAAAATTTTAATGAATATCAATGTTACAACTATGCTTTTTGCATACTATATAAATTTTAATGTATTAATAGAAATAGACACTTAAAAATGCGGAATATGCTAATTTTAATTTGCATTAGCGCAAATTTTTACATAGCAGTAATTAAAATAATAAATCAAAACAATAGTTCATAAATTTAGTCAGGTAATAGAAGTGTTTAAATAAGCTATGTTTGGGTTTATACCTGTTTTTTTAAAACATAACCACAAGGTCCATTAATCAATTTTATCTTTTGTTTTTTCGATATATATTATGTTAGGAGTGACAAGAAGTGAGTGAAAATAAAATATATGAGTGAGAGAAGCAGCAGATATTGACATTATTGAAAAAATTAAGAGATTGAAGCTAGACTGGACAATATTGTTAGAAGAGATGATAGTAGTTGGAAAATTGGAGTTTTAACTTGAGTTCCAGAAGATTGTAAAAGACAAAGAAGGAGACCATATGTGAGATGTATAGATGAAATAAAGTAATTGGTTTGTATGTTGCGGAGAAGAGAGTCTAGAGACCCCAGAAGCTGAATTAAACTAGAAGAGGCATCCATTCTGTAGTGAGTTTATAATATTTAAAAACGATGATGATGATTATTTTTTTAGATATAGTTAAAACTTTTAATTTTTACATTTTTGATTTACAAATTCAAACTTATTACACACAACTTCTCATGCAATCTATTCTTTTATTACACCATACATTCTTGAAGCATGAATAAAGACATCTTCAGAAGTCATATTCATACAATTTACCTTTATCAGATGTCTTTATTTATGGCTTAAGAATATGTGACGAAACTGAAAATTTCAGTATATTAAAATATAGGGTATATGAGCACAGACTTTCACATGACCCACCACTCTCCACACTATCTCATAACACTGATACACATGAATACAGATATGTTGAAAAGATAAATAATCACCAATATACGTATTTCATACTAAACCAGCAATCATCAGTTGGTCCAGATTACCATCTCTACACATATATGCTGTAAGTGTTCAGATATATATGAGATGGTAATCTGGACCAACTGATGATTGCTGGTTTAGCATGAAATACGTACATTGGTGATTATTTATCTTTTCAACATATCTGTGTTCAAGTGTATCAGTGTTATGAGATAGTGTGGAGAGTGGTGGGTCATGTGAAAGTCTGTGCTCATATACCCTATATATTACATATATAGACACAGGTATATTATAAGCCTGTGTGTTTCAATTAGTACATTAAAATGTAACTTTTTTTTTTTTTAAAGGTGTGTGTCTGTATAAGTATCAGCATTTATTTCGTCAAATAATGTTTACCTATGATTTAATATTCGCGTGTGAGTAAACTTTTTAAATAGTGTTCAAATTATTTCATTTATATTTTAAACTAGTAGTGGCTTAGAAAATAATTGACTATAATTAGGCCATTTATGAATTATAAAAAACAAAGACGCCAGGCCACTAAGACATTTTTTCTCTATTATAAAAAAATACACGCCTGCAAAACAGATAATATTCTTAAAATATATCTAAAAAACTATGTTATAGATGTAAAAAAATAAAAGCCCACACATTAACCAATTTATTTCATTTCACAGCGTACTTACAAAAAAAAATTAATAGGCGATTGCAACATTTTTATTTTATTTTTAAAACGTTGATTAACCTTTTCAAAAAAATTACTTGTTGGTTAACTTAAGGTTGTCTATTAAAGTACTTATATTAATAAACGAAAAAAAAATAATAGCAGTAATAGTTCAAACTGTCATTCAAGAATAATGAACACTAGATTAAAAATTCCAAAATAAAAATGTAATTTGTGTCGTGTAGTTAAATTTTTGAAATCTTCATTCTATGAATTTAATTTTAATATTTTTTAAGTACATTATTTCACATAAACCTATGTACAAATGTGGGTGTATTGACCAGAGAATTTTTATTTTTTAACATGACTTGGCTACAGCTTAATAATTTTTAATCTTCTTTACTAATAAAAAAATAAATCATGAAACTTCTTGACCAGAGGTCATGTGACGTGTAAGGACTGAAAGGGACAGAATTGAACCCAAGTCCACAGAAACCATAACATTTAAATCTGATATTCTATCCCTGTACTAGAAAATATTAAACTGATGTAGACTTTCACACGATCCACTACTCACCACTCTATCTCATATCACTGATACACTAGAACACATATATATCGAAAAGATAAATAATTCATGCTAAACCAGCAATCATCAGTTGGTACAGATTATCATCTCTACGCATATATGCAATAAGTGCTCAGATATATATTAAAATAGCCAATCTTCATACTTTAATGGTCAGGCTTCAATCCACTCCATACTACAACTCTTCAACCATCCAGCCAATTGAAAATCTGATAATGGAAATAAATTTACTGTGCTAGTTGCATGTACTTTCTATTCAGAGATGGAGTCACTGGCTATATAGCCAAAATAGAGGTGCGAGTTAATTTATGATAATAGAAAGAAAAGTAGTTTATTGTTTAAGGCTCGAACGGGATCTTTAGCAACAAGAGAATATACATGTAAATTAAAAAATATGGGTGATTTAGTCTGCAAATTGTGTAAGGAAGACATAGAAAATATTAGACATCTGTTAATTGAATGTAAATGCTTGAAAGCAGAAAGGGTACAATTAATGAAGGTATGGAAGAATATATATGTAACAAAGTGATTATACAGAAAGTGGGTTATTGGTTTTTATGCTGGGTTTGGGAAAAGATAAGGGGGATTTAGATATAAAAGCCATAGAGTTGACAAAGATTATGTTGTGGAAATGGAATAGAGCAGATTATGGGTAAATTTAGAGTGGGGAATGTAAAACAAAGTGGCTAACAGGTTTATCTGGGCATAGTTGCTGAGAGATTCTTGACTCCATTTAAGGAGAAGTCACGGTGCATCACATCACATCACATAGAAGTTAAATCAGTGTTTCATATTTTTTGTAAAGAAATCAAAATCATAAAAATCTGTTTGACATCTGGAATAATATAATTTATTTAAAAATGCACTTGAAAATAATATCTTTTCTGAACAACAATGATTGAAAATAAATATTGTCAATAAGTATAATAAATGGAATTTTTACATAAGAAATTAATATTGTTGACAAATACTTCCAAAATGTGTGCATTGCTAACATTTATTGAAAATATTTGTTTTTCAATCATTATTCGTTTGCTAAAGATATATTTTTCTGGTTTGTTTTTTAAACAAATTATTTTAATGTTATTAAATTTATTATACTATTTTATGAGTTCTCATTGTTTGTGATGATTTCAAAATGACTTATGTTTGGATTAAAATTATGTTAATATACAGATTTCTCACTCTACATTATAACACCTTAATGATTTGAATGCTTAAACATGATCTTAGCTAAAATAAAGAAGACATTTTGTAATGTTTTGTTTGTTAGTAGGTTTGTATTATTTTATACATAGGTCATAGGGTGGGGTACTTCCACTTTAACTTTATTTCATGTTTTTGATATTTTATGTGTATGTAAACAAAACTTACCTAATAGCTTTTTTGAAGTATTAACATTTCTTTCCACTTCTCCTTATTTGCACTGATAAATTATATATATATAGTATACCATACAAACCTCAATAAAGGCTTTACAATGCACTTTTAACATATGATTTATTTCCTCTTGCTTACGGTTTCAACTGCCCTGCAGTCATCAAAAGTTATTTTCAGTTAAGAAATGGTGTACTTATAGTGAAGTTTAAAGAGCTCTGATGATGACTGCAGGGCAGTTGAAACTGTAAACAAGAGAAAATAATATGTTAAAATTGCATTGTAAAGTATTTATTGAGGAATGTATGGTATACAAATAGCTTTTTCATGTCAACTTTTAGATTGTGGATCCTGGATCAATCAAATGGTACTTCTTATGAAAAATGACTGAAATGTCAAGATATAATATTCACAATTTGCTAAGCTCTTTACCATAGAAAACCAGAATTTGAGTTATCAGTGTTAATATAAGTAGCTTAGGATTTTTTTAT
This sequence comes from Epiperipatus broadwayi, assembly GCA_028023455.1. Lineage (NCBI taxonomy): Eukaryota > Metazoa > Onychophora > Udeonychophora > Euonychophora > Peripatidae > Epiperipatus > Epiperipatus broadwayi. The sequence continues at coordinate 206,864 of JAQFVV010013092.1, read as the reverse complement.
ATACTCATCCTACAACTGATTTAGCAAACCATTCAATATTTTTGATAAATGGATATCCATTATTAGTTAGAGGCTATTAACTGCAGATTAATGTGGGCAAATAAGATGTGCTGACTGTAAAATCAAAATATATGATGATAATAAAGTCACTTTGATCATCAGTGTTTGTGTGAGGAGTGGAGAGTCATCATTGATCCTAGAGACTAAATACATTGCTTATTTTTTTACAAAAGCATGAAAATACAAAAAATAACCCAATTTTTTAATATTTAAAACAAGTTTAGTTATATCATCAAAGCATCACATTACTTTCTCTGTTTAGATGTATTATAGGTTATGAGGAACATTTTCTCATTTTACTCCCAAGTTGTATATAGTATTAGTTACAGATTTGTATCCAATGATGAAAGCCATTAGTCAGAAAGTATTCTGGGGATGAGGGTATAATAGCATTGCTAAGTATTATCACTGGTTTGTGAAGCTCTTAGTAGAGATCAGTACAATAGAGTGAAAAAAAACTGTTCTGGAAAAGTATTTGTTTAGTTAATAATTGCTGAAAAATATAGAAGTTATAGAATGGTTGTGTTTAAACCATAATTCATTTCTTTTTAAGATAACAATATGTTTATGTACCCATAATATCTTATTATGATAATTCTCATGCAGGAATCCCAAAATATACTTAGAAATAAACTTGTACCCATCTTTCTGTTTGCTTTCTAAGAAGTTCATCATAGTTGCACTATCAGTAATTTTTGAAATTGGGGAACGTCTTTATTAAAATAGAATATATTGTTTAAAGTTATTTTAAACATCTTTTATAGTTTGTTTAACATGAAAACAAAAAACATTTAAAAAAGTAAATCTTGATAATTTTATTGCAATAAAAGTTCTGAAAATGTTTTGTGATAATTAACATCAGTTTTTCTTACTCTTCTTTAGAGCTTTCTAGTGTAAGATTAAGTCATTATGACATCAATGGTGTAATGTTATAATATCCTCAGACTAGATCTAGACTTTTATGTTTGTCTGTAAAACTAATTTACATATCTAGAAGTCATTCTTTACTCCTTTCTCTTACTTAAAGTAGAAATATGAAATTTTAAAAAAAGGAAGCTACATAAATAACTGTGTTGTTCCAGATTTGAATTCTAGTCCTCACTGATAAAGTCACAAGCCAGAAACTGATCTAAGATGGAACACTATATTATTTGATGTTCATTGCTTACTTAAGCATACAATAGAGTAGAAGGTTGTAGAATAGGGTGATGAGAACTTCTTTTGGAGATATATAAAAAGGCAGGGTTATTGCTGGTACTAAATTTCATATCCAAAGGATAAAAGAAATTGTGTAATTGTAATAAATCTAATATCTTTAAAGTATATAGAAATTTATCTGATGTCTTATTTGTTGGATTCAAAATCTTAAGAGATTTTGCTAATTTCACCTTATAGTTTGAATCATATACAGGACTAAAAGATAGCTGATAGATAAGTAATATGTGTCATTTAAATTATTTATAATGAAAATTTAATAATTTTATAAAATAAATAATAAAAAACCTAAATAAACTTTATATAAATTTATTATTTCATTTTTACATAATATATAAAAGACATCACAACACAAGTGTGGTAGCATTTTCTCAACTCTGCCCAATATGACAAGATCTATCTTTTTAATTTTCATTGGCTTGGTGATGTGATGTACTGTGGCTTCTCCTTAAACGAAGTCAAGAATCTCGCAGCAATTATGCCCAGAGAAACCTGTTAGCCACTTTGTTTTCCATTCCCCACTCTACGTTTTCCCATATTCTGCTCTATCCCATTTCCACAACATAATATTTGTCAACTCTATAGCCTTTATATCTAAATCCTCCTTATCTTTTACCAAACCCAGCATAAAAACCAATAATCCACTTTCTGTATAATCACTTTTTTTTTCATATTTATTCTTCCATAAATTCATTATATGTACCCTTTCTGTTTTCAATCATTTACATTCAATTAACAGATATCTAATATTTTCTATTCCTTCCTTACACAATTTAGACTAAATCACACATATTTTTTTTCATTTATATGTATATTCCCTTGTTGCTAAAGATCCCCTTCAAGCCTTAAACAATAAACTATGTTCCTTACTATTATCATATATTAACTCGCACCTAATATTCTGTTTACTTCTACATATATTTAAACTCTTTTTACTCTCCATACTAGTTCTCCATCTCCCTAACTCCCTATTTTTTATTAATAAATCTATTCTCTTATCCCATTCTTTGCCACTATAACACTCAACAATCCTCCTAACACAATCATCCCATCTTTTGTACAAATATACTGATATAAATTCTTTATCCAAATCTTTTGCATACCGCATTACCTTTCTCACCCATCTTGTTGCCTGCCCTTTACTCATAACCAAATTAAATATTATTTTGGATATTCTTTTACTATCCATAAACTGCAATCTACCAAACATTTTCATTTTACTTTTTGTATCTCTCATATAAAAACTTGACCATCCCATTTCTTCTTGAATTGTCTCCCTTGCTGTCCATACATCTGCATCCAATGCATGTCTTCCTACTTGCTTTTGCACTTTTTCTAAGTAATCTAATACCCCTTTACTATATACCCTTTCTGTTTTCAAACATTTACATTCAATTAACAAATGCCTAATATTTTCAATTCCTTCCTTACATAATTTACAAAACAAATCACCCATATTTTTCCATTTACATGTATATTCTTTTCTAGCTAAAGACCCGTTCGAGCCTTAAACAATAAACTACTTTCCTTACTATTATCATATATTAACTCACACCTAATATTCTGTTTATTTCTATATATATTTAAACTCTTTTTATTCTCCATACTATTTTTTCATCTCTCTAACTCCCTAATCTTTATTAATAAATTGATTCTTTTATCCCATTCCTTACTACTGTGACACTCAATAATCCTCTTAACACAATCATCCCATCTTTTGTACAAATATACTGATATAAATTCTTTATCCAAATCTTTTGCATACTGCATTACCTTTCTCACCCATTTTGTTACCTGCCCTTTGCTCATAACACAATTAAATACTATTTTAGCTATTCTTTTATTATCCATAAACTGCAATCTACCAAACATTTTCATTTTACTTTTTGCATCTCTCATATGAAAACTTGACGAAATAAAACTTAACTTTAAAATCCTTACTTTAATTGAAAATATACCTTTTTCTCATCAACCCTTTAGAAATGTTGCTTCTTTAACTTTGAGTTCAATTCTAGATAATAAGTCTGAAAACTTGGATAGTTTAAAGTATATTTTACTTTCCTGTATAAACTTAAAGTATCTGCACTTAGAATCAGCCGGAAGAATTTCTAATAAAGTACTTTTTGATATTATAAAAACAACGCGATGGTTGTGTTTAAAAAATTTAAAATTACATGAAATGAATTATATAAATTGGAAGTTTATAAAGCATTTACTTTCTCTTAACAGTGTCCCATTGAAATACATTGAAATAAAAAAATGTATTAATATACCAAAAAAATATTCAGCCATTTTTTAATCAACGTGCAATTAAAAATAATTTATGTGTAAAAATTAAATTTATTTGAAACATACCTAACTACTGCAATGTTTCGATATATTAATTTGAAAAAAATTTGTAGAAAAAATATAGGTGAAAAAAATTGATATCGATTTTTATTTTTAAAAATGTCTTCAAAAATAAAATGATTTGAAAAAGTGAATAATTTAATAAATTGTAAAGAGATTATCTTAATAAAAATTAATATATTGTAAAAGAAATTATTGTAATTTATTTTGTGATTTTTAATATATATATTTACATACGTACATTTGATCTAGCAGATTAGTGAAGTATAAACAACAGATTAATAAAGGTCTTTTGTCAATGACAGGAAAAAGGCTATTAATAGTAAATAATATCCTTATAAGTCGCATATAAAATTAAAATCATTAATTTATAGTTTATGAGATTAATTCCTTTATACATGCATCTAATAAGTCTTTTATTCATAAGTAATTGTTTTCATTGCATATTAACCTGAAAGATCTATTCTACACACACATCAAATTCCCGAAATGAAAATAATATTTTTTCTTTTCAAAATCATCTCATTGTATTTTTTTTAGACAATGTAGGTCAGGGGTCCCCAACCCTATGCCCGCGGGCACCATGGTGACCGCAGACCATTTTATGTGTGCCCACCGCTATCCGAACATGATAAAAATTATTTATCTGATTCAAATAAATTTAATTTTTAATTTTTTTTATAAATTATTGTATTATATTGTATTCAAATTGTAGGGCATAGTATACTTTTACAGCGTGAAAATATAAACGTTAATTATATGTTAAAATTTTATTTTTGAAATAAATATTTTTTTTGAACATTATGTGTATTATTAATAATATCCAATTATAAATTTACATTGAAAAAATAAATGATGCCCGCCATCTGGTTGAAAAAAAAAAAGGTGCCCGCCACCTGGCGGGTATTATAGAATGTGCTCTTAAGTGCAGATTAAATAATAAAAATAAAGAGAACAACCAAATCTTACTTTGATCTTTTGCTAAGATAAGGATATAAGTTGTTATCGCAAATCAATTAACAACACTTAAAGACTAAAGTAACAGCATTTTTTCACCATCAGTAAAGATGCCCACCAAAGGGGAAAAGATGACTTTGTGAACAAAAATTTGTTAAAATTATCAAAGTTAAAAGGTGTAAACAGGATGTGCATTGCAGACTAAAATCAGAGAGGGGGTTTAAGAAGCAATACATCTCGTGTCTTGCATCTTAGATCTTCATCTGTCAAAAAATAGTTTACTATAAAATTGATTTTTCTACAAAGTAATATAGAATATGCCAAACTACTCTCACCAGCGTATTGAACTGTTGTAATATATGTGAGTAGAGAAGGGTTCATTTGCGGAAGTTTCTTCTTTCCAGAAGTCTTAGAATACTTCATTAAGTACATTAGGACCATCTTCAAATGCACATCAGTCTGATAGTTGCAGGGAACTGAGAAAAACGGGGGAAGCCCAAGTCACCTCAAGTACATAAGACAAAATGGATGAGAAATTCTCCAAGATGATTGATTAGACATTAACTCCTGACTCACATTTATATGAATATTGTATGCTTACTATGGTAGATCATGGAACTACCCCTTCTTTGATGCACCATGTTAAACAGCTAAAACATGAGCTTCATAGCCACATACCACATAGGACATTCAGCAGTTAGGTAAATAAAAAAGGAGGGGTAATAAACTGAGAAGTTAAAGGTTATTAGAAATAAAAACAAGGTTAAACACCCTGTTTTAGTCTTGTCTGCAACCATGGAGGTATTGTACCATATTTGTTTTGGTACAAGTTTTACATTGGCAATTTAAAATTATCAAATTTCCAAAAAGAAAATATTTTTTTTTCAAATATCACTGATTGTATTTTTTTTTACAACATAGGTTATATATTTTTTTAAGTTAAAGAGGTTGAAAGAAAGAGATAAAGAGATTTTTGCTAAGATAAGGATATAAATTCTTATCACAAATCAATTAGCAGCACTGAAAAGCTAAAGTCACAGTATTCTTTCATCATCAGTAAAGATGGCCACTAAAATTGACAAATATGACTTTGGGAACAAAAATGTGTTAAAATTGTCAAAGTTAAAAGGTATAAACAGGAGATGTGTTGCAGATAAAAATCAGGGAGGGGGGTATAAAAAGCAAATACATCTTATGCCTTCCACTTAAATCTTCATCTTCTAAAAACAGACTATTATAAAATTGATTTTTCTACAAAGTCACTGGGGTATTGAATTGTTGTAATATGTGATGAGTAGAGAAGAGTTCATTTGCTGATGTTTTTTTCCTTCTTGAATTTTTAGAATACTGAGAGTGAAGCCATAGCCTACCTAAATCTTTGAACCCGGACTACCTACAAGCTGGAATGGGAGCATACAACTGATCCTTCCCAGGACAAAGACAACTGTACATGGTAATCTACACATCATTATAATTTAACAATTCAACTTACCAATAAGAGACTTTATTTCATAATTTAAAAGTGATCTTGTCTTGAACTAAATGCTGTATGCCATTAGACTATAAAAAAGAAATCTGAATTAAAAAGGATAATTTTTAATAGTCATTTAAGTTTATTATTATTATATATATATTATAATGGTCAAGAAAAGTGAGTCTTACCGTATCTGCCATACAGGGCGCTACTAAGCCATTTGAACCTAGAAAATTTATAGAATAGGCAGATATGTAAGTTAAAAAAAAATTATTTTATATTTTCGACCATTAGCCCCAGCCACTAGCTCAGGGAGATGCAGAGATAATATATATATATCTTTATTTAATCTCTATCTTAAATATATAAAAAAGTAAAAGCCACTGCCAGCAAATAATACACAAACATTTATTAACGCACATATATAATATTTAAAATTTGAGGAATAACATTTATTATTTTAGACTTTAATATTAACTTTTAATTAAAATTATTATTTTAAAATTTTAAACCATCCTCACAGATGAATTTAATAATATTTTTTTTAAGAGTGTCGAGTATGAATAAACTACATAGATTGCATTTGAAAAGAAAATATTTTATCCCTTATTTAACCTTAGGCCAAAAGTTCGCAGTCAAACCGATGTCAATCCATCTGATACATCGATGTATTCAATGCAACATGAATATGACAGCACAAAATACCATACTGTCAGGAGTGTACATATGAACAGCATGGTTAGAGAAGACATTGACTCTCATCCAGACAGGAATGCTACATCTGTCTGGCAAGAAGAACAATAATAAAAAAAAAACTCCATAGGAAAGGACTAGAAAATTTTGTGACATTGATAATGAAAGAAGCACTAGCCCGAATAGGCATCATATACAGTATAAATAGCTATTATTTCTCATTAAGAGAAGCCATGTATATTTCATTAGAGAAGAAGCCACCTAGTTAAATTATGAAATTTCAATAGTGTCTCCATCATGGTGAGGAACTAAACTTCGGCAGTCTGATTACTGGGCCTGAAATCCCCTGAAAATCTTCAATGTGGCTTCTAAATTAAACTTTTTCCATGCCAATCGTACTGCCAAAATCGAAAGAATCAAAATGCTATTCACATAATTTTCAAAATGCGCGTCTATGTTTTATCCAACTGGACTCTGATCTGTGGAAACTCAACCTGGCCAGTTCTGAACTTTAAGTTAAAACATCTTTAAGATATCTACTGTAAAATTGTCTTTTTATTAATGCTATTTTAAATTATGTAGTAATTCTCTATCTATCTCTAGTCTTTAAACTTAATATCTGTTAATTTTCCTTTCTTATGATGGCGGTTCATTTATTTAACCTTATTATATATTTGAGATGATTATTAATGTCATCTATTTTTATTATATGCCAGTAAAACTTCGACTTGATAATAATTTCCTTCATTACATTTCCCTTTTTAAAATAATATATTAAGTTTTATAGTAATTCTTGCCCATTAGAACTAATTTAATACAGTTCTATTAATTATCGAGTCGAAGAATTTATACAATTTTTGCTATTTTTATTAATGGCTAATAATAATAAATTATTAGCTCAGTTTCTAACATATGCCCCGGCTACTTTATTTATTTTACACATATTCATAATATTAAAATGTTTCGCAAAAAGGTCGATAAAGGAATGAATATCAATATATTCTTATTTAAACATTATACTTTATATTAGTATTCAGGGAGAGTTATATAATCACGTTAGTACTTTTAGTTAAAGCATGTTTGACTTTAATTTAACTTGATCAGGTCATCAAGTAAAGTATTCTTTATATAAATGGGTTTTATTCATTAACCATGATGATTACCAAGTCATCATTTTTCCGAACATTGCTGACGTGAACCATCTCTTGTTTCATAGGCTTGTTCTCAGTGATATTATTATTACTTTAATTCCACAGGAAGAAAGCACTTCCTCACTTGCTCATATTATAATTGGAACATCAAAGGTTCGTGGCTATGACCCAGCCTGGTTTTTCCTTATGTTCCTTATCTCCTTCATAGGGCATGAAAGACTTGTAAAACACAAGCTGCCCTCCTTCTTAAATCACCGGCAAAACATTATTTTTCATATTCATTTTTTATAGCTCATAAGACATCAGTATCATTTACTTCCTCAGTTCCAGTAAAGCTCGCTCTAATGCTCGTAAATCGTAATGAATTGATTTTATTAAAGTCAAACAAATTCATATTCATTTATAATTAAGTTTCCTATTAAATATTAAAGATGCCCTAAACACGTATCTTGCTCTTCGTGAATGGATTTGTGAATGTGAAAATAAATCTCACATTCTTTCCTTTAGAATTTGAATCATAATTTCTGTCACAGTCAAATACCTTTATCTACCTTTACTTCCTCGTCGGGGCATAGATATATATAATTCTCTATAGAATTGTGTAATAGTATTGGCATATAATAAGGACTGCCATTCTTATTGTAATTATAAACTCCGTTTAAAGATTAGAGATAATCTATATCATAATCTAAAAGTTGAACAAAATTATTATTATTATTAAACATTTTATTAACATTTGGTTTTTAACTTTCTTTCTTATTTAATAATTATTTTTAATATTAATGCTCGCTGTCTGTATTGGCAACCCGAACATATATATATATGAGTTGACTTAGAAATATCATTAGTTATTTTCTTATACTTTGTTAGAGTCAGATCAGGAATCTCATTAATCATCATCATCTGTTGAGCTAGTTTTTTTGACGCATAGTCATGTACCATCGACTTATGTCATCCATTGATTTGATCTGAGCTCGTGAGTTGGGTTTGAATTCAGTTTGGACAGATTGAGTTTGAATCCGACTTTGGGTTGGGTCTTGTTATTTTGTGTTGGCATCAATTGACCGGTACATTGTGTGGCATAAAAATGTGATCCTGCGCGTGGCGGATCTCATACTACATTTACTAATTACATTGATATATCCAGTCCATTGACCCAATCCAACTACGAAACAAATAACCTAAGATTAACCCTCCCTTAATTAATTAATATAACTTTACAAATCTATATAGCCATTCATGCCCGACTTAATTTTAATATTTATATAATTTCACATAGATGAATTTTATAAAAGTTTGTTTTATAATGTTGAGTATAAATCGGCTACATAGTTTACACGGTCAAAAACATCTCAAAATAAACATAAACGATCAAAATATAAAGTCATTGATGGAATTGCAGAGGGAAATTTACAAGAAACCCAATGGCATTCAACATAAGATGCCGCATTGACATCAATAACTTAAAAGACATCTGAATAAATACATTTTAGATACTCACCATAAGGTATCATTATTTACCGAATGTCTATATATTCTAATCAAATATGAAAACAAAAACATAATTAAACGTTAACGAATCTATGCAAGTGTCTATACCCAAGTTAAATTTAATGCATTTAAATAATTTATACAACAAATATTAATAATAAAAAAAATGGAAATGATTTTTAGCAAACTCAAATGTATAAAAATTAAACATTAATAATTGATTTGAAAAGTCAGATTAGAGTTCATTTTAAAAAAAATATGTTTAGCTTGTCAAATCTTTAAAGTTCTTAATTACTTGTAGTAAAATTTTTCCATTTATATCTTACAGTAGAAGAGCTCCCGATTCCTGGTGTCAATTCCCACAAAGTCTTTATTTGAAGACCGGTCTATCTGAAGGTAATCTTAGCTGTTTCAATTACAGTCATTTCATTTGAAATAAGTGAGAGAGAGAGTGACAAGTGCATCTTATTGCTCTTCTCACAAAATCAAGCTGGAACTGTTCTTAATTTCAATATTTTTCCTTTTATACCGATCGTCCGGATTCACTGAACAATGGTTTCCTGTTACAATTTTTTGTTATGGTCCAAGTCTTCATTGCTGCTTCTATTGGACATCTAATTTATTTTTGTTCTCTTATCTATATTTCATCTGAATTTTTTATATAAGATCCCCAAGGGCTAGCTTGCTTTTCGATAATTAATAAGCACATCATTTCCATTTACATAAATATTTTATCTTTAGATCTTGTACTTTTTTATAAAAAAGTACGTTCAAATATATATATATTTTAAAAGGAAAATAATTTTTAAAGTTTTGCATTTGTGCGAATATATATACGTACATTGAACAATTCTTTAATTTTAGCTTTTAGTTTTTTTATTGATGAACTTAAAATTGTTTTTATTATAATTTTAAATTAATATAACGGCATATACCATTACAATATATATATATATATATTCTCTAATTAGTCTCAAAATAATTAAAATTATATCTCAATAAATCATATGAATACAACCTGCATTGCATTCCACTTAATCTTGTTATCAATAGAACAAAACTACCCAAATTCTACAATTATTACTTTGCCAAATAAACTGCCGATGCCATACTAAAGAGTACAATTCTCCAGGTTCAGCATACAATTACACAATTGTAACTAATAAAGATTGGTGGGGGCAAGCCAGTGGATTCCTGTATAAATTCCTGGCATTTTTATTAGCCAAAGTAACTGCTGATATCTAGGTATTATAATTAAAAGTAAAAAAATCACAAAAATTTATTTTTTAAATAAAATTTCTGCTGCTAAGTATTAAAAATGGATTCCAGCTATTAACAGTAGACAATGCCATAGACAACAAGCATGCATATGATTAATGTTTCAAAACAGAATGACACAGACAAACTTTATGTGTATAAATGTTTACAATAATTTCTATAATATTAAATATTTGAGTAATAATACTTTTTTAATGTATGCTTTTTAAAATAAAAAAATACACTATCCTTTCAAGCATATTACTGACAAGTTACTGAAGTTATATTAACATGTTTGAAATTTATTCTGCCAAAACTGTTACACTAAGAAATGCCCAAGAACCATTAAGTATTTCACTGACATCAACTTGATAAAAGTATCTTATAAAATTGACAACAAAATTTATCCTAAACAAAGAAGCAGAGTTTCTAAACTAAATAAATGTTTTAATTTTTTTTGTTTTTAGTATATCAAATTAATTAAGAGCAATTTTAAATAAAATATTTATATAATATTTATATTATAAAATGCATATTTGTGAATTTATATATGTATCTATATTTTGAACACTTAATCATTATATTAAATTAAAAGGAATTAGATACAATTAATTTGAATATATTTTATATTACTAAGTATACATGTATCCTCTGATGTAATTAGAAAAAAAGACAAAATGTCATACAAAATGTTCCAGTATAGATGAGGATATAAAAATAAAAATTTCTCCAAGAGAAGGCTCTTCATTATATCCAAATTTTATGGTTCGCCTAAAATTCATAAACCTGAGTTACCATTGTGACCTATTGTATGTGCTATAGGCTATCCCACACATGCTTTGGCTTGATATTTAGCCCAATGCTTACAACCATAACATTCAATCCAGAATTAAGAATTCAGATCATTTTATTTCTGTAAATAAAAGCTTAAAACTAATTAAAACTGATTTATTGGTTAGTTTTGATATTTCTTCTATGATTACTAATATTCCTGTTGAAGAAGCTTTATCTATAATAATTCAATACAATAATTTGTCTGATTTTATTATTTTATTAGCAAAACATTGCCTTGAAAATACATTTTTCAAAAGTATAACAAATTAAGGGACTTTCTATGGTATCTCCATTGTCACCTGTAATTGTTGATCTCTTCATAAATAATTTTGAAAGTTGAGTACTAAATGCAGCTACTAAAAAACCTTCTATTTGGTTCAGATATGTGAATGATACATTTGTGTTATGGCCTCGTGGTGTTGATGCTTTGAACTCTCTTTTTGTTTTTCTTAATGATTGACATTCTAATATTAAGCTTACTATGGAAGTTGAAAATAACAAATCACTTTCTTTTCTAGTTGTTTTGATTTCAGTAATGCCTCCCTCCACCTTCACATTAATATCATATTGAATAGGGCTTTTAAAATAATGGACATCATATATAGATAAGGTAAAATATTTTGTCAGTCAACAAAATATAAACTTTTTCTCTTATTGACTCTCCTGATCTCAGAATTTGAGGCCTTTATCTGGAACCCTCACACTAAAAAAAATATTAAAAAAATCCAGTCTGTATTTGCCAAATACTCTAAATATAATCATTTTCCTGACAGTTTTAACATTGCATTGATGTAAAGAAGAAAAATCACAGACATTTCCTATTTATACAACATCATATCCAAATTTACAATTACCTCAGATTTACTTTCAAACATATTCTCCAATCCTTCTTAATATTATGTTAGATTATATAGATCTCTATGCACTTAGGTTTCACCCATAATTCATATAGTCAGCACATAATATACTGTATTTTGATTTTAATCAATTTTGCAGTATCCTAAAACTAAAATATAATTTATGATATCATTGTCCAAACTACTTGTTGTGACTTTTAAAACATTTTTTTAATTTTTCTTCCTACTGCTGCATCGTTTTGTTCAATTATAAGATTTTCCTATAATTATTATTTTAATGTGCATTCTGTAATTGACTATTGATTGTTGTTTTGCACTTAAAATTGAATTGAATTATTATTTATTATTATTATTGCTGTTGTTGTTATTATTTTTATTGTTTCAAAAATAATCTTTATTGAAAACTCTAAAAGGCTACATAAGTTACAAGCAAAATAAATAACATTTGGGAGCATGGCAACAACTTATTGTCCATTTGTTGCACATTCAAAGTTCTTTTGAGATCAGTGGGTGAGATGGTCTTGTGAGGTCCTTTGAATCCACATATTTTCTATTTGCTGTTTGTATATTTTGTTTGTTACTGTTTGGCTTGTTGATTAACTAAGTAGTCACCAAGTGGCAGTAAAAATTTCAGAGGGGGGATTTTTGGTACCCCATGCTCTCAATTGTTGTAGTTTGTTTGCAAAAATAGATGGGTGGCATCTAGGATTATTCCCAAGGCAAAAGGTGCACTGTGTACAGCAGAAGGAAAATAACCCAAATATGGCTGCACGAACTGAAGGAATGAATATGAGTCATAAAGCTTTGAAGGGAGATGTTTAAATAATTTTTTGGAATTTTAAAATAGAGTTAATCTATGTTTTTGTTTATGTATTAATATATAAACTAACCCAAATAGAGGTATAATACTCTTCATGCCCCCAAAATTGTTATGACCTGAAACAATGTAATATACACATATATTTAAAATAAATATTTAAATACGATTTAAACTATTTGCTTATTTTTTAAAAATAGATTATATATGTGTTTGGACAAACATAAGTTCTATCCAATAACACACACTCACAAAACAAATTAAATTTTAAGACTTTTTAAAAATATTTATTGGTGTAACCTTACAGGAATGTTTTTAAATTAAACATTTCAAATATGTATGACTAATGGGCCATAAAATTTTATGTGTGGAAATAAGATATTTTTTTAAAGATGCACTTGCTATAAAATTGTTAATAATAGAAATGAGAGTAACTAGAATGTTTTTTTGGCAATTAATTAATAATTGTTATTATAGGAGCACCCATGCTGACATGAGCTTTTATATATAAGAACAGTATATCAATAGTGACATTAAGAAAAATAAATAAATAGAAAATAAATTTAAAAAGTATTTATAAAAAGCTATAACTTCTAAAAAACACAATTCTAATTGGGATATTTAAAAACAATACAACAAAGTTATATCTTTCTTATTGCATTGCCAAATCCATATAATATTAATATCATCTATATTCTTTATAAGTAGATGTTCTGAAGAAGATTGATGGTGCAATTGAAACTGTCAATAGTGGATTGTAAAAAAACATTGTATAAAATAATAAAGAATATAGATGATACTAATATTATAAAGTTTTATATAATAAAATACTCTAGCGTTATATAATTAGATGAGAAATAAATTTCTATGTATTCAAATATAAAATTTTGTTTTAATCTTTCTTAATGTAAAGTTCTGAGCTACATGATTTAATGCAGGGGCAGAATGGCAGAATTTTGGGTTCAAGGTCCTTAGATTTCAAGTCTTCTTTATCACTCCCAGTGCTTGTATTTCTCATGCAACTCCCTAAGGAATAAAACATTTGATTAGTTATATTTTTATAATGAAAAGCATTGTAACGTTCATTGCAATATCTTTAAGCAAAACACATTTAAAAACTATAGTCTTATGATGCAGTAGGGTTCAGTGCATTTACATGTTCTTGCTTCCATTCCAATTTGACCTTTTCCCCCACACTGGTGAGAATTTCCCAAACAAAAGTGGATTTTTTTCAGTTAGTCTGACTGAAGCTAGACAACCAATGCAGGTAATCAAAATTGGTGACTAAAGAAATATGCTTGGAAGGTAAGACTAGATGATATGATAAATGTAATACAGATTTTAAAAAGAAACATGATTGTAATAATGCAAGAGTGATCTCTTATCAAAACAGTTTATTAGTCCCCATAGTTTAGCTTATTCTGTGTCAAAATCTTTAAATACTTTATCCCACACAGTTAAAAAGTGCTTTTCCTTTCAATTTCAAATTTGAATACATTTTTCAAAGTACATATCTTTTGTAATCCTCTTGGGGTACTATATTACTACCATGGCACATGATTATATCTTGCTGTATCAGTGCTATAATATATTATCTTTTTAGTGTTTTAATAGTGATATAATTTTTTCTTCCTCCTTCTGTATCTTCTATGGATATATAAATCATTGAGATATCTGATATAACTTAGTTCATTGGGAGAGTGTAAAATTCTGTAGCATAAAATCTTTGGAGCCATTCTAATTCTGGAATTTCCATATCTTAAACTTTTTATGAAATCTCTCTGCAATGTAGTCTTTTAATTATTCATTTTATTCATTTCAATCATTTTTCATTCACTGAATATTTTATTTAAAAATTAAAAGACTCATTTCCTCCATTATCTTTTTTTTTAATTAAAAGATTTTTCAACCATTTATCACTTGTTAATTAACAGGTATATTGTTAAACACTGCTGGTTTTAGTCAAACTTTGATGGATATGTAGTAGTATAATCCACTATGACTTGTACTTTAAAAATTGGTAAATGGGACAATTGAAACAAAATGTGTAATAGTGAATAATTTTTTTCAACTCATAAAACATAACTATATTTCTCGATCAATCTCAACCTCTAAACATCAATTTGAAATATCAATTTCAAAAATAATCCTCCAAAATAAATATAAAGGTGTTTAAAACCAAAGATATTAAAAAAAAAAAAATTAATAAACATAAAGTAATTAATTGCACTGAGATAGCTTTTGACAAAGCACCATCAGAATCATAGTATTTAAATAAAGTTATGCAGTAATGGGTAACCTTATATAACTGATATGAAGTAATATGCAAATGAAACACAGTATGCAAATAAGACTTAGATATTCCATTTTTTAGACAATGGAATACATGAATTCTTTTTATTTGTGGAATGTGGATTCTTTGCATTTGCCCAAGCCTCTTTGTACTTTCTTTTCCTATTGTCTCTTTCTAAGCATATTGTTCTTACTCTTGATGGAGTTTGTAGGAATTATTACTGCTTTCTAATTTGAAAGATATAAACCATAAAGTAATTTGAAGTATTAAAACATTTTTGTATTGTGTGTTAATTTAAAACATTTAATAAATAAAAAAACTCAGATATAGAAGTTAATATTATTCCCTGATATGGAAATAAATGCTAACATTATTTACCAACTATGAACACCAACCATTTCAGTTTCAATTTAAGTTCATGAAAATGCTAAAAAATTGAAAAGAAAAATATTACCACACTGATAAACTTAATAATAAAAAACCTGTCACAAACAACTTTCTGTACCATGCACCATTAATTTTTTTTTATCAATTCCATATAGTATTAAACCATTAACACAATGCTATTTTAAT
Source organism: Epiperipatus broadwayi (assembly GCA_028023455.1). NCBI lineage: Eukaryota > Metazoa > Onychophora > Udeonychophora > Euonychophora > Peripatidae > Epiperipatus > Epiperipatus broadwayi. The sequence goes on along the minus strand of JAQFVV010013092.1, from coordinate 190,843 downwards.
GCTTACACAAAATATTAAAAGAAGCAAATTTTCCCAACAATAGTGCCATGTAATCATTAGTAATCAATAGATGTCGAATGATGATTCCTTATAATTCCTAAATAGTTCTAAAAGATAAAGTTGTCAATGGCTATTAAAAAACCAAAGACACCAAAATATATAGATACACCTGGCTTTAGATCTGTATGACTATTCATGCAAATTATCATGGATTGAAAACAGTTGTGCGTTTTTCAGGTTGGGCTGATAACTTTATAGTTATAAAATAGATAAAAGGTGAGTGTTGGAGAAAGGGTGTATTAGATCTAAAGATCTAGGTGCACTGTTACTTGATCCAGGATTCCTCATTGATGAATGTTATTAGAATCTAGTCTTGGGATATTGGATGGGAAAAGATTATAAAGCACTGCTATCTAGTATCTGTTGATTACTAAAGCTGGCACTAGGTAGCACTGTTGTGGAGAAAAATTTGGCTACTGCTTTAATTCTAAAGAGTTAAATTTTTATAATTTAAAACATGTTTTTCATTCATATATATTAAATTATTATTTTTTTTTAAACTAAGTAAAAGAAAGCTACCTATTTATAAGCCTGCATTTGAGTACATAAACTTAATTATTTATAAGTTCACAACAATTAAGAATACTACACAAGGAAACTTAATATATATAAAGTCACAACTGATTATCATCTGAATTCACTCATGAAACAAGTATTGTGTAAAGATTCTAACTTCTTAAAAAAGTAAAATAACAAAAATAAAGAATGAAATGAATTTTGCAATAATTATATCAACTTATATAGTATAGAGATTGCAAATCCATCTGCTATTGCCATAATTTAAGGTTTGAATCTGGGCTGAGTGAAAATATTTTCAAGGGCTTTAAGATTATTCTCTCAAGTAGTTGGCCTATAATCAATCCAACTATCCATATAATATTGGTTAACAAATGGATATCTAGATATTCATAGCTAGAGAATAAAAGAATGAAAAATTGTTCAAACCCCCCACTATCCCACAATTGGAAAGCATTGTGGATAGTTTTATATATGGGTTTTGGAGAGGCATGTGCCCTGTAGTGATCTGTTTATTAAAATAGCTTTTTTTTAAGTTTTTTTTTTTTTTAATTCTATAAAATTACAGTTAGAATACTGTAGATTTTTTTTATTAATCAATCACAATATTTATTTATTATATAATAGCTTTTAATATTGATATTTGTTCTATATAGAGGTTTATCTGAAAGTTTGTGGTGATGACATTTTGATCATCATCATCATAATATTTAATCATTATTGATCCAATACAAAATGAAGATCACTCCATGTTTAATCCAGTTTCTCTCTTATATCTCTCCCCATTACATCTGCAAACTTCTTTTTATCCATTTATCCCACATGAGGTTTCTTTCTAGGTTTTTAAAGTCTTTTGACAGTCCATTTAACATTTCAACTATCTATATGTCATTCTCTGTTAATAAAATGTCTAGTTCAGTTTCATATCAGTATTTTGATCTTTTCAATGCTGTAATACCTGTTTATTCTTTCAGCCACATATTTTGTTTTTGATCCCTTCTTATTACTCCTAATATCGCTTGGAGTGATTGAAAGTTTCATATTGCCCTTCTGTTAAGTATCCTAATCTCCGATTTATAAATAAGAACTCAGATTTATTAAAAACCTTTCTTGTCAAACACATGGGAATATTTTTTAACATTATTTTTTATTAAAAACATTCCATCTAAGTTTAATTCTATGATTAATTTCATTCATTTTATTGGTAATTATATGTTAGTTATTTCACACCATCTTTAATTAATTGTTAAATGTTTTTAAAGAAATTCGAACTTTATTTAAACTGCTTTTATTACACATTAGTATATAGCACAGATTTAAAAGTGACATTATTCTCGTATTTTCTTAGAGTATTGTTGGCCTGATTAGTCACAATACTTGCATTAGAATTGAACCAGTGATCTTTTAGATACATGAATACTCAATTGAAGGCAATTCTCTAACCAAATAGGCTATTTTATAAAAAAATCATTGAAAGTACTTTCATTTTTACATTTTCTGATTAGACATTACTTAGTTTTAAGATTATTAACACTTTCTTCAATTCTGAACAGGACATATTAAGTTTTCTTTCTCCACAAGTTTGACTTTTATTGCAAAAGGTTGTTTTTCAGGTCTGCCTACTGTTTTGGTTAAGCTAAAAACTCACCAAAATCAATTAATCACCTTCAAAAATTTGAGAATTTCTTTTTAAAAAACAAATTATTAACATTTTTATTGAATATTCAAAACTATTTCCAATTCATTTAAAAATGAATTTGAAAATTTATAAACAAAGCAAAACTCTCCATACAATAGTGCCACCCTGTGCCAACCAGAGTAATCAATGAATGCTAGAAGGCTTGTGCATAAAATCCCTATCTAATGCCTACTCATCCAATATCCCCAGACTAGTGACTGTATGGAGAGTTTTTCTTTGTTTATAAACAACTATGTGGTAGTATAAGAGATAGTGATCATGTGAATTTGAAAATTGTTATTAAAGACATGCATTATATATTTGGAGCAGTGGTAAAGGGGCATATTCTGGAACTCGAGGTCCAAGGTTCCTGGAATGAATAGTTCTGTCATGGCCAACGCTTGAACTTGTCACTTGATTATTTAATTTAGTTTACTTAAACAATATACAGTTGAAATATAATTAATCTGAATATCTACTATTCAAAAACTTCTGTGATCAAATCAAGACATTAGATATGACCTTTAACCTTTTACAATCAATAAATCAGTTTATACAAATAAAATTTTAAAAAAAAGTATATAGAAAGTTGTTTTAAAAATTATAGAAAATAAAATTAATGTTTACTTATATTTTTAGCAGGATTTTTGTTTACACCAAGGGATTAAATACAGTGATGGATCATAAAATTTTTAAGCAGGGGGGGATGCTTTATTACAATATTACCACCAAAAAATAGCAAGGAAATCAAAACAGAGTATTTCTAATTTCACAACCACACAACCATTTTATTTTTCCATACCAATTATTGTTAAAAGATCTAACGGATTTTCTATTTTTACTAGTTGCTGTTTGATATATATTAGCGTCTGGATAGAGTGACCTTTACTTTTTATTTCAATTTTTTTTATGTAATGGCAATTGGGAAAATACAATTTATATTTATGCAACATCACATGATCACCATTTCTTATGCTTGCTTATAACTATTGTTAAAACAGGCAAAACTCACTATACATATTGCCACACACAGCAAGCTAGATTAATCAATGAATGCCAGAAGGCTTGTGCATAAAATCCTCATCTAGTGCCTACTCATTCAATATCCCCCAGACTAGTTTCTGGCTTGTGGCCTTCATCAGTGAGGAGCCTTGGATCTGAGTGCACTGCACCTAGATCTTAGGATCTAATGCAAATGGTGATCATGTGATGTTTATTGGGTTAAAACCAATCCTGCCTAATAGGGTAGTGGTGGCTATGGTTATTAAAGAACCAAAGATACCAAAATGTGTGGATACTGAACTGAGTTCGGACCTATATGATTATATAAGCTAATGAGCTTGGATTGAAAATATTAAGGTGTTTTCAACTTAAGACTCATAGTTTTGTAGTTAAGTAGAGATAAAAGGTGGCTGCTAGAGGTTTGAATTAGATTCTAAGATCTAGGTGTAGTGCTCTCAGATCCAAGGCACCTCACTAACGAAGGCCACAAGCCAGAAACTAGTCTGGGGATGTTGGATGAGTAGGCACTAGATGGGGATTTTATGCTCAAGCCTTCTAGCATCCATTGATTACTCTAGCTTGCTGGGTGTGGCAATACGTATAGTGAGTTTTGCCTGTTTTAATATATGCAACACTAACACCATTATGATAAATATTTAAAATAATATTTCTTTTATTATTTTGTTAATATTCTTTTTTGTAATAAATAGTTATATGTTAATTTAATAACTGGAACACAGGCTTATTATATACCTATGTCTATGTATGTAATATATAAGGTATATGAGCACAGACTTTCACTCAGCTCACCACTCTCCACTCCATCTCATAACACTGATACACCTGAACACACACATGTTGAAAAGATAAATAATCACCAATATAAGCATTTCATGCCAAACCAGCAATCATCAGCTGGTCCAGACCACCACCTCTACACACATATGCCATAAGTGCTCAGACATATATCAAGACAGCCAACCCAATCCACTCCACACCCCAACCCTTCAACCATCCATCCAATTGAAAATCTGATGATGGAATGCTCAAAGGCCACCCTGAGGCCGAGATTCTTGTCATCAGTGTTATGAGATGGAGTGGAGAGTGGTGGGCTGTGTGAAAGTCTGTGCTCATATACCCTATATATTATATGTTAATTTGTAAATGTTAATTACAAGTAAAAAAAAACATTTTATTATTTATCCTAAATGAAAACAATAAAAAATTTTTCACTCTGGAGTCAAACCAAAATAGATAAGCTTTTCACATTAAAATAAGTATTGATGCTGTGGCAGTGATCAGTTCCAATGATGCTAGTTATGCATTCTGATAAAAGTAAACAAATCTTGGTGAAACTTGCTGAAATTCACAAAATATGTCATTTCTGGAACTGCCATAACAAGCAGTGTTTGAATAAAGTTTCAAACATCACTTAAAATAATTCTTTTTAAAAACAATTTTATTAGTTGTACTTACATAATAATTATAAAAAATATTGAATGATTGTTATATTATTGATATTTTCAAACATAAATTTAATAACTAATTTTTTTCTGTAGATGCTGTAGCATTGCATTGCTTATGGACAAGCGGCCACTAAATAAATACCAATTTTTTAAAATCTAAACAATTTACAAATCCGAAAGAGCTTGCAGCTTCCAATTTCAGATTAATAGTATTTTACCTATATAGTGCAAAAAAATTAATATATTATCTATATAATTTGAAAAGTACAAAGATAAATAAGATTTCTCTGTTTTCATATTCCTTTGTTATTAGAATTATTTTTATATTTATCTTATTAATAGCCCCTGTGCCTATTAGATTTCAATAAAAATTAATTTAAAATAATTAAAAGCAGAAACTTAACAGTTTTTGTTTTTATAAGGATAAAAAGTGATGTTATTTGGATACTTTAAAGTTGTTAATTGGTTAATGATTTGCTGCATTTGACCCACAGGCATACATATTATGTATATATGCATGTTTATGTTGTACAAGTCATCATTATTTTGCATAACATTATCATATGACTAAGACCAAGGATTATGTTTAGTTGGAGCTCCCAGAAAGCCAGATTAGGAACATCTCTAATGGTCCAAAGCTAAGCCTGGTACTTTTGGTTCTAGAGGGGGAAGAAATATTTGATATATCCATAAACATTGAAAGATTTTAAAACAAAATAAAAAATGATATTGTGTTATCATCAAAAATCCTGGGTTAGAAGGCTGAATAAAGGTACTTAGCCCTACATTATTCTTTAATGCTTTCTGAATATATTCTGTGGGATTTATCTTTTTTGTTTGGTGCTATATGTAATGGCCCCACCCCAATAAAGTTTTAGGTTTCTGTTATCATTCATTCAACATATATATAGTCAAATAATCTAACTTCTTCAATATAACTTTTCAAAAAAATTGTCCAATTCTTTTTCTTTATACAATATTTTCTTGAAAATACTTCTTCTGTTTGTATAATACTATCAATTTTGTAGTTATTTTCCTGATGCTATTTTTCAACAGTGTAAATATCATTCTGTTACTGAGCTAAAATACCTTTCATGTTAAAAATCTATTGCTTCTTAATAAAATATCTGAACTGTCGTGTTTATATTTAATTCTAATAGCTTGTGTTTATATTCTGTTTGTTTAATTTAATTTTTTTTAATGTATACTTTTAAATCAAAAACAAATGTTTATCATTATATTTTATAAATGAAGGTATATTTTTAGATTTTTTTTCCACATTTCATTCTAAAAATAACTGTTTTTAATACATTCATATTTTATAAATATATTTTCTGTTGTATCTGTTTATGTAAGAACACGTCATTTGCTTTAAATCTTTATCATTTGCTAAATAGACAAAAGAAAAAATGTAAATATTATAAAATTACTTCAGGAGTTTCGATGAAATTCTTTCAAAAGATTTGAAAAGCTGCGAAATAAAATATGTTTAACGTAAAGTAATAACACTTCTACACTTAAAGTATTAATCATATAAAATATTTCATCATTTCCATTTTTATTTTTAACCATTATTTGTTCATTGCTGAATGAAGGTTTTAAGTTTAATTCAATTTCTTCGATCTCTAGCTTCTCTTCTCTACATCATTCCACCACGCTTCCTTATTTCATTCAACCATCTCACATGTGGTCTCTTTCTCATTATTTTACAATTTTTTGAAATAGTTTAAGATTTCAATTGACTCTCTATTATAATCTTTTGGGAAAGATGTTCAGCTGAGATCCATTTCAGTCTCTTAATTCTTTCAATGATGTTAGTAATATCTATTTGTTCTCTTATCCATGCATTTCATTTTCAATTCTTTCTTGTTTCTTTTATCATACAAGCCTCCATACTTTGTTGAGTAGTCTGCAGTCTATTGATTTTCCAAGTGTCCAAGTCTCATGACTATAAGTAAGAACTGGAAAACGTTGTTAAAAACTTCCTTTTAAACACATAAACACATTTCCTATATTAAGGTATTTCAACCAAGTTAATTTTACGATTAATTTCATCCATTATGTTTCAATCTGTATTAATAATCTTATCAAGATATGTGTAATTGCTGACTTCTTCTAGTTTATTATTATTAATTTTTATTTATTTATTTTGAGAAAATCCATTGAACATTACTGTAGTTTTTTTAGCATTTACCTTTATTTCTACTTTCTTACTTTCATCTAATAATTCTTGTAATTTGCATAAATAATTGCACCTTCAAAAATGTAGATGATTTAAATAATATCCATTTAGTTCCCACTTTAGTCTACAAAATGCTTTTTGCAAAACTGTTGTAAAATGTTTTGGAGATATGGAGTCATTCTGGTAAACACACTTTTAAATGTTAATCTTTGTATTACTAAGTAATCAAATCACAGCTATTGCATTTTGATAAATATTCTTCTAAATATTACAATATTCTGAGTCTATATCTTAATGTTTCAATGTTTTAATGACTAAATAAATTTTTATAGAATCAAATGTCTTTTCATAATCTACAAACCCAAAACATAATGGCAACTCATCTGGTATATCTTTGTCATTTAGATATATAATATTAAGATCATCTATGTTTTTTATTACTATTGATGGTTTTGATTGCTCTAACAATCTTCTTCAGAGCCTGAGGCAACCGAAAATGTCAATAGTGGGTTGTAAAAAGGCATTGTAAAAAGTAATAAAGAACATAGATGATATTAATATCATATGGATTTGGCAATGTAATAAGAAAGATAACGTTATCATTTAGACATTTAGTATACAACTTTGACAACAGTTTTTCTGTTTATTCACAGGCTTCTTTTAAGATATTTTATAACTTCATCATTATCCAAAGCTTTTCCACTTTTTCATAGATTTACTGCATTTCTTACTTTTTTATGTAAAATGCTGGGCAATTCTGAAGATGTAGTAATTTTAAGAATACTTTTGTTTCTTTTTTTTTGTTGTTACATACAATATTTCTTTAAAAACTCTTCTACACATTTCATAACATCATCTTTCTCTTTAGTAATATTATCATTTTTTTTTGTTACTGTGGAAATAAATTTCCCATCAATACTAAGATATTATTTTACACTTTTGATATTTCTATTCTCTTATATACTTTCTTTGGTAATTCACAATTAACAATAAGTTTTCTTCTTAGATGAAAAAATAACTAGCCTTATATGGGTTTGAATTTTAAGTCAGAATTACATTTGATGCAGAGTAAACACAACAGTATCTTATATTACTTTTATTATATATAGTAAAAGTTCTAAAAAAAGACCACTTGCGAAATGAAATAATGCAATAAGAAAATTTGCTGTTATGTAAAAAAAAAAAAAAGGCTGGACATTGGAGAAATAGGACTGAGATAATAGTTGAACATGATGAATGATGATGATGATGATGATATTAAACATTTAAATAAGAATAGAAGTTAGAATGCAATGTTGAAAGATTTTTAGCAGATAATAACAGACTATATCTTTGAGCAACATATGAGCAGGAACAAATATTTTTTGGAAACTTGTATAAAGTGTGATCACAAACCACGACAGGTGACAATAGGAGTGCCAAACAACAATATGATTTTAAGGTAAGTGGGTAAAACAATCAAACTATTTCAATTTATTGCCTATCTCAGAACCAGAAATATGTCCTCATATAGAGCATGCTGGTCCATTTTTCTGTTTGCATAATCTTAATAATATAGAGGGATATATCATTTCTATAAAATCCAATGCTCAAGTTCACCATAAAACACCATTTTTGGAAATCTTCATTTGTTCAGTTATTTTAATGTCCAATCTAATAAAGGTGTGATTTTACAATAGTGGACCAAATAGTATCATCCAGAAGGTTGAAGAACATATTGATTAGTTTGATTATTTTGCCATTGTTTTTGTAAAATTTTACAGAGCATTCTTAAATTAAAATTTCTTATGCTATTAAATTGTGCTGAGAGAATATCCAAGTTTCACATCCATACAATAAATTAGACAAAATAATAGTTCTAGTTGCAATAATTTAACTTGCTAAAAGCAGAAGCTCATAAAGTCTGTGTCGGATTGCAGCATTCAAATTCACCTTTTTTCTTATAAAACTACCGAGGTATTTACATTTCAAGATGATGATCATTGAAGTTGAAAGTTATTGAGGAGTTTTTATCCATCATTGGCAGATAAAGCACTTGAATATTTTTCAATGCTTTAATAAACTGGGATTTTTGTAAGTTGTATTTAAACATTCATATAGTAAATCCAGAATCCAAGAAAATGAAGTTCTTGTTTTTGCTTTTCATTAATCAAATTAAAAATTCCACCATCAATCTTGTATGTTGATTCCTATCTAATTGATTCTTATAAGCAATTCCTGAGATCACTGTTATAAAAATTAAAACAATGTTGGTGTATGTACACATCCTTGTCTAACACTAGTTTTATTTCAAATATCTCAGATTTTTTTACCTGTAATAACAACACTTCCTCTCATTCTATTATATAGATTTTTAGGAATTATTTCCAGACCCTGGTATTACACTTATAGCAATTAAACAGGATTTGGTATATGAATCCATTATGTACATCTACTTGGTGTGAAGTAGTATTAAATAATAATCTTTAAAATATGTTTAAGTAATGTTTTCATGAAGGTTAGTGATGATGGTGTTTTAGTTGTATTTTTATATTGGACTATTTCCATCATCTAATATGAGTATTGGATGTCTTTAGAAAAATTTAACTTTATTTAAATATTCCAAATACATTCAACTGTTAGTAATAACATTTCAATCAGGTTAGTATAAGCACAACATTTAGAAAGGTATTATTTTCTCCTCTTCTTCAGGTGTTGCTGGCCTGACCAGTGACAGTACAAGCATAGGATTCAAACCTGGACTCATATTCTTGGAATATTGAATTTTAAGATAACACTCTAACCAACTGAGCTATCCTGTCAAAGGAAGCAGTCAATAGAAATTTCATATACTTATCTATGAAATTCATCCTGATTTCTTCATTTTTTCCCAAAAGCAAAGTTGATTAGTGGTTGGATTTTTTGCCATTGTCATGTGAGAAGCTTCTTTAAATTTTCTTCTTTGTATCTTTTTTATCTCTATCCAATATTTTTGTATTTTCCCAATTGAACATATGTTCATTGGCATGTACATGGTCTGCTACCTTAGACATATCTGCTTTTTCTTTCTAATCATCACTTTGTGTTCTTGGAATGAGATTATTGATCTTACCAATATATGTTCTTCCATATTCACATGGTATTTCATAGTTGCAGTTTTTTTTTCTTTTCAGCATTTCAAATTTAGGCTTTGTAGATTTAGAATTCCTCATAGTATAGTATGGCTCTGGAAAGCTGTTCTGATGTTATGCTGATCACAGATTTTCCTTAATTTGTCTGCTATTTTTGGAATGTATGGGTACACTACAATACCAATAATTGTTTTTTCTTTAATGTTTTTTTTTATTAATACTTCATGGATAACCATTTTTCATAAGAGTTTGTTTTATATAGATCTTTTCTTTTTCCAAATCACTGGTTTTTGAACAAACTTCTTTTGTTCTGTTCCATAGTGATAGTATAACTCCATGATTTGTGTTTCTGGTATGATTGGATGTAGGTATTTTCCTGTATGTGTAGGTTTTCAGTAAATTATAGATTTGATTTTGCCATGAGGGACTTGTCACAAGAACATCTAAGAATGCCAATTTTTATTCTTGTTCTGATTCTATTGTGAATTTAATTGAAGGGGATATGTTATTGATGTGTTTCCAGAAAATTTGTAGCAGTGTTTTACCATATGACCATTTTACAAATGTATCATTTACATGGTGAAGCCAAACTTTAGGTGGATGTGGAGTAGTTTTTATGGCTAAGGTCTCAAGTTCTTCCATATAAATATTGCTAATCAGGGGAGACAACATATCTGTTTCTAGATTTTGTTGGAAGAATTCTGTGTTATATTGAAAGTAGGTTGTTTTTATGCAGAATGTTAATAGTTCCATTATGCTATCAATACAAAAAGCTGCTCTGATTTGTAAGCTATTTATCACCATTTAATCTTTTCCTTACAATAAACAATGCTTCTTCACATGGTGCATTCACGAATAAACTTTCCACATTAAAGCTTTCCAGTAAGTCAGCTCTTTCAATTTTCATGTTCTTGATTAATTCTACAAATTGTATAGAATCCCTGATGAAGGACTGGGTCTAATATGCCAAAGAACTTAGAACTTTTAGAAGAAATCTTGCCAAATTTTGGCAAGGTGAATTTCTAGAGCTAACAATGATGTTATTTTTACTTTTTTCTAAATCAGTGAAATACCTGCTATGCTTTCTGAGTAATGATTGTAACTTTGTTTCTGTACTTGGTATCAGATTTTTTGTCACTTTTCTGTATTGGCCCACTGTGAGGGGTTCTTGTATTTTGTTGTCATAATCAATTGTAACCATTAATCATGTTGTACAGGTTTTTATATGGATTAATTTCAAGGGATACAATAATCAGGTTTCAAGGTATATTTTTTGACACATGCTGCTACTAGTTTTGATACAATGATGAATATTAAAATTATTTACAGTCACTAAATTAATCTTGATTATTGTTCTTTTAATTGTTAATCTTGTAGCATACTAGGGAAGTAACTTATAATTCATGTAGCATAAATTCAAGCTATAGGTGCTGTACAAGAACAAATTCAATTCCAAGTGGAATTCCATATGATAATAGCTGGTAGATTGCAGTAGATGAGGAGTAAATTCTGTAATGATGGTGAATGGAATTGAAGACAGTTAGTGAAGGTGAGTTTTGTTGAGAGTAATGGATGGTATCATTAAAGGCTATTCATTTTATTGTAGGATTATGACCTATTATAGATTGGATGGTTGTTTTAGTAATGATCAGGTGTCTTCAAAAATATTTGGGGGTGCAGTATTGGTGTCTGAGGTCTTGATTTGTTTGATATTATTGATGAATGTAACTGGATGTCTTCTGTTGTTGTTGCCAAAGGTGAAGATGCAGTGCATGTACCAGTAGGCATATAGGGTGAAAGTTGTTGCATGTGCAATGGATATCTTCTGATAGTATTGAATTAGTTGTCGTATAGATGTAATTAGTCATCTGTACATATTTAGTATGATAGTCTTTATTTGGTCAAGGGCTTGACACTGCTGAAAGAGATGCTTTTGAGTTTCCTCTGCTGCATTACATAAGGTGCAGAATGGATTTATATTTTTATATAGACAGTGGTACTGGAAAAAATGAGATGTTAGCAATGCATGTAGGTTAAGACAAACTAGGAAAAAGTTTCCTTTAATGATACTTTTAAAAATCTAATAATGTATGTATAATAATTGTCTTTATTTACTATGGATCAAAGAGCCAAAATTAATTGTTTTCCTCAACCATAGGTGAAGTTTTTATATTTAACTTGCATTAAACAGTTTGAGATGTTCAGATATTAATTAAATTCCTTGTAAAAAGTAGTGATTACACTAATTTACGTTGGGCACATCATAATTTTACTTCAGAGTTAAATATAAAAATCCAAATTGTGGTTGAAAATAATTATTTTTTGATTTTTTGGTCTGCAGTAAATAAAAGCATTTATTATAAATTATTGTTTACATTTATTATTTTTAATTTTTTAGTATGAGATATTTTTGTAATTATTGTAATTATTTCTATTTAAAACCAAAAATAAAAATGTTGTTGCAGCCATAAATATTAAAAAAAAAACAAGTGGTAAATTAATGGATTCCATTATTATTATTATTATTATTATTATTATTATTATTATTATTATTATTATTATTATTATTATTATTATTATTATTATTATTATTATTATTATTATTATTATTATTATTATTATTATTATTATTATTATTATTATTATTATTATTATTATTATTATTATTATTATTATTATTATTATTATTATTATTATTATTATTATTATTATTATTATTATTATTATTATTATTATTATTATTATTATTATTATTATTATTATTATTATTATTATTATTATTATTATTATTATTATTATTATTATTATTATTATTATTATTATTATTATTATTTATTATTATTATTATTTATTATTTTTTTTTATCCATATGTCAAAGCATCAGCTGGGAACTGTCTGCAAGCAACTACTTGCAAAGCAGCTGCACTGATCTCTCGGCTACCAAAGCATTTTAAGCCAAAGAAATTTTGCAATTAAGAGAAAATACAATTTCATCCATTTAAAAAAAGCAACACTTACAGGCATTAACCACAAAAACTTTTTATTAGTTTTTTTTTTTAAAAAAAAGTACCATCCTCTTGTGCACATCACTGAAAACATATTGAAAATGTCAACAAATTTGAAATTTGGTCTGCCAACTATCTTGAATTAAATAAATCACTTGATGATCCTGAAATATTTTGCCATATTACAATAGTATGGATTTCAAATCCTTGTACAAAATTAAATAGAAACCCATATAATAGAAATATGTTTCACATTGACTTTAAAATTTATTCTAAACAAATAGAGTAATTTGAATAATTAGATTTGTAATCAATAGGTCAATCAATATATTTTTCAGATATCTGGCTGTGATAAAATACTAAGATAGCCAACATTTTATAGTAATATACCATTTTTTTTCAACCATGAGTTCGCAGATGTCATACAACTTTTATGCTACTATTCAATTTTTGAGTATAGTACAATATTAAAATTTCCTTCCACTTCTCCTTCTTATTTGCATTACTAAATTATATATAATATAATATACCATATACTCCTTAATTTACACTTCACAATGCACTTTTAACATTTGATTTATTTTATCTCTTCTTGCCTACAGTTTCAACTGTCCAGCAGTCATCATCAGAGTTATTATAAATCTCACCTTTCCTATACTTCTAATTGATTAGAAGTGTAAGAGAGGTGAGGTTTATAAGAGCTCTGATGATGACTGCTGGACAGTTGAAACTGTAAGCAAGAGAAGATAAAATAAATCAAATGTTAAAAGTGCATTGTGAAGTGTAAATTAAAGGAGTATATGGTATATTATATTGTATATAGTACAATATGTTAGAAACATTAATTTAATGTTTTTTTCATATTATAATATTGCGCTGTAAAAAATATTTAATTATTGCTTCTTTTAATGAACTTTTGGGCCCATATTACTTCGACCAGACATTTCATGATTGCACTTGGTTTATTTTAAGAATATTATTTAACATGAACTAATTCATTATTAATTCTTTTATCAATTTCATAATGAAAATAATTTGCATAAAAGACAAAACTGCAAAGCATACAAAGAATAAAAAATTACAAAATGAAAGTTATAAACAAATACAGACTCACACTGAAAAAATTTATTGAAAAGTATACATCTGTAAAATGGACTCATATAATGAAAATGGTACAAAAATTTTTTAATTTGACTCAGTGAATTTGAATTTTTGTTATACATATATTTTTTGTGATTACTAATAAAAATTTCATTTTGGTTATATTTATATTGTTTTTTTTATTTTTATAATCAGGTGATAAGTGTACATATTTTTCACATGTGGCATAAGTTGGCTATCTAGGATACCATCATCATCATCATCAAACATTATCAATATACTGCATGATGAAGGTCTCACCAAGTTCAATCCATATTCTCTGATCTCAGGCTCTCTTTTTCACATCACCCTCACACATTTCTTTATTTCATCCATGCATATTACATGATCTTTGTTTTTTTTTTTTTACAATCTCTTGGAATTTAGTTTAATATTTCAATTGTCCATCTACTATCATTTCTTCTAACAATATGACCAGCCCAATTTCACTTCAGTCTCTCAATTCTTTCAATGATATTAATAGCATCTGTTTGTTCTCTTATGTATGTATTTCATTTTCAATTCTTGTTATTCCTAACACTTATCTCTCCATACCTCTTTGAGTGGTCTGAATTCTTTATATCGCTCTTCTGTTAAGTGTCCAAATCTCAGATTTATGAGTAAAAACTGGTAAAACACATTTATTAGAAATCTTCCTTTTCAAACACTTAGGCATATTTCCTTTTAATTCTATGATTAATTCCATTCATTATGATTTCATCTGAAGTAATAATCTGATCAAGGTATTGTAGCTGTTAATTTCTTCTAACTCATCATTATCAATCTTTATTTTCACCTTTTAAGAAAATCCATTAAACATTACTTTAATCTTTTTAATGTTTACTTTTAGTTCTCCTTTCTTACTTTCATCTGATAACTCTTGCAAAATTTCCTGAAGCACTCAAGCATTGTTTGCATAATCTAAATGACTTAAATAATCTCCATTTACTTTTATTTCCTTAGATGCCCATTTTAATCAATAAAATATTTATTGACTGTTGTAAAAAGTTTAGGAGATATGAAGTCACCCTGTCTTACACACTTCTAGAGATGATTATTATAAAGTTACATTTCCATTGGATTGTGAAACAAATGCTATAAATTTTTTTAGAAAATATTTTATGGCTAACTTAAGCATGGTTTTCACAGGAGCTGCACACCAGTTATAAAGATTATATCTGAGACACTCTTAAGTTTTATTGAGAAGATATCTCTGAAAATAAAATACAATTGAGAGCAATAATTATACAGATGTTGAATTCTTTCAGAAAAATTTTTTTGCTGCAGAAGTGAAAAGATAATTCACAGACAATCAAATAAACTGAATAGTAATCAGTGTATCCTAATTTATGTAGACCTATTAGTAATACACGGATTTGTTTGTATAGTCACCACAAAATATATTTTTAGAATATTATTATTATATCTTTTTTATTTTAGTTGGAATGTTCATATTGCTAATGATTGGCAATGAGTTTTAGATTTCAATGCACATTTGTTTTGTGATATTAGTAATGTAATATAATGAGTGTGTCAATAACTCTAAACAAGTTTTTTAATATCTCTATCTAAAATTATCCAGTTTCAAGCCATTAGCTCTCATCAGCTAGGCACTAGGACATTTAGACACTAGGGCTAAAATACAAACTCCAGCCCAACATTTATCGAATACTTAATTGTTCAATAGAAAATGTGAAATTTTCAGACATCTATATTTTTTCAAATCCAGCTATCTAACTCAAGTATTAATATCAGACTGAACTAAATTCAGATACACCATATATTAATAGCCTTAGCAATACAACATCACCAAAGCCTTATAAGCCAAATTATGATAGTAAGGAAACAAAGTTATACATCATGTGACTTAATTAGCTTGTATTCACAAATGTAATTTCAGATTTTCTACTTAATAAATAAGTATTCGATAAATGCTGGCTGGAGTTTGTATTTTAGATCTAGTGTCTGAATGTCCTAGCATTTCACTGATGAGAGCCATTGGCTTGAAACCAGTTTGGGGATATGGATAATTCTAAATAGAGATTTAAAATGTTGTTAGCATGGTCGTTATATTACATTTGTAAATACAAACTAATTAAATCACGTGATGGATGACTTGGTTTTCTTAATATTAGGAATGTTTATAAAGAATTTTGAGTTTATTATTTTTATCTTTTAACTTTACATTTGCAATTACTAGTAGTAAACAATTAATTATTATATTTATAGCATTTTATATTTTTTCATTATTTATTGTTTATTTTTATTGTTAGTATATATTTTTGTTCTTGTTTCCGTTGATTTAATTTTAAAGTTTCTAATTAATTTACGAGTACTTAATTTTAAAGTTGTAGCCTTTTTTTAACATTTTCCATGTGTCAAATATCTTCTCTATAAATAGTTTATTCTTTAAAAATAAATATTTGGATAAGTGTTGATAGATTAAGAAGCAGGTGTCACTTCAAAGAATTTCATCTTTATACAGATTTATCTTTTACATCTGTCTGGTGTGTATAATTACTAATGTATTATAGTGGTGTTCAAGTTTTATTGTTGTGTGGGTTATTATTTTGATATCAACAGGCGATCTGCTTTCTATAAAAAAATATTTTAGTAAAAAAAATTTACTGAAATACGAATTATTAAAGTAAAATATTTATTTGGAAAATAAAGTTACAAGGAACAAAAAAGCATATGTTTACATTTTGTAACCTTAATGTGTAAATAATATTATGATTCACTCTTAAATCAAAATTGCTAAGCTGAGAGTCACTGACACTTTGGAAGAGGAATACAAAAAAAAACAGAGACTATTTGTACAAATTAAATCATACAAATACACTTAAAAAAAGATTTCAAATTAGACATAGTTTCTTATGGGGCACTTTTTTGTCTAATACTTCCTCTGACTTTTGGTGCAAATGATTTGATTTATCCTAAATTCTATGTGTCATATTGGAGTAGATCAAAACATTTGGGAAAAGGATGTAATGTGAGTATGTATATATATGAAAATAGTGAAAAAATATGAACAATTGTCATCAAAATATAAATAATATTCATAGTGGTCCCAAACACAAAAAACAGTAATCTTTTGTGACTAAATTTAAAAGAGACCAATATTAGATTAATCATCATCAGGATAATGCCAATTGGGAGACAGTATTATCAAAGAGTAAGTATCAATAAAAAGTATTGTATTTATGTATGTCAGTGATAAAATAGCTGTAAATCTAAACACATATCAATGCTAATTCCTATCAATCCTTAGGATTACTACCATCATGTATGTACTCATTATAAATTGACTAGTAGGCATTTTGAAATATATAAAGCATGTGAACTTTAAAGGTAATCTTCAATCCTTTATTACCATCTAACTAATTCAAAAGAGAATTCTGTAGATGCCCACACATATACCCAAATTATGTTATGCATGGAAGTATCTCCTTAGATTACAAGGATTCTGGTGAATAAAAGTGAACAGGAATAAAAACACACTTAATATTTAATATAATATTTAAATAACTTTATTATCATACTTAAAAATAATGGTTAATAAGTGTAATGATCAATGAAATGACAAATATTCTCCAATATAATACATTGCATGTCTTTGACTTACACATAGTTATAAATATTCCATTGATTGATAATCAGACAATAAATGCAACATAATTTAATCTGTAGTTTTCAGATATATAAATTGTATGTAGTATTAAATATGACATATATTCAACCACATGTATGTTTAGTAATATAAACCATCTCAGTTTTAAACTATTATTTTTTAGAAATTTATAATTCTAAAGTATTTTAAAAATATATAAACAGCAAATGAATTAAATAATGTACCTATATGTATGTGTTTGAACCATGTTAAAAAATAAATATTTAAATTCTTAATTGTTAATTTATTTTGGAAATATATAAATCTAAATTATTTCTTGTAAATGCTTAGAAAACCAATAGCAAGATCATAAAAACAATATGTTTATCGATTTGCTAGATATAATGCTATAAAATCTATTATTGATCAAGTGTGTCAGCGGTATGAGGTAGCATGGATGGTGGAGGGTCATGTGAAAGTCTAAGTTCAAACCCCTATAACATATATAAGTGCAGGTATGAAAAAGTCTGTTCTGTAGAAAAAATTCATATGTCAAGAGCTATTATTGTAAAATCACACCTTTATATCAACAAACAATACAAGACTTCCTAAAAATGTGTTTGAGTATGGTTATTATGAGAAAGGTAGATCCCACTTATGTTATAAAAATTATTTCAAAGACATTCTAAAGATATACAGTATTAATTATTTTCATTGGGGCAACATGGCAGAAAATAAGAACATACTGTAGAGCGCAATTAAATACACATTAAAGTATTTTATAAAGAAATGTTTGCTTTTGAACAAATTAAAGAACAGCATTGCCAAATGTAAAAAAAAAATGAAAACGGTTGTGCCCAAAATGTGGATATATTTGTGGTTCACAAATCGGTTTGTATAGTCATTGCAAGATTCATTTTTAAAGTGGATTTTTTCATATTCTTGGAATTAGAAACGCCATACTCCTTTTTGAGTGGCCGATATATGTAGTGGTAAATATTCACTGACATTAAGCTTGAAAATATATTATTATTTGTAAAATAATATTAAAAAAGCAAACTTAAATATCTTTAAAAATTACTAGATTTATTTATAGATTGCTCAAAACAATTGACACCATAACCATTTATATAATTATTAATACAGTTTTGCAACATCAAGCTAAAGACCCAAAACATTGTTAAATTCTGAAGATTATTTATAAATATGCAAAACCTGTGATTAGATAGGTGTTACTAAATATTGATAAAGTATATAAGACAATGATTTCATCTTTTCCAAAACTTTTTGTCTTAGTTTTAAGAGAACATTTTGTGAACTAAGATGTAAAGGGAATAAATGTCAACGAATTATTTATGTTATTTAGATTATGTTTTTATCTTTGCAAACAATTTTTTAAATCTTGGGAAAATGTCAAGGTATTTAAGAAAGTAGGACTAAAGATAAATGCCAAATAGACAAATATATATAAAAATAAAAATTGACAGTAATGAGTTAGAAAAAGTTAGAACCTATAAAATATCTTGGTCAGATTATTAATGTAGATGTAAACATAACAGCTAAATTTAATTACACAGAGTGCTTTTGACAAAAATAATTAAAAAAAAATATCCTTATGTATTTTAAAATGAAAAGTTTTTAACTGATGTGTTTTATATTAGTTCTTACATATAGAAATCTGTGACTTAGATTCTTTAGAGCAGGAGTCTACAACCCTATGCCTATGGGCACCATGGTGCCCACAGACCATTTTACATGTGCCCACTGCTATCTGAACACAATAAAAAATTATTTATCTGATATAAATAAATTTTAAGATGTCTTATAAATTATTGCATTATATTGTAATCAAATTGTAGGTCATACTATACTTTTACAGCGTAAAAGGGTCTATCATTAACAATATCCAACTATAAATTTACATTGAAAAAATAAATGGTGGCTTCCACCTGGCCAGTATTATAGAATGTGCTCTTAAGTGCAAAAAGGTTGGGGACCACTGCTTTAGAGAAAAGAAATACAGAGCCTTAAACCATTCATTGAAATATGGAGATATAATCTCTGAATCATCAAAAGTGATATACATGAGTGAAAGAACAAACTGGTATCAGGGACATCAATGAAAATATTAAAAAGATTGAAATGGTGCTGGGATGGATATATTGCTTGAAGATATGATACGATCAAGATATTAAACTGAAATGCAAGAGACTGCAGAAAACACTTAAAAACGAAGTCCATGTGCAATGGTTGGGTGACATAAAGAAATTTGTTAGACAAGAACTATTTAATGTTTTAAAATTGATTTATGATCATTACTATTGATGATGAGAGTTCTGAAATATGGATAAGTATAAGAACTGGACAATAAATGTCTGAAAGAGAAATTATATAATTAGATAAAATAATTCATCACAAAAAGGTTAGTGCACAAAATACCTATCTAGTACCTACTCATCCAATATCTCGAGACTAGTTTCTAGCTTGTGGCATTAGATTCTAAGATCTAGATATAGGGTTTTCAGATAAAGGCTGCTCACTGATGAAAGCTGCAAGATAAAAATTAGTCTGTGAATATTGAATGAATAGACACTAGATAAAATTTTTATGCACAAACTATCTTGCATTCATTGATAACTCTGGATTGCACTAAGTATCATTACTGTATGGAGAGTTTTGCCCCTGTAGGTAAATAATTGTTTGAAATTTTCATAACCTTTATGATGACAAATCATTAAAAAAACGTCTCTATTGGACTATTTGCAGATTTTTAAAATTTAATCATTATTCTGCATGAATGCAATGTTAACACAGACTTAGTATTTGCCTGAAGGTATGTGATGATGGTATATTAGATGTGGTTATATATCAGACTATTTCCATCATCTATCAATAAATGTTGAATGTATAGAAAAATTTAAACTTCATTTAAACTTTTCAACATATAAATAGACGAGAACAACAGATTAGTAATTACACAGCATTTTAAGTGGCATTATTGTCTACTCTTCATCAGATGTTGCTGACCTGACCAATGACAGTATTCGCCTAGAAATTGAATTCACACTTTAGTATCTCGAATATTAAATTTAAGGCAAATGCTCTAACCAACTGAACTCATGATGTAAACATTGTTTCTTAAGTTTAATACTGTCTTAATCCAAAGGAATAATATCTCCAAAGTAAAGTACTAGTGTTAACAGCTTTTCAGTAATAATACTTATCATTTATGGTCTCTTTAATCATGTGCTTAAAATTATTGTACTTATTTTCCATTCTTTATAAATCAGTAAAAAATAAGTATCTATTGATACAATTTTTCAAAGATCAAAAGGGTTTTATGAGCGTCTTCATATGTTTTAAGCAATATTAAAGTGCCCAATAATTTTATTTTATATAAAATTCAAAATGCACTTTATACTACAATAATAAATATTTCACGAGTGCTTTAGTTGTTTGTATAATCCTTGAGTGAATGTTCACACTTGTATTTAATGGCAGTTGAGGCAGGTTTAAGAAATTAACTGAAAGTACTTCTGCGGATTTAAGGATTGTTTGTAATAGTTTGTAAATCGTTAAATTTATTATTTTAATTATATATATATATATATATATATATTATAAACAATAATTTGTCTAAAGTGTTTTGTTAAAATCTTGTGTACATATAATGCAAACATTATCATCATCATTTTAACTATTATTGATCCAGTGCAGGATGAAGATCTCTCCAACTTTAATCCATCTTCTATAATCTCTAACTTCTCCACATCAGTTCAGCACACTTCCTTATTTCACTCATTCATTTAATATATGTTGTTTTTTATAGGTTCTCTACAATATTTTGAAATCCAGTTTAAGATTTCAACTATCCATCTCATATCATCTCTTCTAGCAATATGTCCAACCAACTTCATTTTAATCTTTCAATGATTTCAGTAATGCCTTTTTGTTCTCTCACTAATGTATTTCATACTCTATCTGTCTTAGTTACTCCAAATATGCATTGCTTAATACTTCATTGAATGGTTACATTGCTATACTATTAAGTGTCCATGTCTCAGATCCATAAGTAAGAACTAGTGAAACACATTTATTAAGAACCCTCATTTTCAAACATAAAGGTATACATTTTTTAATGTTATTTGCACCAAAAGCCCTCCCACCAACTTTAATTCTATGATTAATTTTGTCCTTTATGTTTCCATCTGTAGTAATAATTCAAGATATTCAATATTATTAATTTCTTCTAATTCATCAGTATCAATCTTTTTTTTTCAAAAAAAAAAAAAAAAAAAATCATTGAACATTACTTTAGACTTTTTTAACATTTACCTTTTAGATTTATTTTCATACCTCAATCTGATAAATTTATACATTTGAGTTCACATATGTTGTAAGTTATTTAGTTATACATATATATGTATACATTAAAAGCATAAAGCTAAACTAGTCAGTAAATAATCAAAATTACTCTAAATTCACAACTCAACAAGACTAGCGAAGGAAATAAAATCTACAGCACAACCAATGGTTTCATTGCTACAAGCAGACTTCTCAAATGTAAAGAACAACACATATATATTAAACATTACCCACAACTCCATTTACTTTCCATCCATCCTTAATATTAAAATAATAAACATCACATAATCACCATTTCTTATGCTTGCTTATAACTGTTATTAAAACAGGCAAAATTCTCCATACAGGATTGCCACTCAGTGCAAGCCAGAGCAATCAATGGATGCCAGAAGCCTTGTGCATAAAATCCTCATCTAGTGCCTATTCATCCAATATCCCAGACTAGTTTTTGGCTTGTGGCCATCAGTGAGGAGCCTTAAATCAGAGAGTACTGCACCTAGATCTTAGGATCTAATGCAACACTCCAGTAGCCACCGTTTACCTCTACTTAACTACAAAACTATGAGTTTTATATTAAAATATATATTTATTGACATAATAAAATTGTACAGATGAATAATAAAAATACTTTGTTAATGTTGGCTCATCCATTGCTAACATTGGTATAGTAGATGTAAGCCAGAGCCATTCTCTGCACTAGCAGGTTGATATATGAGTAAATACATACTATTTTGTTGGCATTGCCCACCCCTTTTGAGGATGACCCAATAATGCTAACATCAGCTGGAATACATGTAGTGTGAAATCAATGCCTCTCTAGTAGAATCCGACATGTTGCAACTATGAGTTTTAAATTGAAAACACTAATATTTTCAATCCAAGCTCATTATCTTATATAGTCATATAGGTCTCAACTAAGTTCAGTACTTATATATTTTGATGTGTTTTATACATTTTGATGTGTTTTGTTTTTTAATAACTGTAGTCACCTCTATCCTATTAGGCAGGATTGGTTTTAAGCCAATAAACATCACATGATCACCATTTCTTATGCTTGCTTAATAGGATAATGGTGGCTATGGTTATTAAAGAACCAAAGACACCAAAAGGTATAGGTACGGAACTGAGTTCAGACCTATATGACTAGAACTTGGATTGAAAATATTGTGTTTTCAATTTAAGACTCAGTTTCATAGTTAAGTAGGGATAAAAAGTGGCTGCTGGAGAGTTGCATTAGATCCTAAGATCTAGGTGCAGTGCTCTCAGATCCAAGGCTCCTCATTGATGAAACCACAAGCCAGAAACTGGTTTGGGGCTATGATGAGTAGAACTAGATAGGGATTTTATGCACAAGCCTTCTGGTATTCATTTATTACTCTGGCTTGCACTGAATGGCAATACTGTATCGAGAGTTTTGCCTGTTTTAGTAATAGTTATAAACAAGCATATGAAATGGTGATCATGTGATGTTTATTGGCTAAAAACCAATCCTTCCTAATAGGATAGTGGTGATAATGGTTATTAAAGAACCAAAGACATCAAAATGTACAGGTACTGAACTGAGTTTGGACCTATATGACTATATGAGCTAATGAGCTTGGATTGAAAATATTATTGTGTTTTCATTTAAGACTGATAGTTTTGTAGTTGAGATAAAAGATAGCTGCTGGAGGGTTGCATTAGATCCTAAGATCTAGGTGCAGTGCTCTCAGATACAAGGTTCCTCACTGATGAAGGCCACAAGCCAGAAACTAACTGGGGATATTGGATAACTAGATAGGGATTTTATGCCCAAGCCTTCTGAAACTCATTGATTACTCTGGCTTGCACTGAGTAGCAAATAGTGTATGGCTTAGCTTCCTCAAAATTAATACTGTATCCTGTATCTTTTTCATAAACATACAAAGCAAAACTAAGATATTTATTTCTAACCCTATTTTTATGTCTCTTTATTGTTTCTTTTAAGCTCAAACTACTCTGACCTCTATAAACATTCTTACAAAAACAAGAGATAATATGCATTACTCCAGGAATTGTCTTCCTATCAAAAATATCCTTTGTATTATTTAAATATATGAATTTTTTCTACTAATAAATTATTCAAACTAATATCCCTTTTCCAAACAATTTTCTTATTTGCAAACAAATTACTATTTTTATATACAAGAAGACAATTTAAATGGCAAAGAAATAAAATCATATTTCACTTTATCCTTTACATCATTATAAATATTATTATTAAATAAAATATTTTTAACAAATTTATCAGAGTAGCCAACACTCAAGTAATCTTTATAAAATTGATCTTTCTAAAACAAAGCTATTCCACATGAATTATTTAATCTCCTGGTTGTTTCAGAAAGATCAATTTTATAAAGATTATTTGAGTGTTGGCTACTCTGATAAATTTGTTAAAAGTATTTTATTTAATAGTAATATTTGTAATGATGTAAAGGATAATGAAAAATATGATTTTATTTCTTTGCCATTTAAATTGTCTTCTTATGAAATTGTATATAAAAATAGTAATTGATTGGAAATAAAAAAATTGCTTGGAAAAGGGATATTACTTTGAATAATTTATTAAATAATACAAAGGAAATTTTTGATAAAATGTCTATTCCTGGATTAGTGTATATTATCCCTTGTTTTTGTAAGAAGGTATATATAGGTCAGAGTAATTTGAGCTTAAATGAAAGAATAAAGGTTCATAAAAGTAGAGTTAAAAATAGATATCTTAGTTCTACTTTGTATGTCCATGAAAAAGATACAGGCCACGGTATTAATTTTGATGAAGCTAAGATTGTCTTCTTTGAGGGAAATGAAATAAAAAGAAGAATTAAAGAATCTTTATTATTAAAAATTTATGATTCTGAAGCAGTTAACTTATTTAAAAGTTCTTTTAATATTATGAGTGGATGGAATTAAATGGAATTGTGGATAATGTTTAATTTGAATATGTTGTTGTTTTGTAGTCTTTACACTTGAGAAATCTGCTTGTAGCAGTGAAACCATTGATAGTGTTTTGGTTGAGTTTTGAATTTGGGGTAATTTTGGTTATATATTGTTGTATCCAAAAGTATGACTGTGTGGCCAGCAAATAAATATATACAATAAAAGACTCACAATATTTTATGTAATAAGAATAGCGAATAGTCTGCAACAACTCTATCTCTACAGTTCGCTAATGTTCAATTCCCTCGATGTTCATTCAGACTGCCTGCTACAAAAACAGTTCACAATGGGCTAGGTTTATGCATACATTTGCCCCAGTCCAGTTTAGCTGCACACAAATGCTTCGTAGTGTAGCACTGCAACTGACCTTAAGCTCCTTACAGTTTCTGTCTCTGCAACATTCTACTAGTAACTTCACTTAAAAAATGCTGGAAACTCAACTCTTTATTCAGCTGCTATCCAGATGGTTTTCCTCAGGCTAAAATCTCCCAATCTCTGTGGGCCCTTTCCAGCTATACCCATGAACTACATTTCCACTGAGTGCTGGATCTTAACTGAAGCACTGACGCAAGGTTTCTCTTACTGGAATTGAAAAGACATCTACTGGAGATGCACTCAAATACTGGCCTGATGTAGTTGTTCCATATTCTTTTTATAGCTTTCTGATAACTGCAACAATTAATTACATTGTCCAATAAGATATGGTCTCTTATCTAGAAATATTTGCAATCAGCAAATATTACTTGGAATTGTCGATCGCCATTACCTTATTGCCTTAATTAAATTCCTCAGTTATCAGTGCACGATGTAAAAACAATCTCTTGCATAAATTCTAGTTTTTCTGGAGTGCATAAACCTGTATGTAATTTTTACAAAATACAACATATATATATGTATATTTAAATAGCTTTCAACACATAGACGTCAAATATAAATTAATGCTTACACAAAAAAGTATTTAATGCATAATGATTATGGTAAGTGTTCAAAACATTCAAAATACATTAAGCTGTTCACCATTGAATATTAATTCATTGTAACAATACAACATAATAAAATAAATATCTTTGTTGTAATTAATAAAAACAAATGAAATTCTACTTACAAAATTATTTATTGCATGTATATATTAAAGTATGATTACCAATAACTAATAGGTTATCATAAACAAACACATTTTACACTTCTCATGCTTAAATAAACTAATAGAATATCAGAAATCTGTTCTTAAGATTTGGGGATTCCATTTACTATTTATATAATTGATACTGTTGTCATGACAATAAATTATTGATATTTTATTGGTTCATATAAGTATGCTGTTGTGATGATGGGATTAACAATATACAGATAAAAAGGGACACAATTTGTGAGTAACCCATTGTTATATAAAGACTCTGCATTACCTCCTCAAAAATGCAGATTCGATTTCCTATTTGTAATTTATTCTTTTAGGTAAGCTTAATTCCAATCCAGGTTGTTGAAATCATAGATATATAAACTTCCATTCCATATGAGTCTTTTTCATGCATGCAGAAATTATATGTAGATAAATGAAAGAAAGTACACCATGTCTTTCTAATCAGAATCTGAAAAGATGTTTTGTATTTTAAAATAAGTTTAACTTTCTTATCTCTAAATGCATCTGGGTGTTTTTTAATTCTTAAATTAAAAAAAGATATAAACATAATAATAACAAATTAAACACACGTGTTCATTTAGAGTATAGAAACCCGTATCTGTCTTACCCTCTAATTAGATTATAAAATTTTTAATTTATATTTAATATAATCAGAGATAATAGTATTTTTGAAACACACCTATTACTAATGGCCAATAGCGATATCCCACACATTATTTATATAAATATGCAGACATTATCTAAATCATATCTGAATAGTTTAAAATAAAGAAAAACAATATTCTTAAAGTTATTTTTAAAATTAAAATTTTTTTAAATGGGATTGGGATGGGTATAGAGAAGTAATTAGAATTTTGGTTCCCTATTTAAAATTTCAAAAAAGATTATTTTTTATAACATATACTTAATAGTTCGTCGAAAATATGTTTACAAAATTAAAAAAGCTCTACAATCCAGGGGCCTTAGATTTGCTTTATAATAATGAAATTATTGAATAATCATCTAGTACAACTTAAGACAAATGATAAAGCTATTATATAGCATTATAAAAGATAGTGAAAAAGCTTTGGAGAGTATTTTATTTTGCAATGAATTATTAAAAATTGATATTAAAAAGGAATTTTAATAAGTATGCTTTTAGTTGCACATAACTTATGAAATTATTTAGTTTGTTTTAACACATCCACATTTATCTAACACATCATCTTAGCCCTGGTGACAAATTTAAGAAATCCCTTTTATAAAATAATATTTTACTATCTTTAAATAGCAGAGTTTCTGAATTTGCTTCAAAAATCACATATCATTATGTTAGTTCTCATCATTATTTTAACTATTATTATCATTTATTTATTTTTATCTATTTCATTTTCATTTTTTTCTTTCATCTTTTGTCTTTCTTTTTCATTCTTGTTTTTTTCATGTATTATTAAGTTAATGATTCTGTGCAAGTAGTTTCAGACTATCTTTCTGTGCAATTTGAAGTGGTTTGCTATAGACATATCTGTAATTAATTATTACTATCAATTTTATATCCTTATTTTACTCTGTTGTTTATCATAGAAGAAAAGCAAGAAAAAAAAAGCAAGACAAAATAGAAGAATGACAGACAACAAGACTTCTCTATAAAGAATTACAAGAGAAGAGAATGGAAACACAATGATAACTTTAATATAAGATAGCTTAATCAATGAATAAAGGGATTCTATATAGCTATTTTATCTTAGACTTTCCCAATGTGTACTCACTCCTTGTACAGACATGAGGACACTTTATTCACAAACATTATAATAAAGTGTGTTAAGAAGTTGGTTTCCAGAACTAATTCTTGAATACAGTATTCTATTACACAGTTATGAAACAGAATGACTTAATGATGTAAGAACTCATCAAAATCTGTAGAATAATTTTAAAAAATTGAAATGCTTTAGTAAATTGTGTTAAGAATATAGTAACAAATTGGAAAATTATTTCTGATGAATAAAAGTCAATAAACATCACTGATGAAGACCACAAGCCAGAAACTGGTCTGGGGATATTGGATGAGTAGGCACTAGATGGGGATTTTATGCACAAGCCTTCTGGCATCCATTGATTACTCTAGCTTGCTGTGTGGCAATATGTATAGTGAGTTTTTGCCTGTTTATTTCTGATGATGATGATCAGTTGTGCTTTTTTTATTACCAAGTTACTCTATTTGCCTTTAGGTAGATTTTATATACTTAATTGTGAAAGCTTGTGCTTTTAAAAGATTACAAATTTAAATCACACAGTAAATAATGGGAAGGTGTATGTTGGAATTGCAAGGAGAAATTTAAAGTAAAATAAATAAATATTGGGAAAAAACAACAAACAGATGTGCTGACATTAAAACATTTAAAATGCATTGTTAAAGAGAGATGACAAAGACATAATTGAAGCTATAAATTTGATCCCAAAAGTTTTTAAAAGATTTACAAAGAGACAATGTGTGAGATAAACAGATGGGATTAAGAAATTTGCTGGAATAAAATGGAGAAATGTTTTAAATTTTGGAAACTGGATTAGTTTAGAGAGATCATCCTATAGTGGATTGATGATGGCAGGGAATGGTCCAGTTTGTGGCAAAAATAAAGAAACTTTAATACCAAAGTATACGGTAAAACATGTGAAATTCAATATAATTTGAGAGGTCAGATTATTTTATTCTTTTAAAATGTGTATAATTTATTTTTCTAATGCCCGCAGATTTTTGAAGGAAACGATCAAGTTTCTAATGTTTCGTTTTTTGCAAAAGTTTGAATCAAATTAAATACGGAAAAGGGGGAAGAGGTAGTTGACAATTTGTTTTTGTAGTCTACTGCTGTTATGCTTAGCACTGTTATTTTATTATTATATCTTATTAAATTACTTTAGTAATCAATTGAACAGTAGGGATTTTCGCGTTGAGAATTTTTGTTTATACCATCTTATTATATTTCAATTTAAAGTGTTTAATTAAAAAAATATTTTATTTACATTTAAATAAAGAAAAAATATGGAAATAATATTTATATCTCTATATGGCATATTGCCATTAATTTTTATGCAGATAGTTAGTAGCGTACCTCATCTTCATCATCAGAAACCATTTATAAATGAGAATAACTTTAGCCAAAAGAAAAAAAAATAATAGAGAAAAACAAAGATAAAAATGCAAAACATTTTTAAATAGAACACTGAAGATCAAAGCTATCTCCAGAAAACTTCCCCCCCTATCTTTAAATAATGAAGGAGAAGATATTATACACCAGGTTACACAGCCATAGTGAAAGTTTTACCGAATTTTTTTTTTTCATTTTATATTCTAAATAATTATGATTGGTTGTATCTCTTAGGCTGGCGACTTACTAGAAATTCTGTTTTGACAAAAAAAAAAGTTCTATTTATCAGCCTTACATATATGTATTGTAAACTATAAAAAACAAACAAACATCGTGTGGAGGAAATGTATCCACCTGTAATGCCTACAGTCTGCTTATCAAAAAGCTTAGGATTTTTTGCTGTAATTTCTGAACAAATCCAATCAGCTAACTATCTATCATTGGTCAGAAAATGGATATTTAGTTATTCTTAACCAGAGAGTAAAACAAAATTGAAAATCTGCTCAAACCATCACCACCAGAAAATGGAAAACCTGATTAATGCTACTTTCCTCTTTACTGTTTGTTTATGAGGGGCTATTGGAGAATCATTGGCTTATAAGAAAGCTATTTATTACAAACAATACTGGATATTAATAATACACTACAAATAAAAATGTCTAAAATGGTTTCCACAGCATACACTGCTAAATTTTCATTTTGAATGGCTGATCAAACTTATTGATCTTATTAAACCTTTTTTAAAATTAGAAGTCTCTCCAGATTCTTTTTATGTTTTGGAATCCAGAATTGATTTACCTTAGTTAATAGTCTATTTTTGTTACAAGTTCAGCACATGACTACTTAATTTTCTTAATAGTCTATTTTTGTTACAAGTTCAGCACATGACTACTTAATTTTCTTAATAGTCTATTTTTGTTACAAGTTCAGCACATGACTACTTAATTTTCTTAATAGTCTATTTTTGTTACAAGTTCAGCACATGACTACTTAATTTGCTTAATTTTTGCATTGTTGTTAGATTAGACTTAAATTATTCATATTTTTATCCATGCTATTTTATTAAATTGCATCTTATAATTGTCACTCTGCAATATATGGTTAAAGACAGTGAAAATAAGATATATGATTCTTAAGCTGCATTTCACAGAGGCTAAACTCTCCATATAGTAGTGCTACTCAGTACAAGCCAGAGTAATCACTAGATGCAGTAAGGTTTGTGCACTTATTCAATATCTCCATACTAGTTTCTAGCTTTTGACTTTTGTCAGTGAGGAGCTTTGGATCTGAGAGCACTGCACTTTACTAATGAAAACCACAAGCTAGAAACTAGTCTGTGATATTGGATGAGTAGGCACTAAATAGGAATTTTATGCACAAACCTTCTTTCATCCATTGATTACTCTGGCTTGCACTGAGTGGCACTAAATGTAAGCATAAAGAATGGTGATCATGTAATGTTTAGTGATTTAAGATGCATTTCCACTGAACTTTTGTTAGTTCAAGTTATTTTAATATAGTGATTCTACATTAACAGCAGTCCTCATATTCATTCCCAACAAACTCTTCCACCATTTCTTCTACTTTTATTTTATATTTTTCTAACTTATTCTTATCATTCATTCACCATCCACAGCTTTCACTATCCTTTTATTATTATTATTATTTTCCATCACATTACTATTTCTATTATAAAGAAATTATGATCACTATTATATACTCTCTCTTCATTGTCAAAAACTTTAATTTTTTGTACTTTATTCATTCTCTCTTTATCTACTACTTCATAATCTATTGTGTGGAATATATTATTTCTAGAATATGTGTATTGCCCCTCATCAATATTTGATAAATTTCCATTGTACAAATTTGCTGTCTGACAAAAAATTTTCAGAAGTTGCCCATTCTTGTTATCCAAGTCATCAGTTTCTTCAATATACTCATTCATATCCTCTATAACCATAATTTTCTTTCCCTTTTTTTGGAAACTCTGTATATTCTTAAATAGGCATTCTTATATGCTATCATTTGACTGCATTATAACTTGACTATCTCCAGCGGCCATATACACTATAGCTACTATCCATTCTTGTCTTCCAAACTTTATATCAAATCACAAATGTTCTTGACACTTTACAGTATTTAAATATTTTTTGAACATTATTCCTATACCACCACATCTTTTTTCCATTTTCTTTTCTATTTATACCCTGCCATACCAAAATTTCCAGTGAAGATTCTTCTTCTTCTCTTAGATGTGTTTTCATTACTGCTAATACCTCAAACCCTTCCTTTTTAACTGCTTTGTCTAATTCCAACCACTTTTCTGGTCTTCTAACCTTGCATATTCAAATATCCAATTTTTAAATTTTATTCCTTTCATTTGGCCCTTTTATAAATTCTTTTAACTCTTTCTTCTCTATTATATTTGTAGTTAATTTATTTATCATTAGTTTTATTGACCAATTTCCTCTCTACATCTATTTTTACATCTAGATAAGCTATCATTTGTTTACTTTTTACATACCATTCATCCTTAACCTTCTCTATAAGTTTTCTGAAATATATTTTTTATAATCAAGCCCCCCCTAATGCTTTACTTCTGTGCTTTGGTAAATGGAATCCATCTTTAATATATAACTCCCTCTTACTAATAAAAAAAACCCCTCACATTCATAAACATAACATTATTTCTATTGTGGAGTTTTCCAATCTCTCATTTATAGAACATTCCCTATCTAACATATACCTATTGTTAAATCTTGGTAGTAATCCACCTATTCATACTCTTCCTTTAACCTTATTCAAATTACTAATCAATTTTTTGTACTCATCCATTACTCTCTCTGATGGCTCTAACAAATTATTTGTACCCATCATAAGACAAACATCTCTACTCCCCTGTTGCTTTACTTTATCTGTAATATCTCTAATTCTAGCTACAGTCAAACATATTCTTACATACCTATTTCTATTTTTCTTTGCAATTACATCTCACATCTCCTAATTATTTAGTCACTTGCAAGACTATTTTATAGTTTACTTTCCCTATTTCATCTGCAACATTTTCTTCTTTTCTGAACTTTCTCATCTATTTCTCCCTTATCATTTCTGCTCATTAATTCCTTGATCTGTTCACATTTCATATCTAATGCTTTTAATTTTACTTCTACATCCTTCACCTCTTCCTATATTTTCTTTATTCTTTGGCTAACTATCACCATTGCACTACTTATTTTGTCATCCATATCTTTTGTCACTCTACTAAACATATATTCCATTCTGTCATTCTTATCTACATTTTCTTTAATTTCTTCTATCTCTTTAGCTTAAAAACCATTTTTAAAATTCATTTATCACATTTATACATGATCTACACAACTATACACCTTTTATATGCTTCCTAGTCTTGTTTAAGCACTTCAGATGGAAAAACATATCATATATTCTACACACTACCAAAGCTCGTCCAGTTTCCTTTTGACCAGTCATACATACATTGTGATATACACATGGAGTCCATATTTCCTTATTTTTTCGATTCTTCTACTCTATATTTAAATTTATGATTTTTCTATCATTGTTTAAACCTCTTTATGCAATTTTTTTGTTATAATGGAGAATGAGAAACATGTGCTTCCTTAAAACTCATACCTCAATGTTATCAATCATTCTCAAAATGAACATTCTCTCACTTGAATTAATTTTTTTTTTATTACAAATGTCCTAAATTTAACTGATCTTATGTATGCCTTAGTTTTTAAGCCCTTATTACAATAAACAGAAATATATATATTTAAAATGATGGCATCTTGAATCGCTTTCCAAATGTTAGCAATATTCTTCCTCAATCTTTCCAAATCCAATTAAATCTTTCTTCACTCCAACTCTCTTCTCTCATCCACTCTCTAAACAAATATTTTCCAGGAACAGAAATTTTATTTAGATGTTATTAAAATAAATAAAACCTTAACTTATCTAGCAGAGCAAAAATCAGCCATGCCAACACATTCACATTGGCATACAACCTGGCCATTTCAGCAACACCCTACATGAACAACTATACTTTTTGAATTTTAAACAGCTAAAGTCAAAAGAGTATCTTTTGAGTTTAGTTGTTTGAAGTTCAGAATTTATATTTGTTCATAGAAGGCATTGCTGAAATATTTTTTTTTTAAACGAAATTTTTCATATGGTTTATTTAATAATTTTCGTTGATTTTTAAGGTCCAGAACCAATCTCGTTTTTCATGTATACAATGTATTTTTTGACATTCAGGAAACAATATATACAATTAATTGCTTTCTTTATTTTCTACTTGAAACTTGAATATAACCTTGAAACCAATCATAATTATTCATATTTTATTTATTTGCCAAATCCACCATTACAATGTTTGACAGACATATTAACATTGTGATTTGAATATATATATATATATATATATATATATATATATATATATGTTAATATGTATAATTATTGCTACATCACAGAATGAAATGACAGTTTAAGACCAAGTTTATCTGACATATCTGGCTACTATCATCTCTTTATTTTCTTTAATTTCACACCTTTTAACATAAATTTTAATCGCTTAATTAATATGGATTCAATTCATTTCACTGGTTTTTAATAAATTAATTTTTATGTCGTACATTTTCTCTCACATCACATATATAATGTGATTGATATCTGATATCCCTAAAAATGCAATAATACAGATAACTTCAAAAATTTTATTGCCTTATTATGAAGATAATATTCTTATTTAAGTGTTGTATGTTATAAGGCATGATTTTACGATTCTAAGATGCAGTCTCATACATTTATAGCATTGGAAATTTTTGTAGCAATTTAAAAAAATCACTGTTTTTTGTTTAATTGTAAAGTTACACATGAACACAAGTTAACTTTTAAAAGTCGCAACATACTTATGAAATACATACTATTGTAAATATGTGAATAAAATAGTTAAAACAAGATTAATAAAGCAAAAATTATATTAATGTATACATAATGGTAAAATGATTTACAGTAATGACATACATTTTAAATTAATATGTAAATGTGTGTGCACAATTATTTATTTTGTGTAACTCTGATCTATTTACAATTTATAAAGATATTATTTTTAAAAAGGTACAATAGAAAGTTATGTTAAATCTAAAATAAAATATCAATTATTGTGAGAACAATAAATAAAATTATTTATTTTAAGATTTGTATATTTCAAATCAACTTTATTGTTCATGAAGGGTTATATTGTTAAAAGTACATGGTTGAGAACTACATAGCTTTAGAAACAAACTGATAGATATTATTTGTACAGTTCAAATAAACTGTTAGACAGTTGTCTGATAACTTGTAAACTGTGTATTTGCCTATGTTTCTATTTCACTGTCTGAGGATTTAGTTCATCAGGTCAAAATACATTTTGATTGAATTAAATATATCCTTTGGACTATTTAATACACAGATGTGGTGGTTAAAACTTGTTGAAAATGAGATATATAACAAAAAAAATTGTTCTTGTTACAGCAAAGTCATTTGGTTGTTTGAGGTTATGGTCTGTCTCAGGTTTTTAATAGTGACCATGTAGCAGAAAAAATATCTGGGTGTGCAATTTTGCCATCTCTGACCTTCAGTTGTTCAAGCTTATTAGAGAATATGGCTGGGTGCCTTCTGGTGTTGTTTCCAAGGCAGAAAGTATGTCTGGTGCACCACAAAGTATATAAACAAAAAGTTGCTGCATGGGCTGCTGGTATTGAGCCTTTACTGAGCATTTCTATTAGGTTATCAAGTGTGATGTTATTTTGTCTATATGTGTTAATCATAATTTCTTGGGTATTTGTCAGAGCTGTGCAGATGCAAAATAAGTGCTGTTGCATTTCTTCTTCCCTGTGGCACAAGAAACAAAAAGCAACAATTTTGGTGTAAAACCTATGGTATTTGAGGAAATAGGAGGTAGGTAGAGCATGAAGATTTAGATTTAAGAAAAAGTCAAAAAAATTTGGGTTCCAATGATCATTTTTTGAATTACTGCATCAACTGACTGTTATTCATATTGAGCATTGGTGACTGGGGACCAGTAGTTAGGTCTGGGTACAGCATAATATAAATACTCCAATAAGTGTATCTACCAACACCCAAAAAGACACCTGATCATAGGTGCTTTGGAGTTGGTTTATGAGCAAAGACAAATATCCATGTAAAGGGGGTGGTTGGTCTGTGGGTGTTATTTGAAGAATGCATTTGAAAGCTGGAAAACTTCTTATCAGTGGAGCCAGGAGATTATTCCTTTTTTGTTTATAAAAAATTTGAATGGAGTGAAGACCTAATCCATTTTTGATTGGTGGAAGGCTAAGTCATTTTACAAAGATGGAGACTACTTTTCTGCATCCTAATAGCTTGCCACAGAGTAAGTAAATGGATGAAATGAAAGATTTAGTTATGATTGGTGAGTAATAGGTTATTTTTGTAATTACAAGCTGATTGAAAAGGCATACTTTTGCATATAATGGGAGATAGGTTTTGGAAAGAGAATTGGTTATGCATTCAACATCATCTTTCAGTTTTTACTGGATCTTTTGTCTCATTCCAGAGGGCCCTAGGTAGAAAGGAAATCCAAGGAAATTAGTTGTTATGCCATGATAAATTTGCATATGTATTTTGCCAATGTAAAGAAACCAAGCTGATATGTTATTAATGTTGATCTTTAGTTTATATTTGAAATATTCATTAAGTATTTTTTCCAAAGTAGGTAATTGTTTTTGGAGGTAAAAAAAACAGTAAGGTCATCCATGTATGCAATACACGCTATATATAGCCCAGTGTGTGGAATTTGAATTCCTTGTAATTTTTGTTGTATCTTGTTTATGAGAAGATTAATTTGTAACTTAAATATTTAGATTGTTATTATAATCTGTATATTTAATTTTATTGAAGTATATAATATTTTATTTAAATATATTTTAAAGTGTTATTTGTAATTTAAAAATAATTTTTATTGCAAGGGTATTATAATTTTTTCAAAAAAAATTATTATCATTTGTAAGAATATTGTCTGTAAAAACTGTAGAAAATTTCTGTGTAAAATGATAAAAGAGTTAAGAAATTTGAGTGAAAATAATGATGATGAAATCAGTCACATGGTAAAAACCTATAAATTCATGAAAGGAATTTTCCTCTTTCATGCCTAGTCATTTGCTAAGTAAGATGTACTTGGCTAATATTTAAATCTAGTCATATTGATTTGTGGTCATTGAAAATGAGGCTGTAGACATTTATAAATTGGTTGACCCATTCTTTGGAAAGCTTAAAATGCATGGACAAATGAAATTTAAGTACCCTTTTTGGAATGGAAATTTTAAACTACTCTAGGGACAATAATACATTAATTACTTGTTGACTAAATACCCAAATATTAAAGAAATAATTATTATATGAGTACCTGCAGATTAGATATTTTGTTATTTAACCAAGTTTTTTCAAAATTTAATGGAACTTTTCTTCAAATATTTTTCTTTAAAAATGTTAATATTTGTGAATTTTATCTCTAGGGAAAACTGATAATTATCTTCTGCAACACATTTAGAAATGAAGAAAAGCAACATGTTTTGATTTCCTTAATATTTTAAATTTACTACATTAATGGAATCATTTAAAAATGATAAAATTATGTCATTATCTTTCTGATTTGCAAGAATAAATTCTTACATTGTCCAAATGCTGACGGATTTAAATCAATTCTTAAAAATATGTTAAAACTTTGCTTGAATAAAATATCTGAAATAGGTATTTGTGAAACCTTACAGATTTTGAATAAACTTTAGGAACAGAATATATATTTTTTGCATGTATTGTTATTATCTATTTTCCTTGTTTTCAATAAAATAAAAGTTAATAAACATCATATGCTCACCATTCTTTATGCTTACACAAGCTGATAATACAGAGGCAAAATTTTCCATATAGTGGCGCCACTCAGTGCAGTCCAGTGTAATCAGTGGATGCAGAAAAGGATTTATGCACAAACCTTTTTGCATCCACCTATTATTCTAGATTGCATTGAGTGATGCTATGGAGAGTTTTGCCTCTATGTAAAATAAAAATTCTTACAAGAGGAAAGTAATATTAAAAAGAATATACATGTAGTATGTTTTAAATTATATGATTATACTTTTAATATTGATGGCTTAGGTGTGTGTGTAACTTGCAATAGAGAGAGCTTGTTAATAACATTGATTATTATCATTAATAGTTAGATATAATTGTCTTATATATTTCCTATGTTTTATTGATCTCAAAATTTCAGCCTCTTTTGTTATGTTTAATTGTTATAAAATATTTAAACAATCTGTGTAAATGACTATATTTCTGTGATTTGAAAGTATATTTCTTAATGAGTTACCCTTAAATCTTGAAAATATAGGTATGTTTAGCACTGTATAAAGAATATTTTGTAAATCTATAGTATGTTTGTGGTAAGGAGATTTTACATGTAGTAGAATGTTGATGTTTATTAGAGAGAAGCTCCTTAGAACTTGTGTTATAATTTAACTCCTAAACTTTAACCTGGTTAGACATATTGTGGAACACCATATTTAACTATTTGAAGTATACTTTAATCACTGTGGTCATAAATGTTTTCTATCATACTGCATAATCATACAGTAGAGGGAACACCACCTGTTGATTTGTTTTTATAACCTGTAGATATTAGGCAATCTACCATATTTAATTATAGGTTTCAAATACCTATAGAGTAAGTATTCTATGATCCATGTAAAGAAATGGATATTTATATAACAAACATATCCATTTAAAGAGACTAATTATATAATAATACAGAAAAATTAGATTAAACATTGTTTACTATAACTACTTAATAATTAGTTATTTAATATGAGCCTAACAAACTTCTTCAATGAATTTCTT
Source organism: Epiperipatus broadwayi (assembly GCA_028023455.1). NCBI lineage: Eukaryota > Metazoa > Onychophora > Udeonychophora > Euonychophora > Peripatidae > Epiperipatus > Epiperipatus broadwayi. The sequence continues at coordinate 152,551 of JAQFVV010013092.1, read as the reverse complement.
ATTCCACAACATGTCTAACTGCACATATACATTTTGTTTTAGCCCAGTATAAAGTTTGATAAAGCTCTTACATTTAAAAGTCTTTGGAAATTTTTAGATAGAGAATTTGATGAGAACTTTATATTATTATAATTATATATTTTTAATTTTTTTGTATATAAATTGATTTTATATTTACTAAATTCTCTGGCTTTCATCTTTCATATGTTCACACAGTATTATATGTTTATTTTAAAGGTGCACTGATTTTAGAAGTAATGTTATTGATATTTGTGACTAATACTAGCACATATAATTGAACTATTAGTGATCAATTGTCTTAAGATATGATTTAGATACAATAAAATCCCTATTGCTATTTAGTCATATTGATGATAAAGATTTATAAGTGAATAATAAAATTTTAAGTATTATTTATTTCACATAAATATTTTAAACTCTGAGATGACCTTAGATTTGGTATATGTATTTTGAAAACTTAAAATATGATAGCCACACAAATATTATTAGATTTGTTTATTGATATATACACATAATTCTGCATCATCATCATCATCATCATCATTATTATTATTATTATTATTATTATTATTATTATTACTACTACTACTACTACTACTACTACTACTACTACTACTACTACTACTACTACTACTACTACTACTACTACTACTACTACTACTATTATTATTATTATTATTATTATTATTATTATTATTATTATTATTATTATTATTATTATTATTATTATTATTATTATTATTATTATTATTATTATTATTATTATTATTATTATTATTATTATTATTATTATTATTATTATTATTATTATTATTATTATTATTATTATTATTATTATTATTATTATTATTATTATTATTATTATTATTATTATTATTATTATTATTATTATTATTATTATTATTATTATTATTATTATTATGTTTCAAAAGGCCTTTATTGTCTCAAAAGAATTA